>ML785023.1:31644-76326 GCA_009831015.1 Picea engelmannii
AGTCATTGCTTTTATCGTCACTGTTGGCTACCCACTTTCCTTTTGGCCACACGCAACCCATGTCACCCTTGGTTGGAGCATTACTTCTCATTTACCCCGCTGACATCGTCTCTATCTTCAGAGTACTAACCAGGTCACTTACCTTTACCCTCTGAATTTGTTCACCTTGTCCCGCCTCTGGCACAACTTATCCTCGGTCTTGGAGTCCCCCTGACACTCGACCTTGTCACACGGTTGTGGCCACTGTTTGTCTCATATATTCTCCAGCCAAGGGAAATCTTGAGTCTTCCCACTTCTTGACTTTGTCCATGTACCTCTGCTACTCCCATACCACAGTAGATTCCATGAAGCCCCTTGCTTCTGGGAGTCGCGTCCTCCTTCTGTCGACATCGGCACAATTTTCCAGAAGGGCGACAATATCTTGATTCTCATTTACCATTTAATGAGAGATCTCGGACGGCACAGGGGGAAATACCATTGCTCCCTGATGTCGTTGACCCCCATAACATTTGACACCAACACTTTCTCATGTTGTGGTGGGTCTTACTTTGTGACTATTGCAGTTTTTCTTATCAATTGCCGAAGACCTCTAACCTTGGTAGGGCCACCAATGCCCACATCCCCTTCGCTTTTTACTTCTGCGACCATTACCAATGGTTCAGAGTATGTTCCTTTGAAGAATCGTCTTCTGCCTTTATCATTCCACCCCCGAGGGCGCTGCAGTTGTCTACACCAACATTTTTGTCATCTTCTGTCAGAGTTACATCATACGAGCATGGGGCATGCCTGCCTCGTCTGTACACAATTGTATATGGTTACACACCTTATGGAAGGTCGGGTTCTACCGATTCCTTCCTTCTCCAAAGGATTGCTCTACACGGTCCCACTCTTGCTCTCCCTTACAACACCATTTTCAGTAAAAGAAACATTGATGGATTTCGGCTATACGTTTTTCTCCTAACCTCATCCATCAGGGGGCATCTGTTATCACTGAAATTTCATCCACACACGGCGACAACAACTCTGCATCATCAAAACATGATTGGAGTCATTCATGGCACAGGATTAATTCCACAGCATTGCAAAAGGGTCAAAAAACTATACAAATGACCAAAAAATTTGAAAGGCGCTTTACATCATCTGGGTGCGCGCGCGTATGCGCGTAACGGAAACGTACAAAGCGCGCATAGGTGCACAAGGCGCGGCTGTTGGGCGAAAAACCCACGCGCCTGCTAAACGGCACATTTATTGAAATTGGTCGGCCTCCCATTTATTGAATAAGCTTGGAGTTCTTTCACCCACATTTTCATCTTTTCATTGTAAAGGAGAGCAAGCTTTGAGGGACTCAAGAGCCTTCCATTGGAGAAAGAAGGGACCCAAGTCCCCTTTCTCCTTTGTGCCTTTGGATTTCATCAATAAGATCAGCTTATACATTGGTGATATTGGTCCATTTTTGTTTATTTTTCATTTTTTCATATGCTCTTAGTTTTAATTAGTTTTAGTTTGATTTTTGTTTATAACTCCGTTGTTTCTCTTTCTAACCTTTTACTTCACAGCTGTCATGCCTAGCAGAGCCCAACTGGGCATGTAAGCACTCTTAATTTGCTCACCTAGTGACGAATTGGGTGCAAACACTTGATATCCTTTAAGAAGATATTTTCACATTTAGCTCTATATGATAATGGGTGCACCTGTCTTATTTACTCATGATTTTTAAAAAATGATTAATAATTGAGATATCCATTGAAAATTCATGACACCATTATGTCTAATACTAACCTAGTTGATTCAACAAGTTCTTATCCAAGTTTATCTTGGGAGATATTGATGAAAACCTCAGGTGGTAGACTGCCCTTACAAAACCTCAATGAAATTTCATGAGAACCCTAATAGGATTAACTAGAGGGACCTCTTAGTCATTATCCGAGATGTTCCATTATACATTGAATAGCTATATTTAAGGCTAATGTGGATGATGTCACCCTTGGGATAATTGCAAGCATTTAATTATGTGCCTAATAACTCTAAAACACTCTCGTACCACCTTCCTTCCTTATACTCTAAAGTTGTCAATGAACAATATACATTATTCTAAATATTTTGAGTAATATAATAAAAAGGAAGTATCAGGAAGTACAAGTAAACCCGCTGAGGTACTGAACAGGCCTGTTGGCAGCAGGGCCATGCTTGTATGGTACTAAGGTAAACCCCTCAGGGTACTGAAAAGGCCTACTGGTAGCAGGGCTATGCTGGGTAAAGGGAGTTGAAAAAAATAAATTGGCACACCTAAAACTAAACAAACACCATTGGGTCTCATTTTGAAGCAATCATCATCAAATCAAGGCTAGGAGATGATCTTTATATCTCTCGAATGATGTTCTTAAGAACCTTCAAGTATCCACTTTAGGTTTATATATTTAAAATAAATAGGTTTGCATGAAAGTGGGACCCTCGATATATGTAATTCACCTTACCTAAGAAAGAAGAGCTTCATCTCTGAAAACTTGGATAAGAAATGAGTTAATCATCTTGGGATGTGTTCTTTTATGTGTTCCTCTCTTCAAATGGGATCTAAACTATGCTTACATCACTTTTATTTTAAAGTTAATCCAGCTAGGGGTCCTATTAGTCAAATTAGTTATGAAAACTCTTGGCATATTATCCTATAATCATATTAGAGTCACATCCATCCCTTTCTCCTAATTATGATCCACAATAGATTGGATAAGACTTAACATCAAATCACTAACATATCTAATCTATTACTCATGACTCCACTTTTCCATCATAACTACTTTTCCATGGGTAAGAAGTGTGAATCATAGGCTAGGAATTTTATATTGTATATAATGTTACTTAAAAGATAAATTAAGGAGACGAAGAAGGGTGGAATGTCAGGGAATTCTTGATCGAGTGAGTAGTACCATCAATTTTGAAATTTTGAAGATCATTGTTGAATGAGGACATGTAATGGATAAGGCATGGGGGAAATGTTGAGCCTCATTTTTTTCACCTACAATTGCCTTAGATTGTCGCATATCCTGACCAATTTTTCCTTATACATATGCACTATTTTTCTATTTCCTCAATAGACATGTCATTTAACAATTATTGTGTATATATGAGACAACTCACGTTGAAAGCATAATTTGTTTGATTTATTAATTAAATTGGGATTAAATGATTGGTGTTTATGATTCTAATTTATTTTGATTAATTTAAGCATCTTACATGACAAGGATTTATCTCATCTAGTACTCATCCTCAGCGCTCGCCTGGTACTCCGCCTATTCCGGTACTACAATATTGCAACTGTGTTGATCCGATACTCCTTCTATTTCAGTACTCCACCTATTCCGGTACTACAATATTGCAACTATGATGATATGGTACTCCTTCTATTTTGGTACTCCACCTATTGTAGTACTGCAATATGACTACTTTTCTCATGTGGTAACTATTTCTATGCTCATCTGCTACCAGATATAGTTCAAAATTTGAAATATTTCTAGAAGAAAATCGGAGACATGGGTTTTGTCCGGAACGATGTTTACATGTGGACATGTGTTTCATAATTTACCCAAATCACACGAATGGACCTCCATATTAGGATGAATGATTATGAAAATATTAGCAAAAATCTCAAACTGCCAAATTGCGCCTCGATTACCATGCATATGGCATAAACTCTAGAAATTCTACGAAATGGGTTTTGTCTAGAATGTGGAAAATTGAGTATAACAAAATAAATTTACCAAAATTTGAATGTTTTGAGAAGATATGGGTATATCTCTAACTTGAATCTGCCCAAATTGATGAAAATCCCAGAGTTTTAGGATTTATCCTAAAACTGTAAAAAATGTTTTATGAGTTTGGGGATTCAGTTTCAACCATTCCTCCATGGATTTTATGTATAAATATTACCTCATAGGTCTAAGGAAGGGAGGGGAATTGTTATGCTGTAAGATTGGTTCTTGAAGGGAATAAGAATTATTATGTTGTAAGATTGGTTTTTGAAAACAATTAATTGTACTATGTTTTTCTGAAGTAATGAGATAAGTTTCAATTCATGGATTTTTTGTGCATGATAAAATATTCTTCTCTATAAGTGTCTCTTAAGCTTCCTTGTTGGTATGGCAAGGGCCCATCGACCCAATCAAGGTAAGCTTCATTTTATTTTATTTGTAAATATAATTCTGGATTTTTGTGTGTGTGTGAATAGAATAATTCTATACATTATCATAGCATTTAACTTCAGTCCTGTTATGTTTTAGTGATACATTTGATGACATTGAGTGAGTAATAATATTGTTTATAGTATGAGTAAAAACATTTGTGATTGATTAACTGTTATTTCGGTGCGTGTCATTTTCTAGATTAGATATTCTAATGATTGTTGTCTTGCAAGAATTAGTCTCAAGTGGAGCCTCTATCTCTCACCCTACATGATCCTGTAATGGAGTGCTCCCTTACACTTAGAATTAATTAAGCTACATATTTTGAATACATGTATAACTAGGACCTCTATCTCTCACCCTACATGTGCCTAAAATGGAGTGTCTTCCTTCACCTGTGATTTCAGCTAGTATTGATTGATGTTTTCCTTTGAGCATATGCAGAGTGTTAGTTGTTATTAGTCTATATTTTGTAGGAACAGACACAAAGTTCATATTTCTACTTCACGAGCCTATAATGAAAAGACTAGTCACCTGAGCAAGAGTTTGAAACATTTTTTTTTTATGAGCTTTACTTTCCAGCTTTTGAATTGTGTGAAGAGTGTTATTTTTAAAAGTGTGTGTTGGTTTCTAAATGGTTTTCTTATATAATGAATACTAATTAGAAATAGGAACCTATCTGTTATTGGAACATATATTTCATCAACTCTATTGATTACGAATGTTGGTCGATAATTTATGTTTGGTAATATATTATGCACATAATTGCACCAACATTTTGGCACCATTGTAAACGGTAATAGCTAGTATTTGAATTAGATCCTTTTAATGGTTTTGGATTGGTTTTATGGATGGCCCAAGGGTGGATAGAAGATGGTAATATGTGAGGGGAGAGACCATGCATACACTTTAGTGGGGTTGCTCCAAAGCTAGGTTGTCCTCTCCCTTTCATGCAGAAGTGTTTTTCTTTTAATGCAAGTGTGTTTTTTCTTCTTTTATGAAAGAGTGTGTTTTTATTTATGCAAATTTAGTTTTATTTATGATGAGATGACTTGTGTGAATCGATACCCTGGTGACATCAGGGTCCCAGTAACGCAAGGAGTTCAAGTTTGGTGTGTTTTATTTTCTCAAATAGTTTTAATTTCTTAGTTTTAAAATTCAAATCTTTGATGATAAATAATTTTCTAGGGTGTTGTAAGAACCCCCAAGTAATAATTTGTTTTGTGAGATAGGGATCATCAACCATCTAGATTAATTCACGGATGATCAAGATATTGAAGAATGTTCCTCCAAGAACTTTCTCACATTCTAGCAACAGTTGAGATATACGTCTCTTAGGAAGACCATATCTTGATAGCAGTAAATAATTTATTTGTCTCTCCATAGGAAAATTTATATGTCCCTTTGTATTCCTCTTGTCAATTTCTTGAGAAGACTAAAGAAACATGTATAGAATTCAATTAAGACCAACCATTAGAACCTGAGATTAATGAGTTCTTAGCATGACTCTCAACAGATCCTATATGTACTCCAAAGACAAATCATATTGAAGAAGATACTTTGGGTAGCCTGGAAAAGGAGGACATGTTGTGTGACCTAAACAAAGAGGGGAAACAAGAATATATTGATCCTATTGAAATATGGTTCCAATTAGTTGTCAGGTCGGACTACTCTTTTACTTTTCATTATTGTTTGATCTCATCATCAAAGTCCAAATCAACATGTTCAGTGCTGGAAGTTGATAGTCATTTCCAAAATTCCAGTACTGTTCTGTTCTAGTACCGCAGAATGTTGTTCTGATATTGTTATGTTCTGGTACTGCATAATCATGTTCCAGTACTTCCCTATTCTGGTACTGTAGAATCATGTTTTGGTACTGTTTTGTTATGGTACTGTCCTGTTCTGGTACTGTAGAGTCATGTTCTGGTACTACCTATTCTGGTACTACATAAACATGTTTCGATACAAGTTACCAATTTGGTATTGATGCCAATGTGATATGATCTTTGTCTTGTTCTTAACATTGTTTTCACTTCAGGAAATTGGAGGTATGGGCTAATATTTTCATGTTATTTCTATCAAGGATAATTTAAGTCTTGTGTTGAATTGTTCTTTACTCTCATATACATCTTCCTCCTAGATTGTTACACTCACCCCTAATTGAATCATCCTTGATATCCTTTAAGAAGATATTTTCACATTTATCACTATATGATAATGAGTGCACCTGTCTTATTTACTCATGATTATCAAAAATTGATTAATAATTGAAATATCCATTGAAAAGTTGTGACACCATTATGTCTAATACTAACCTAGTTGATTCAACAAGTTCTTATCCAAGTTTATCTTTACAAGTTTCTCTTGGGAGGTATTGATGAAAACCTCATGTGGTGGACAACCCTTGGGAAACCTCAATGAAATTTCATGAGAACCCTAATAGGATTAACTAGAGGGACCTCTTATTCATTATCCAATATGTTCCATTATACATTAAATAGATGGATTTAAGGCTAATGTGGATGATGTCACCCTTGGGATAATTGCAAGTAGTTAATTATGTACCTAATAACTCTAAAACACTCCCGTACCACCTGCCTTCCTTATACTCTAAAGTTGTCAATGAACAATATACATCATTCTAAATCTTT
Source organism: Picea engelmannii (assembly GCA_009831015.1). Classification (NCBI taxonomy): domain Eukaryota; kingdom Viridiplantae; phylum Streptophyta; class Pinopsida; order Pinales; family Pinaceae; genus Picea; species Picea engelmannii. The sequence goes on from ML785023.1 coordinate 38,471, forward strand.
TGAGTAATATAATAAAAAGGAAGTATCAGGAAGTAAAGTAAACACACCGAGGTACTGAACAAGCATGTTTGTAGTAGGGCCATGCTTGTATGGTACTAAGGTAAACCCCACGGGGTACTGAACAGGCGTGTTGGCAGTGGGGCTATGCCGGGTAACAAGAGTTGAAAAACATAAATTGGCACACCTAAAACTAAACAAAAACCCTTGGGTCTCATTCTGAAGCAATCATTATCAAATCATGGCTAGGAGATGATCTTTATATCTCTCGGATCATGTTCTTAAGAACCTTCAAGTATCCACTTTATGGTTCTATCTTTAAAATAAATAGTTTTTCATGAAAGTGGGACCCTCGATATATGTAATTCACCTTACTTAAGAAAGAAGAGCTTCATCTCTAAAAACTTGGATAAGAAATGAGTTAATCATCTTGGGATGTATTCTTTTATGTGTTCCTCTCTTCAAATGGGATCTAAACTATGCTTATATCACTTTTCTTTTAAAGGTAATCCAACCAAGGGGCCTATTAGTCAAAGTTGTTATGAAAACTCTTGGCCACTATCCTATAATCATATTAGAGTCACATCCATCCCTTTCTCCTAATTATGATTCACAACATATTGGATAAGACTTAACGTCAAATCACTAAAGTATCTAATCTATTACTCATGACTCTACTTTTCATAACTAATTTTCCATGGGTAAAAAGTTTGAAGAATAGGATAGGAAGTTTATATTGTATATAATGTTATGTAAAAGAGAACTTAAGGAGCTGAAGAAGGGTGGAACATTAGAGAATGCTTGATCGAGTGAGTAGTACCATCAATTTTGAAATTTTGAAGATCATTGTTGCATGAGGACATGCAATGGATAAGGCATGGGGGAAATGTCGAGCCTCATTTTTGTCACCTCCAATTGCCTTATATTTTCCCATATCCTGACCAATTTTTCTTCATACATATGCACTATGTTTCTATTTCCTCAACATACATGTCGTTTAGCAATTATTGTGTATATATGAGGTAACTCACATTGAAAGAATAATTTATTTGATTTCTTAATTAAATTTGGATTAATTGATTGTTGTTTATGCTTCTAAATTATTTTGATTAATTTAAGAAACTTTCATGACAAGGATTTATCTCATCCAATACTCATCCTTGGGGCTTGCCCGATACTTCGCCTATTCCTGTACTACAATATTGCAACTGTGTTGATCTGATACTCCTTCTATTCCAGTACTCCACCTATTCCGGTACTACAATATTGCAACTGTGATGATATGGTACTCCTTCTATTTTGGTATTCCACCTATTCCACTAGTACAATATTTCAACTGTGCTCGTCTGGTACCTATTTCTGCGCTCATCTGGTACCAGATATAGTTCAAAATTTGAAATGTTTCTAGAATCAAATTGGGGACATGAGTTTTGTCCAGAACGATGTTTAAATGTGGACTTGTGTTTCATAATTCAACCAGATCAGACATGTGGACCTCCATCTCAGGAGGAATGCTTCTTAAAAAATTAGCAAAAATCTCAAATTGCCAACTTGCACCTCGATTTCCGTGCATATGGCATAAGATCTAGAAATTCTGCGAAATGGGTTTTGTCTAGAATGTGGAAAATTGAGTAAAAATTGAGAACTTTACCAAAATTTGAATGTTTTGAGAATATATGGGTAGATCTCCGACTCGAATATTCCCGAATTCATGAAAAAACCTAGATTTTTGGGATTTATCCTAAAATTGTAAAAATTGTTTTGAGTTTGGGGATTTGGTTTCATCCATTCCTCCATGGATTTTATGTATAAATAAGAACTCATAGGTCTTAGGAAGGGAGAGGAATTGTTATATTGTAAGATTGGTTCTTGAACAGAAGAAGAATAACTATGTTGTAAGAATGGTTTTTGAAAACTATTAATTGTACTCTATTTTCCTTCAGTAATGAGATAAGTTTCAATTCATGGATTTTGTTTGCATGATCAAATATTATTATCTATACGTGTCTCTTAATATTACTTGTTGGTATGGCAAGGGCTCATTGACCCAATCAAGGTAAGATTCATTGTCTTTTATTTGTAAATATAATTCTAGATTTTTTTGTGTGTGTGAATAGAATAATTCTGTACTTAATCCTTGTTGGACACACCTACCACACATAGAGGGGGGGGGGGGGGGGGGGTGAATGAGTGTGGGTATATTTTTCCCAAAAATTTCCTCTTTACATAAAACTCTTTAGTTAACATTTAACATTTACTCATTACCCATTGTTGTCATTTATAACTAGTTAGATGTGAACATATATCAACGACATATATCAGCAATATATCATCAACAAGTCATCACCGCAAGGAACCCAAATAATACAAGATGTATGTACAATTTTTATTTTTATTATGGACAACAATCCGGGGGTTTATCAGCAACAACTTAATAGAGTACAACTCTACAAGAGCACCAACTCTATTATGCAAGACTCAACTTACATACTCAGCACCAACTGAGATGAGGCAACAATCCTCACCAGATATCAATCTTTCAACAGGTACACAACCTATCATTAGTGCAACCAGTGTGTGTACACGCCCTACCTCACTACAACCCACGTATGAACTGTCCAGTGTATACAACAACTTGTGTATACCTTCTGAGTTGTTAGGGTTTATCCTTCAAGATCAACTCAAATCATCTGCAAACAATATATCATTCTCTTCTATATCTGACTATCCAATCTATCCACCATCCAGTCACAACACATCCAATCTCTCTAATAGATTGTTCATGCTCCACAACAAATCAAAATGAATTCTATCTCAATCATGTATAAACAACTAGTATACCACATCAATCATGTCACCACTGAATATTCATACATGTCAGATATAACATTCACACACCTCTAAGAAGCACAGAGCATAAGTAGATCTATCTAAATATATCAAAGCACTTAGCAAAATAAGGGATAAACAAATCAAGTCGAAGCACAAAGCATAACACACAGATTTACGTGGTTCACCCCCACCCTGGGGCTACATCCATGAACCCTTCTTCTTTATTAGCGTCTTCAATCGGTTACAGCACAAAGCCACCAAAAACCTTCTTCGCATAGGACAGAAGATCTGTGCGGATGGCTAGATCCTTCTTCCTTGCGCTACAACACAAATCCTTCGACAACTCCTTACAATGACTTGAACTTAGCTCTATAAGCCTCTTAAAGTCATGCACAGAGCCTACTCTATCACATAGATCACTTGCACATAGAAATATTTACCACCACATAGATTTACTACTTCTTACATCGCCTAGATTACTTATATATACATACAAAATAAGCCTACACATGGGAAAATCCCATGGGCTGACATCCCATTCCCGTTACATTATCCCAAAAACCCAAAACGGACCCAAAAGTGGGTCGAGATTTCGCAATATTTGCTTCGTTTGGCACTCCATCTTCGACAGGCTGTCGAAGTCCCAAAATTGGTCCAACATGAGCAAGTATCTCCTAAAACTTGGTCAAGGGCCAATAGGCCACCAACACTCACCTTTGAGGCATCCTGAGTCACTTTGGTCTAATCAATTCTACCTCGAATTCCTTGAGCTTGGCTCGAGCTGCTTCAACCTTCTGTTGTGCTATGGCCTCTTACTCGACAAACTCCTGGATGAGTGCGTCATTGAACGGGTCCCGCTAGGAATTTTTTTTCTATACTCACAGCCTGTTTTAGCTCTGCTCCTCGGTTTTCAACCTCTATGAATAGATGACATGCATTATCTTGTATCGGTTGAATTCGTTGAGTCACGTCCATCACTTTTATTTGGATCGAATGGATCCGTTGCTAGGTTGTGCACTACTCATGAGATCTCTTCATTATTTCTACGGGTGATAGGGCCTTCAGTTGCGTCTGTAGTTTTTCAACTTCATACTTCACCTCCTGGAGATGCAACTTTAATTTATATAAATCTAGGTTCTCGATGAGGTTCTCATATGTCTGGGTACTGTGGCTACTCAGCTGCTTGCAATCCAAGAAAAAAGATTTCAATCTGTCAACAGAGTTACGGGCAGTTATTTCTCTTTTGTCTCCAATCTCCTGTAGGGTCTCAAGTACTGTGCGAAGCTATAGATCTGCAATGCGCTTCTGGAGCTTCTAGATCACTTCTTTGAGTTGTGCCACCTACTGTGTGATTCTTTCTTCAGTCTTTACCTCAATGACTGTCACAGTGTGAAGTTCTCTGTTGACTTATTCCTTTACCTCCAGTTGCTCCGCCAACATCTGTTCCTTTCCTTTCTGTAGCTATTCTTTCTCGTCATTCCACTTTGCTTGGAGAGCCCTCTTTTCTTGTTCTGAAACACTGTGTTGTTCTACAAGTACTTCATATACTTGTGTCAAAGCATAAGTGGCTTGATCTTCTTCATCTTGTGCTTTTCGAAGTCAAGCCTCAACTGAATCCATGATTTGGTGGAGTTGATCTGGTTCATCTCCTATTTCTGGTGGTCCGACTGATAGGGGCACAGTGGAGACTGCACGCTTTGACTGAAGTGCCTACTACACTCCTTGGAGCTCTATCTTGATTGGATTGTAGATATCCTCTTATTTAGTCTCTTGCTTCTCTACTCTCTCCATCGCAACATCATTCAGACCTACAATGATGAAGTTGAAGTTGACTGGGGTCAGTGTGGTCTGCAACTTAGTCATGGGAGATTTGGACTTCTTCTGGGAAGAAGGTTTATGAGGTGAACCCTTCCTCTTCTTCAAAAGATATTCTTCGTCTCTCCACTTCTGTTCTAATTATTCTAACTCTTCTCTATCACCCTCTTGCTCTGGTGTGATGGAAGAAGTCTTCACTGAGGTACTGCTTAAGTCTTGCACTTCATTGATCTTTTGTCGCATGCTAGATCTAGGTATATCCTGCGCAGCTTCTTGATTGTCTACATCAAATATCTTCGTAGGGTCAACTGGAACAAGGAGGTCTACCGACCATTCCTTTGTGATCTCCTCTAGATCGTCTTTTGTTAATTTATAATAGGAGTGTAACTACTTCTTGTGCTCGTCAACACGCGCTATGATGTAGAGAAAGTGGTTATCTGTGCTGAACTTCATCAAGGGCCGAAACCTATAGAGGGTGTTCAGTGTTATGCACAATGTATACTGGATAGCTACTTTCAACTGATTATAATATGAATGAAACACAACATTTGACTGCCATTGTTTATTCATATCGTTCAAGTACCACAGGGTACTAAAATTTGCGGCCAATGGTTCAAATGGCTCGATGTCCAGGAAGTTCACACCTTACGAAATCTCCCATGCAATGAAAGCAATCAAGATCAGGAGCCAACTGAAATGGAACTCATATCCTTGGTCCTGGGCTTCTCTGCATTCGAATTCCAACTGGTTTACCAAGTACTTCGCCTAATTCATTTGTAGGCCCTTCGCGCACTTTATTGTGAGTTCTAATACGAATTCAGTGACTTGGGTGGGCCGGTTCTTGTGAACTAATTTCCCTGCAATTAGTTGGTAGGTGAGGCATACTACGTCATTCTGGATAGAGGCTACCTTATAGCCTCACGTGCCCTTCTCGACATTTCCATAAGTCTCTTTTATCTTTCATTACTCCACCTATTTTGGTACTCCACCTATTCCGGTACTACAATATTGCAACTGTGATGATATGGTATTCATTCTATTCCAGTACTCCACCTATTCTAGTACTGCAATATGGCAACTATGCTCATGTGGTAACTATTTCTATGCTCATCCGGTACCAGATATAGTTCAAAATTTGAAATATTTCTAGAAGAAAATCGGGGACATGGGTTTTGTCCAGAAGGATGTTTACATGTGGGAATGTGTTTCATAATTTACCCAAATCACATGAATGGACCTCCATATTAGGATGAATGATTATGAAAATATTAGCAAAAATCTCAAACTGCCAAATTGCACCTCGATTACCATGCATATGGCATAAAATCTAGAAATTCTACGAAATGGGTTTTGTCTAGAATGTGGAAAATTGAGTATAACAAAATCACTTTACAAAAATTTGAATGTTTTGAGAAGATATGGGTAGATCTCTAACTCGAATATGCCCAAATTGATGAAAATCCCAGATTTTTAGGATTTATCTTAAAACTGTAAAAAATATTTTATGAGTTTGGGGATTCGGTTTCAACCATTCCTCCATGGATTTTATGTATAAATATTACCTCATAGGTCTAAGGAAGGGAGAGGAATTGTCATGCTGTAAGATTGGTTCTTGAAGGGAAGAAGAATTATTATGCTGTAAGATTGGTTTTTGAAAACAATTAATTGTACTATGTTTTTCTGAAGTAATGAGATAAGTTGCAATTCATGGATTTTTTGTGCATTATCAATTATTCTTCTCTATAAGTTTCTCTTAATATTCCTTGTTGGTATGGCCAGGGCCCATCGACCCAATCAAGGTAAGCTTCATTTTATTTTATTTGTAAATATAATTCTAGATTTTTGTGTGTGTGTGAATAGAATAATTCTATACTTAATCATAGAATTTAACTTCAGTCCTGTTATGTTTCAGTGATACATTTGATGACATTGAGTGAGTAAGAATATTGTGTACAGTATGAGTGAAGTGATTTTTGATTGATTAACTGTTATTTCGGTGTGTGTCATTTTCTAGATTAGATATTCTAATGATTATTGTCTTGCAAGAATTAGTCTCAAGTGAAGCCTCTATCTCTCACCCTACACGATCCTGTAATGGAGTGCTCCCTTACACTTAGAATTTCATTTTAGTATTAATTAAGTTACATCTTTTGAATACATGTATAACTAGGACCTCTATCTCTCACCCTGCATGTGCCTAAAATGGAGTCTCTTCCTTCACCTGTGATTTCAGCTAGTATTGATTGATGTTTTCCTTTGAGCATATGCAGAGTGTTAGTTGTTATTAGTCTATATGTTGTAGGAATAGACTCAAAGTTCATATTTCTACTTCATGAGCCTATAATGAACAGACTAGTCACCTGAGCAAGACTTTGAAACATATATTTTTTATGAGCTTTGCTTTCTAGCTTTTGAATTGTGTGAAGAGTGTTATTTTTAAAAGTGTGTTGGCTTCTAAATGGTTTTCTTATATAATATATACTAAATAGACATAGGAACATATATGTTATCGGCACATATAGTTCATCAACTCTATGGATTACGAATGTTGGTTGATAATTTATGTTTGGTAATATATTATGCACATAATTGCACCAACATTTTGGCGCCATTGTAAACGATAATAGTTGAATTAGATCCTTTTAATGGTTTTGGATTGGTTTTATGGATGACCTAAGGGTGGATAGAAGATGGTAAGATTTGAGGGGAGAGCCCATCCATACACTTTAGTGGGGTTGCTCCAAATCTAGGTTGTCCTCTCCCTTTCATGCAGAAGTGTTTTTCTTTTAATGCAAGTGTGTTTTTTCTTCTTTTATGAAAGCGTGTGTTTGTATTTATGCAAATTTAGTTTTATTTATGATGATATGACTTGTGTGAACCGATAACCTGGTGATAGAAGGGTCCCAGTAATGAAAGGAGTTCAAGTTTGGTGTGTTTTATTTTAGCAAATAGTTTTAATTTCTTAGTTTTAAAATTCAAATCTTTGATGATAAATCATTTTTTGGGGTGTTGTAAGAACCCCCAAGTAATAATTTGTTTTGTGAGACAGGGATCATCAACCATCTAGATTAATTCATGGATGATCAAGATATTGAAGAATGTTCCTCCAAGAACTTTCTCACATTCTAGAAACAGTTGGGATATACACCTCTTAGGAAGACCATATCTTGATAGCAGTAAATAATTTATTTGTCTCTCCACAGGAAGATTTATATGTCCCTTTGTATTCCTCTTGTCAATTTGTTGAGAAGACTAAAGAATCATGTATAGAATTCAATGAAGACCAACCATTAGAACCTGAGATTAATGAGTTCTTAGCATGAATCTCAGCAGATCCTATATGTACTCCAAAGACGAATCATCTTGAAGAAGATACTTTGGGTAGCCTGGAAAAGGAGGACATGTTGTGTGACCTAAACAAAGAGGGGAAACAAGAATATATTGATCCTATTGAAAGATGGTTCCAATTAGTTGTCAGATCAGACTACTCTTTTACTTTTCATTATTGTTTGATCTCATCATCAAAGTCCAAATCAACATGTTCGGTGCTGGAAGTTCATAGTCATTTCCAAAATTCCAGTACTGTCCTGTTCCAGTACTGTTTTGTTCTAGTACTCCAGAATATTGTTCTGGTATTGTTTTGTTCTAGTACTGCATAATCATGTTCCAGTACTTCCCTATTTCGGTACTGTAGAATCATGTTTTGGTACTATTGTTTTATGGTACTGTCCTATTGTGGTACTACAGAGTCATGTTCTGGTAGTACCTATTCCGGTACTACATAAACATGTTTCTATACAAGTTACCAATTTGGTATTTATACCAAGGTGATATGATCTTTGTCTTTTGCTTAACATTGTTTTCACTTCAGGAAATTGGAGCTATGGGATAATATTTTCATGTTATTTATATCAAGGATCATTTAAGTCTTGTGTTAAACTGTTCTTTACTCTCATATACATCTTCCTCCTAGATTGTTACACTCACCCCTAATTGAATCATCCTTGATATCCTTTAAGAAGATATTTTCACATTTATCTCTATATGATAATGAGTGCACCTGTCGTATTTACTCATGATTATTAAAAAATGATTAATAATTGAAATATCCATTGAAAATTTGTGACACCATTATGTCTAATACTAACCTAGTTGATTCACCAAGTTCTTATCCAAGTTTATCTTTACAAGTTTCTCTTGGGAGGTATTGATGAAAACCTCATGTGGTGGACAGCCCTTGCGAAACCTCAATGACATTTCATGAGAACCCTAATAGGATTAACTAGAGTGACCTCTTATTCATTATCCGATATGTTCCATTATACATTGAATAGATGGATTTAAGGCTAATGTGGATGATATCACCCTTGGGATAATTGCAAGTAGTTAATTATGTACCTAATAACTCTAAAACACTCTCGTACCACCTGCCTTCCTTATACTCTAAAGTTTTCAATGAAAAATATAAATCATTCTAAATCTTTTGAGTAATATAGTAAAAAGGAAGTATCAGGAAGTACAAGTAAACCCACTGAGGTACTGAACAGGCCTGCTGGCAGTAGGGCCATGCTTGTATGGTACTAAGGTAAACCCCATGGGGTACTAAACAGGCTTGTTGGCAGTGGGGCTATGCCGGGTTACAAGAGTTGAGAACCATAAATTGGCTCACCTAAAACTAAACAAAAACCCTTGGGTCTCATTTTGAAGCAATCATTATCAAATCAGGGCTAGGAGATGATCTTTATATCTCTCGGATCATGTTCTTAAGAACCTTAAAGTATCCACTTTATGGTTCTGTCTTTAAAATAAATAGGTTTTCATGAAAGTGGGACCCTCGATATATGTAATTAACCTTACTTAAGAAAGAAGAGCTTCATCTCTAAAAACTTGGATAAGAAACGAGTTAATCATCTTGGGATGTATTCTTTTATGTGTTCCTCTCTTCAAATGGGATCTAAACTATGCTTATATCACTTTTCTTTTAAAGGTAATCTAGCCAGGGGGCCTATTACTCAAAGTCGTTATGAAAACTCTTGGCCACTATCCTATAATCATGTTAGAGTCACATCCATCCCTTTCTCCTAATTATGATCCACAACATATTGGATAAGACTTAACATCAAATCACTAACATATCTAATCTATTACTCATGACTCTACTTTTCCATCATAACTAATTTTCCATGGGTAAAAAGTGTGAAGAATAGGATAGGAAGTTTATATTGTATATAATGTTACTTAAAAGAGAACTTAATGAGCTGAAGAAGGGTGGAACATCAACGAATTCTTGATCGAGTGAGTAGTACCATCAATTTTGAAATTTTGAAGATGATTGTTGCATGACGACATGCGATGGATAAGGCATGGGGGAAATGTCGAGCCTCATTTTTGTCACCTCCAATTGCCTTATATTTTCCCATATTCTGACCAATATTTCCTCATAGATATGCACTATGTTTTTGTTTCCTCAACATACATGTCATTTAGCAATTATTGTGTATATATGAGGTAACTCACGTTGAAAGCATAATTTATTTGATTTCTTAATTAAATTCGGATTAAATGATTGTTATTTATGATTCTAAATTATTTTGATTAATTTAAGAAACTTTCATGACAAGGCTTTATCTCATCCAATACTCATCCTTGGGGCTCGCCCGGTACTCCGCCTATTCCTGTACTACAATATTGCAACTATGTTCATCTTATACTCCTTCTATTCTGGTACTCCACCTATTCCAGTACTGCAATATTGCAACTGTGATGATATGGTACTCCTTCTATTATGGTATTCCACCTATTCCACTAGTACAATATTTCAACTGTGCTCGTCTGGTACCTATTTCTGCACTCATCTGGTACCAGATATAGTTCGAAATTTGAAATGTTTCTAGAAGCAAATTGGGGACATGGGTTTTGTCCAAAACGATGTTTAAATGTGGAGTTGTGTTTCATAATTCAACCAGATCAGACATGTGGACCTCCATCTCAGGAGGAATGATTCTTAAAAAATTAGCAAAAATCTCAAACTGCCAAATTGTACCTTGATTTTCGTGCATATGGCATAAGATCTAGAAATTCTACGAAATGGGTTTTGTCTAGAAAATTGAGTAAAAACTGAGCACTTTACCAAAATTTGAATGTTTTGAGAAGAGATGGGTAGATCTCTAACTCGAATCTTCCCAAATTCATGAAAAACCCTAGATTTTTGGGATTTATCCTAAAATTGTAAAAATTGTTTTATGAGTTTGGGGATTTGGTTTCATCCCTTCCTCCATGGATTTTATGTATAAATAAGAACTCATAGGTCTTAGTAAGGGAGAGGAATTTTTATGCTGTAAGATTCATGGATGATTTTAGGGGCTAAATTTCGCTCATGGGCTAATTTTCCATGGTTTTTCCAAAAATGAGATTCACTATTTTAAAAATGATTCGCCCAAATTCTATAGGATAAAATTATTTTACCTTAAAAATCGCCAACGTTTTATAAAAACTATATAAAATAATTAGAAATTTGAATATTTTAAAAAAAATATCGCCAAACATTTATAGTTGACATATAAAGGATTAGTAATATTCGCCAAGGTTTCTACATTTTAAAATAAATTTCCATCCTTAAAATCGTCCTTGGTAAGATTGGTTCTTGAAGAGAAGAAGAATAATTATGTTGTAAGATTGGTTTTTGAAAACTATTAATTGTACTCTATTTTTCTGAAGTAATGAGATAAGTTTCAATTCATGGATTTCGTTTGCATGATCAAATATCATTACCTATAAGTGTCTCTTAATATTCCTTGTTGGTATGGAAAGGGCCCATTGACCCAATCAAGGTAAGATTCATTGTCTTTTATTTGTAAATATAATTCTAGATTTGTTTTTGTGTGTGAATAGAATAATTCTATACTTAATCCTTGTTGGACACACCTACCACACTTAGAGGGGGGGGTGAATGAGTGTGGGGATATTTTTCCCAAAACTTCCCTCTTTACATAAAACTCCTTAGTTAACATTTAACATTTACTCATTACCCATTGCTGTCATTTATAACTAGTTAGAAGTGAACATATATCAGCAACATATATCAACAATGTATCATCAACAAGTCATCACCACAAGGAACCCAAACAACACAAGATGTATGTACAATTTTTATTTTTATTATGGACAACAATCCGGGGGTTTATCAACAACAACTTAATACAGTACAACTCTACAAGAGAATCGACTCTATTATGCAAGACACAACTTACACACTCAGCACCAACTGAGATGAGGCAAAAATCCTCAACAGATATCAATCTTTCAACAGGTACACAACCTGTTAGTAGTGCAACCAGTGTGTGTATGCGCCCTGCCTCACTACATCCCGCGTATGCACGGTCCAGTGTATACAACAACTTGTGTATACATTCTGAGTTGTTAGGGTTTATCCTTCAAGATCAACTCAAATCATCTGCAAACAATATATCATTCTCTTCTATATCTGAGTGTCCAATCTATCCACCAGCCAGTCACAACACATCCAAGCTCTCCAATAGCTTGTTCATGCTCCACAACAAATCAAAATGAATTCTATCTCAATCATGTATAAAAAACTAGTATACCACATCAATCATGTCACCATTGAATATTCATACATGTCAGATATAACATTCACACACCTCTAAGAAGCACATAGCATAAGTATATCTATCTAAATATATCAAAGCACTTAGCAAAAGAAGAGATAAACAAATCAAGTCAAAGCACAAAGCATAACACACAGATTTACGTGGTTCACCCCCACCCTGGGGCTACATCCATGAACCCTTCTTCTTTATTAGCATCTTCAATCAGTTACAGAACAGAGCCACCAAAAACCTTCTTCGTATAGGACAGAAGATCTGTCTGGATGGCTAAATCCTTCTTCCTTGCACTACAACACAAATCCTTCGACAACTCCTTACAACGACTTGAAATTAGCTATGGAAGCCTCTTACAGTCATTCACAGAGCCTACTCTATCACATAGAACACTTGCACATAGAAATATTTACCACCACATAGATTTACTACTTCTTACATCACCTAGATTACTTATTTATACATACAAAATAAGCCTACACATGGGCAAATCCCAAAATTGGTCCAACATGACCAAGTATCTCCCAAAACGTGGTCAAGGGCCAATAGGCCACCAACACTCACCTTTGAGTCATCCCGAGTCACTCTGGTCTAATCAATTCTACCTCGAATGCCTTGAGCTTGGCTCGAGCTTCTTCAACCTGTTGTTGTGCTATGGCCTCTTACTCGACAAAACCCTGGATGAGTGCGTCATTCAACGGGTCCCTCTAGGATCTTTTTTGCTGTACTCAAAACCTATTTTAGCTCTGCTCATCAGTTTTCAACCTCTATGAATAGATGACATGCATTATCTTGTATCGGTTGAATTCGTTGAGTCACGTCCATCACTTTTCTCTGGATCGTATGGATCCGTTGCTGGGTTGTGCGCTACTCATGAGATCTCTTCATTATTTCTATGGGTTATAGGGCCTTCAGTTGCGTCTATAGATTTTCAGCTTCATACTTCACCTCCTGTAGATGCAGCTCTAATTTATATAAATCTAGGTTCTCGATGAGGTTCTCATATGTCTCGGCACTGTGGCTACTCAGCTGCTTGCAATCCAAGAAAATAACTTTCAATCTATCAACAGAGTTGCAGGCAGTTATTTCTCTTTGGTCTCTGATCTCCTGTGGGGTCTCAAGTACTACGTGAAGCTATAGATCTGCGATGCACTATTGGAGCTTCTAGATCACTTCTTTGAGATGTGCCACCTACTATGTTATTCTTTCTTCAGTATTTACCTCAATGACTGTCACAGAGCAAAGTTCTATGTTGACCACTTCCTTTACCTCTAGTTGCTCCACCAACATTTGTTCCTTTCCTTTTTGTAGCTATTCTTTCTCATCATTCCATCTTGCTTGGAGATCCCTCTTTTCTTGTTCTACAACACTGTGTTGTTCTACAAGTACTTCCTATACTTGTGTCAAAGCCTGAGTGGCTTGATCTGCTTCATCTTGTTCTTTTCAAAGTCAAGCCTCAACTGAATCCACAATTTGGTGGAGTTGAGCTGGCTCATCTCCTACTTTTGGTGGTCCGACTGACAGGGGCACAGTGGAGACTGCATGCTTCGACTGAAGTGCCTACTGCATTCCTTGGAGCTCTATCTCGATTGGACTGTACATATCCTCTTATTTAGTCTCTTGCTTCTCTACTCTCTCCATAGCAACATCATTTAAATCTACAATGATGAAGTTGAAGTTGACTGGGGTCAGTGTGGTCTGCAACTTAGTCATGGGAGATTTGGACTTCTTCTAGGAAGAAGGTTTATGAGGTGAACCCTTCCTCTTCTTCAAAATATCTTCTTTGTCTCTGCACTTCTTTTCTAATTATTCTAACTCTTCACCATCACCCTCTTTCTCTGGTGTGATGGAAGAAGTCTTCACCGAGGTACTGCTTAAGTCTTTCACTTCGCTGATCTTCTGTCACATGCTAGGACTAGGTATATCCTGCGCAGCGTCTGGATTGTCTACATCATATATCTTCGCAGGGTCAGTTGGAACAAGGAGGTCTGCTAACCATTCCTTTGTGATCTCCTCTAGATCATATTCTGTTAATTTATAATAGGAGTGTAACTGCTTCTTATGCTCGTCAGCACGCGCTATGATGTAGAGAAAGTGGTTATCTGCGGTGAACTTCATCAGGGGCCAAAACCTATAAAGGGTGTTCAGTGTGATGCGTAGTGTATACTGGATAGCTACTTTCAACTGATTCTAATATGAATGAAACACGACATTTGACTGCCATTGTTTATTCATATTGTTCAAGTACCATAGGGTACTGAAATTTGCGGACAACAGTTCAAATGGATCGATGTCTGGGAAGTTCACACCTTATGACATCTCCCATGCAATGAAAGCAATCAGGATCAAGAGCCAACTGAAATGGAACTCATATCCTTGGTCCTGGGCTTCTCTGCAGTCAAACTCCAACTGGTTTACCAAGTACTTCAACCAATTCATTTGTATGCCCTTCGTGCACTTTATTGCGAGTTCTAATACGAATCCAGTGACTTGGGTGGGTCAGTTCTTGTGAACTAATTTCCCTGCAATTAGGTGGCAGGAGAGGCATACTACATCGTTCTCGATAGAGGATACCTTGTATCCTAATGTTCCCTTCTCAAAATTTCCATAAGTCTATTTTATATTTTGTGCTAAGGCTTGGTCTGTGGGCTTTCCAGGGTAAAAATCATATGGGCCATTGCCTTGCATGCTCAGCCCAGTGATCCTATGGATCAAGGTCGGATCCACTGTGATACATCAGTTCAACCATAAATATCCTCCATGGTAACAAGATACCAACAACTTAACACATGCGTTCACTTCTTGATGTCATTCAAAGTGCATGACCTTCATAACATTAAGTAGGGTAGGTTGTGCGAGGTTATGGGTCCAAGGCTGGGGGATAATATTTGAATTCTTTCCTTTCATACTGGTCAGATACTTATGTAGAGCAAGCATACTGTAAGCTTTACGGTCTCCAAGGTTGAAGTCACTAAACTTCAGAGATGCTATCTTATCCTGGTCTGTGCGAACTATGTGTATCCCTTTCACGATGTACACAGTGACCAAGGCATAGTCAAAATCTCTAGGCACACTATCTTTGTTCACTATGCCACTTAGAGGACGTATATAAGTAGGTAAGATGCTTTTAATCAACTTAGCATTCATGATATCATCTCTATGCTTCATTCTCGTCTCTGTCGTGATTCTGGAAGTTCCTACTCCATGAGAAGTCGATGGAGAATCTTGGACGCCTCATGTCGATGATGCTTGCACACTTGCAGACATCCTTCTTTCCGACATGAATTTCTCAGTCCTGAGATCAATGAATACTTCCTTTGCAAATTATTCAAGTGCGCTAAGCTCTTCAGACATACACCCTCAGTGTTAATAATATCGGGTTTATGAAGTAACATAGACATGGAAATAATATGGAAAGTAAGGGCATAATGATCACTGGACAATCTTAACCAAGGTTGCGAGCTCAAATTCTCGATTTTGAAAAAGTGTTCTTCGTGCATGGCGTGACGGGGTAAATAGGAAACTGAGCAATGGATTTCTTACAATTTGTATGAGGCTTCATTAAATCTTGTTTTGTCCATTATGGCACGATCCAACAGTCAAGTGGTGAGCCATAAAATGTTTTCCAGTTGTTCAGAGCATTAGTCGAACGGATATATCATCCCCAACAACTATATTGCTTTGCCACGACGAAGTGACCTAAGCCATTGTTCTGATATCCCGACGAAGCTCCCATTCTGTAAGTTTTCTTTCTACGATGCCCCCTCTAGGGCCTTCTATAACTTTTCAATCTTATCCCTCTTCTTACTTATCTTTCTAGCCTTCTTTCAAGTAATCTTCAACTCGGTTTGTCTTTTTTCGTTCAGATTCCTATCTTCTTTTAGCATAGTCATTGAGCGTTGTTGAGGTTCTCTCCTAGGACTTAGGGGTAATATTTATTCTTTGTTTGGGATAAGTACTTCAGTCTTTTGGGGGTCTTCGAATGTTCTTGTATCTTCGACATCAGGGTCTCTAGTGCGAAATAACTTTGGTCTATTCTCATATTCTTCAATCAACTGTGCGATCCTTCTGGTCATGAATTCATTTAACTCTTATTTTTGTTGTTCCAAAAATTCTTCTTCCTTTTTTTTTCTAGCTTGATCTCTATCAATCCAAGGTTTTCCCAATAAAATGGTAAACTGGGTGTTATCCTCAATAAATTTAATAATCTCAAAATCTTTTTCATTGAAGGTTCCATTGGCACTCATAGATATCTGAGTGATCTTTCCACATAGGTTTACCAATTTTCCTCTGAATATTCCTATTCCTCCTAATGAAGGAATCATATCAAGCCTCCCTATGCCTTCCCAAGTTCTCTCTGTCATGATATTCATCTGTGTTTCCTTATCAGAACACAATAAATGTCGAAGTCCCCTATTCTTACTTCGATGCATTCTTTTTATTTAAATATCTCTAATAACCTAACATGTCGGTGGTCATTCAAGGTTTCTTTCATCTGTAGCAATACTTTCGTTCATTATTTTTGGGGTTCTTCTATTTCTGGATATGCCTCTTGGTTTAGATTCATTCCTTCAAGATTAGCAATCATTTTGGGGCAATCCAATACTTCATGGTCTAGAGATTTACAATGAAGACAACTAAGCCTTCCACCAAGGCATTCCTTAGATAGATGTCTCGGATTACTGCAACTGTAACAAAGGGTTAATCCTCTCTTTCTTTTAAATGATCCCCAACCTCTTCTGTACTTCGCACTAGGATCATAGGAGCTAACCTGCAACAAATTATTTATAGGATCCTGCATCCATTTGTTAGTCCAAACATTCTTTCTATGCATAGGTATAACATATCTATCGATTTTCTTATCAGATCTATTCATATCAAACCTTCTTTCATCTATTAATGCCCTATTTTTTAAGCTAGGATAGAATCTATCAAACATACCTAGATCCATGCTTTAGAAACAAAAATTTCCACTTATCTTACTTTTACAGAGTACAAAGCTTTCAGATCTAGAACTTTTAACTATTCTTACCTTTACCAGAGCACAGAGCTTACAAATCATACCTCTTTTAATTAGAAAATTCCACTTTTACCTTTATTAGAGAACAAAGAGTTCAAATCTTGCTTCTTTTCTTAAGTATCAACCTCTTTTCTTGCATATCTGACATTTCTTTCTTGGCACAAAGCTTCACAGGTCAAGTAGGATGTTGCGCACTAGGGAAACAGATCTATGCAATGAGCTTCCATGGTTTCAGATCGAATCTTTTCACAAATATTCTTCTTCTTTAGTTCCCAACAATCATAGTTTCAAGTCCCAAAAATAGAACTATTTGTTGGCACAGGGGAAGACTCGGGGTTCAACACTACAACAACGCACCAAGAAAACCCTAACTATCGACCCTTTCGGCAACACCTGTGAAGCATATGAAGTCACACCTAAGGTATAGCCAGGGGTGGTTGCAAGACTCAGGTGTCTGCAACCTTAGCTAGGACACATATCTGTGATTATATTGCTTACATAGAACTTAACAACGATCATTCGTCAATATTCAACTCTTATTATATTTTGTAGATAACACAAAGCATCCCAACATTCACTTAGATCTAAGGTATTTCAACACTTAGGAATAGTAAAATAGATCAGATATGGTAGATCAGCACTAAGCATCTTCATACATGTCATATCTAAAATTCACACACCTCTAATAAGAACAGAGCATAAATAGATCTATCTAAATATATCAAAGCACTTAGAAAAAGAAGGGATAAACACATCAAGTCGAAGCAAAAAGAATAAGACACAGATTTATGTGGTTCACCCCCACCCTGGAGCTACATCCACCAACCCTTCTTCTTTATTAGTGTCTTTAATCGGTTACAACACAGAGCCATCAAAAACCTTCTTCACATAGGACAAAATATCTACGCAGCTTGCTAGATCCTTATTCCTTGCGCTACAACACAAATCCTTCCACAAATCCTTACAATGACTTGCACTTAGCTCTGCAAGCCTCTTACAGTCATGCACAGAGCCTACTCTATCACATAGATCACTTGCACATAGAAATATTTACCACCACATAGATGTACTACTTCTTACATCGCCTAGATTACTTATTTATACATACAAAATAGGCCTACACATGGGCAAAGCCCATGGGCTGACATCCCATTCCCGTCACATTATCCAAAAAACCCAAAAGGGACCCAAAAGTGGGTCGAGATTCCACAATCTCCACTTCATTTGGCGCTCCATCTTCGATAGGCTTTCGAAGTCCCAAAATTGATCCAACATGACCAAGTGTCTCCCAAAACTTGGTCAAGGGCCAATAATATCCATTACATGAATAACAATGCCCATGAAAAACACGTTCATTCCTTTTCTTTGGTGTCCCAAAGATAGTTTCTTGATGTCTTCCTTGCTTTGTTCTTTTGAAATATTATTTGTCTTGTGTAGATGGTTGTTTTGAAACATTGTCTTCCTTCTTTGATGGACTTACCCCATGCTTCTTTGAGGTGCTTGCTTCAGCATGTGTATCTTCTCCTTTGTATCCAAGAACCGATTTATCACATGGTGATCTTTGACTTTCCAATATCTCATCCACGATTCTTGAGCTATTCAATAATTTGTTTGACTTTTCTACCTTCTTTTTAAGGTTAAAATTTTTGGCTTCTAACTTACAACATGACTCTTCTTTTTCATTAATTTGATTCTTCAAAAGTTCTTCTAGCCTTTTGGCTTCTTCAATTTGGATCTTGAGATGGACAATAGTTTCAAAAAAATTGCTAATATCATCCTCTACCTTCATATCTTCTTTTTCATTCTTTAGTCTTGGGATCTCTTCTTTCTTTTCTTCTAATTTAGTTTTAGAACTCTCTTCTTGTTCTTTGAGCATTCCCTTTAACTTCAAGATGTACCTTTGACTCCTCCTAAGAAACTTCTTAGTTTTATCGGAAAGATAGTTATAGTGTATATAAAAATGATCACTTCTATATCTATATAAACCCTCTTCAATTTTCTTTTGAAGTTCTAATAGATTTTCTTCTATTCTTTCCATGGGATAACTATCATCAAACTTTACACAAATTGTTTCTAGATCGTCTTCTTCACTTGAGAAAAAATCAACATCATCACATTTTGAATCATTGCAATCAAGATTCTTTGGAGATTCTTTACCTTCAATATATTCCTTCTTGCCAACACCATCACATGATTATTTTCCTTCATTTGAAATGTATTCAAGATCTTCCTTTGTACTATCATCACTTGATTCTTTATCTTCACTTGAAATGTTTTCAAGATCACATTTGGAAATAATACAATCAAGGGTTTTTGGAGATTCTTTACCTTTGATAATCTTGATGGAGTGGTCTTCAACATCTTCTTTCTCCTTCTTGCTTTGATATGTCTCTTCTAGCTTTAGCCATAGATCCTTGGCGGAAGTGAATTGTCCAATGATCTCTTTGATAGGGCTTGAGAGTCCACTAAGAATGTTCTTGAGAACCAATGCATTAATCTTCTTTCCTTCCCTTTGAGATGCAAACTTTGAATTGTTCTTCAACGGAAATGATCCACCAATGGTTTCCTTCCAAATGCCTACTCCCATTGTCTTCAAATACACTCTCATCTCTATTCTCCAAGTATAATAGTTTTCCTTATCAAGGATTGGTATTTCATCATCCATTTGTGTGTCTATGGATCTCCTTCAAGCTTGTTAAGGCTTGTAGTGAAGGCCCACTCTGATACAAATTGTTCGACACACCTACCACACTTAGAGGGGAGGGGGGGTGAATGAGTGTGGGGATTTTTTTCCCAAAAATTCCCTCTTTACACAAAACTCCTTAGTTAACATTTACTTATTACCCATTGTTTTCATTTATAACCAGTTAGATGTGAACATATATCGACAACATATATCAGCAATATATCATCAACAAGTCATCACCACAAGGAACACAAAGAACACAAGATGTATGTACAATTTTTCTTTTTATTATGGAAAACAATATGGGGGTTTATTAGCAACAACTCAATAGAGTACAACTCTACAAGAGCACCAGATCTATTATGAAAGACATGTATTACATACTCATCACCAACTGATATGAGGCAACAATCCTCAACAAATATCAATTTGTCAATAGGTACGCGACCTCTCATTAGTGCAGCCAGTGTGCGTACGTACCCTGGCTCACTACAGCCCACATATGTACGGGTCCAGTGTATACAACTGCCTGCGTATACCTTCTGAGTTGTTAGGGTTTATCCTTCAAGATCAAATCAGATCATATGCAAACAATATATCATTCTCGTCTATCTCTGACTATCCAATCTGTCCACCAGCCAGTCACAACACATCCAAGCTCTCCAATAGATTTTTCATGCTCCACAACAAATCAATATGAATGCTATCTCAATCATGTATAAACAACTAGTATACCACATCAATTATTTCACCACTGAATCAAAAGAGTATTACTCACTCCATCAACTAAATCAACCAAACTGAACCACACCATAGAAGCCATACCAAGAATGCCCTAAGCATTCACAACACATCAAACAATAATATCCATCAATATAATAATGTAACCATACCAGTGTCTTAGTGATATATCTGAGGCCATAGAATGAAAATATGGAATCTTTTGCATCATCCAAGAGCTTGGCACCAACTCAAACACAATTCTTCACCATTCTATTCATTGTACGCACCATGTCCTCATACATCCCACGTATACCTTCAATGTATACGCACCATATACACATACAACCAGCATATACCTAAGAAACTAGGGTTTTTAAAGCTCTGAGAATTTTTCCATCATGATCTCCGACATTGCCAAAAATTTGATGCATCCATGAGATCCTCCTCGCGCTCTCTTTCTCAGAATATATATTCAATCATGCTCAAGAGATCCATACCAAATATGCTCTCACAAGAAGCTCTCCATCAATACTCCACAAGATAATCAATCATGTCACCACTGAATCAAAAGAGAACTTATCACTCCATCAATGAAATCATCCAAACTGAACCACATCATAGAAGCCACACCAAGAATTCCCTAAGAACACACAACACATCAAACAATAGTATCCATCAAGACAATAATGTAACCATATCAGTGTCTCAGTGATAGATCTGAGGCCATAGAATGTTGATCTGGAACCTGCCTCATCATCCAAGAGCTTGGCACCAACTCAATCACAAGTCTTAACCATTCTATCCATTGTACGCACCATTTCCTCATACAACCCACATAGACCTTCAATGTATATGCACCCTATACACAGACAACCTACGTATACCTCAGAAACTAGGGTTTCTAAAGCTCCGAGAATTTTGTCCTCAAGATCTCCGACATTACCAAAATTTTTATGAGTCCATGAGATCCTCCTCACTCTCTCTTTCTCAGAATATATCTTCAATCATGCTCAAGAGATACATACCAAATATTCTCTCACAAGAAGCTCTCCATCAATACTCCACAAGATAATCTCACAAGAAGCTCTCCATCGATCCACCCAAAAAGAATGATCTGCAAGAGACCATAGTTATCTTATTTATACTTTCATCCTCTAGGTCACTTAACCCATTTTTAGGTCACTTAACCCATTTCTAGGTCACGTAACCTATTTTCCTTATTTTAGGGTTAACCACTTTCCATAAATAGAAAGTTCTCCAATACTTTATCATTTAAATAATGATTTCTTCTTTTAGGGCACTTTGACTTCTTTGACCATTTGGGGCTTCAATCTAACACATGGGGGTCCTTTAACTTTGTAGGGCCATAACTCTCAAACAGTGAGGAGTTATGTGACATTCCACATACCATCGGAAATGGCATCACAAGAACTATCCATCTAGGATAGTTTCACCAACAAATTCTTTGATCTTCATCTTATTATTCCACATACAAGCATGGGTTCTCCAACCATTCTTCTAGGATAACTCAATCCGCAAAGCGTCTTCCCATGAGGGCTTTCATCATAACGGGACCATTTTGGAGTTCATCCACTTTTGTACCTTATCAATCATGATAAGACAATAATGATTCATCTATGCATCAATCCACCACTGCATCATATACATCAACTATGCATCATGTATCAATGACAACTCATTGATCCATCTTCATCATATCAATGAAAACTCATTGATCCATCTTCATCGATTGGTTTCCACTTGACATATATCATTCTCATCAAGGAAAATACATATACATTACATCAATCATCAATCAATCACTTGACATCAACCAATGACATCAATCAATCAAACCATTGGCATCAATGACAACATGATCCAACAATCTCCCCCTTTGGCATTGATGGAAATACCAACATTTATGTCAACAACAATTACCAATTATTGATGTAAAAAATGTAGACAAGGCATTCTCTACATCAATAGTCATCAATCATATCA
The DNA here is from genome assembly GCA_009831015.1 of Picea engelmannii. Taxonomy (NCBI): domain Eukaryota; kingdom Viridiplantae; phylum Streptophyta; class Pinopsida; order Pinales; family Pinaceae; genus Picea; species Picea engelmannii. Next base: position 61,170 of record ML785023.1, read on the forward strand.
ATATGACTATCTCTCCCTATTAGTAAACATCAATCATATCAGAAATAGTCAATGTGACTATCTCTCCCAATCAATAATCACATCAATCTGACTATCAATGGAGAAACTTATTGATGGCATGGACCACTACCAAGAATTCATTTTTGGTAACTGTATAGTTTAACTCGGAAGAGGACAAGTTCTTACTGAAAAAATAAATGGTATATGACTAATGTTCCTCTTTCTTCCCTAATACTCCTCCTATTGTAGTATCGTAGGCAACGGTGGATATGTGAAATGGAAGGGCCCAATTGTCCCCCCTAAGAATTGGTGCCACAAATAACTTAGTTTTCATATTTTCAAAGGTGGTTTGACACTAGTCAGTCCAAATAAAAATCAACATCTTTTATTAACAATCCAAACATGGGTGCAACAATATTTGTGAAATTTTCAATAAATCGCTGGTATTATCTGGCATGTCCAAGAAATCTTCTTACCTACTTTTGAGTCTTGGGGGGTGTAAGTTTGACTATTACCTCTATCTTAGCAGGATCCACTATAATCCATTCAAATGAAACATGATGTCCTAATACCACTCCTTCAGTCAACAACATTTTACATTTTTCATGACTTAAGGATAAATTCATTTCTTTACATCTGATAATGAATTTTTCTAGATTATCTAGGGATTCCTGGTAAGTATTGCCATATACTGTAAAGTCGTCCATGTAAAACTCCACACAATAATGAATAATATCAACAAATATCCCTAGTACTACTCGTTGAAATTTGGCAGGAGCATTACACAAACTAAATAGTAAGAGCCTATAGGCATAGGTTCCCCAAGGACAAGTGAAGGTAGTCTTGTCCTGATCCTCGGGTGCTATGAGAATTTGGTTGTACCTGCCATATCCATCTACGAAGGAGAAGTATTTATTTCCTGATAAGGTATCTGAGACTTGGTCAATGAAAGGAAGGGGAAAATAATCCTTTAGAGTGGCCTTATTAAGTTCCCAAAAATCTACACAAATTCTCCAGTTCCTTGTTACTTTCTTTGGAACCACTACAAGCAGGGATACTGATATTCTATCGGAAATGGGATAAATAAAGCCAACATTAAATAACTTTTGTATCTCCTATTTTACTATATCCTTGAGTGTTGGGTTCATCTTTCTATGGGGTTTCCTAACAAGTGTTACTTATGCCTAGGTATATATGTGATGAATGCATGTGTAAGGGTGTATACCATTCATATCAGTGTATTCTCAGGCGAATGCCCTTGATTGTTCTTTAAGGACATTTGCTAACTGCTTTTGTTGGTATGAATATACTCTAGAATTTATATGTAGACATTTCCCTTGACTAATCTCGTAGGGCATGGTATAAGAAGTGGCAGACTCATCTATCTCAAAAATAAAATATGTTGAATACAAAGTTGATGGGTCCAATTGTTCCTTAAATTCTTCCCCAAACATGTACTCAAATTGGGGAAAATATTGTGGTAAATCAACACACGTGATAGCATAAATAAATTGGTTTAGCACATTTTTTTTTTCTCCTCAAGTTCCTAGGAATGATCACTTGGCAACACGAGTTCTTTAGAGTCCTCATTCTCGTATGGACATTCAAGCCACCATAGATTTTCCATGATAGGTTGAGCTGGTGGGTATATGGTGAGATTATTTATAGAAAGTCCATTTGAGATGTTCATTTCACCTTCCCTATAGCCAATAAATGCATTGGTTGTGGCCAACCAAGGTCTTCCCAAAATAATGGGATGCCCTTCGGTAGGATCCTTTGAATGAATGATAAGAAAGTCTATTGGGTATTCCCATGAGGCTAATGTAAATATGATATGATCCAATATTTATTTAGGTATAACCTTTGTCTTATCTGCTAATTCAAAAATAGTTGGGGTAGGTCTAAGAAGAGGTTTTAATTGTAATTCCTCCAAGGTAGTAACAATCATAACATTGATGGTTGCCCCTAGGTCTATGAGAGTGTTTCTGATGGGAACCTTATTAATGGTTATTGTTACTACGGGGTTCCCTAGATTCCCATATTTAGCGACCCTAGGATTCTCTGATATGTACTCAAAGAGTTCTCCTATAAAATGTATTTTTGGAGGATCCTTCTTCTTCCTTCCTGGCTTCTTAATACACAATTATTTGACCACCTTACTGTAAATTGGAATGTCCTTTATGGATCGTAACCAGGTAATTTTGACACATATATTCTTCAATTCATTCAAAATGTCAAACTCCGGTCTAGTGGTAGGTGTCGAGCCTCATTTTTTTTCACCCTCCGATTTCCTTATCTTGTCCCATATCCTGACCAATTTTTCCTCATACATATGCACTATGTTTCTATTTTCTCAACAGACATGCCATTTAGCAATTATTGTGTATATATGAGGTAACTCACATTGAAAGCATAATTTGTTTGATTTCTTAATTAAATTAGGGTTAAATGATTGTTGTTTATGATTCTAAATTACTTTTATTAATTTAAGTCGTTTTCATGAAAAGGATTTATCTCATCCGATACTCATCCTCGAGGCTCCTCTGATACTCCGCCTATTCCGGTACTACAATATTGCAATTGTGTTGATCCAATACTCCTTCTATTCTAGTACTCCACCTATTATGGTAATAAAATATTGCAACTATGTTGATCTAATAATCCTTCTATTCTGGTACTCCGCCTATTTTGGTACTACAATATTGCAACTGTGCTCATCTGGTACCTACTTTTGTGCTCATCCAGTACTAGATATAGTTCAAAATTTGAAATGCTTCAAGAAGAAAATTGGTGATGTTATCACCCCATAAATATGGGAATCAATTGATGACTTGGATATTATCTGTATCTAGTGTTTTTGTTGACAAATGATGTTTCATTTGTCAAATAATTTGTAAAAAGAAAAAGGAAAAAGAAAAGAAAAGGAAAAAGAAAAAATAAAGAAAAGTAAAAAGAAAAAGAAAGGAAAAGAAAAAGAAAAGAAAAGTAAAAGAGGGCATAAAAGAATTGAAAAGAAAATCCCCATGCAATAATAGTAACTTAGCCATACCTTTCAAGCATGGCCAAGTTCTTTTTAAATTTAATCCTGGTCAGATAGCCCTTAGGTTAGATTAGTGAATAAATCTGACCAGACTGTCTAATCCTGGTCAGATAGCCCTTAGGTAGAATAATTTCTTAACCCAACAGTTTAATCTAGGTTAATTGTCCTAGGAAGATAGATTAGCATGTAGGTCAGTTTCTTTATTGTTCAAACTCCATTAAAACCATCTTGAAATCAAGATTACACCATGTTCCAAATGCTTAAAAAATAGTCGTTCAAAGTCCCATGGTGGTGTTCCTTTGTAAAATTGAAGAAAAAACCCATAAAATGGCTTTTATCCTAAGTTTTCCCCAAGTGCATACGCCATTCGCTCCTGATCCATGTTTCTTGCACTTATCAACGGTCCCGATCACGGCACTAAGATCTGCGGCCAGGAAACAAGCGCGAAGATCAATGGATCACAATGGATTTCGGACCCCCCCTAGTGTCCTGCCTTTAACAGAGGGGGGGGGTATGGAATGGATTTTTCCCTTCGGCGGGCCCCTGTTCATATGTGGAAACAGCCTATTAGTCCTCAAGTCACATCCCACACATTCTATCTGACGACCCCGTCACTCATGGACGTCATCCTCCATGGAGTCCACTTGTCCCACTTCTTCCCGAGGTCGTGTATCATCCCATAACTGCTGTCAGTCCCTACTGTCAGTCCTTTACCCTTTCCACTCATGACCAGCCCCTTATGGAGACTTTCACTTCCCATCACCTCCAATCCCTAGCAGCCACGTCAACCATCCGTATGTTTTGGACACCGTCACCTTCCATATCACCCCCAAGTGGCCCGTTTTCCATTAATAACTGGATAACATACCCGTTATCATGCTGACCGTTTTCCCGCGTCCAACCGACCCAATTTTAAATAAAGTTACTGTTTTCCCTCTTCATTCACTATTCGTCCATCGCACCAGAAAATTTTACTCTTACACCTCCATTTCTTTTTCGCCACCTTCATCCACAGTCATTCTACCCCCAGTTAGTCTACCCCACTAACATCGTGTTTATTGCAGGTACTGTTGCTGAAATGGTGTCAAAGCCAAGACAAACAGAAGCAGAAGAGAATCATTTTCTTCCTCTTCCTGTCGACCTGGACAAAATCCCCTTGGTCAATAAAGATTGATTGATCACAGATACCATTTGTGACTTCTATTTTTTGGACCTCCAGTCGTGGCTACGAGAGGTGTTCTTGGACCAGAGCGACAAAATTGGACTCTGGGAGTCCAATTTTTCGTTGTACCTTTTCTCCCAGATACATCACTTTCCTGAATTCGTGCTGAAATGCCAAGCCCACTATATCCCCGACCAGAGGGCCATCGTCTCTTCATCTGGAGACGTCCTCTTCTTCATCACTCCCGAAGACATTGACCAGATGATTCAAATTCCCCGTGTTGAATCTGCGTCCCCTTTCAATTTAGAAATCCTCACTGAGCTATATCAGAAAATGACCTTTCCTCAGAGAGCTCAGATATTCGAGCTTTTCCTTCCCACTTCCGCTCAATTCCCGTCCACAAATCCCCCTTACCCTTCATCCATGTTCTCCACCAAAGGAAACCAAATCATTTCTTCCCTTTGTGCCCTACTTGGTTATTATTCTGACCAATGGGTAGACGAGCCCATCCTGGGTTTTCTGTCCATTTTCTCAAACGATGAAAAGCCCACAACTCAGTTCAATTACAACACCTTCTTGGCCGACAGTATTCACAAATAGTTCGTGAATTTTGGCACAGAGGGGATGTTCATATATTCTTCTATACTGGTGTACATGTTCGTTTATTTTCAAACCGACAGATTTAGTTTCTCCATGCAGAAGATGGACTCAGATGGAAGGCCCCAGCCAGTCATAGCATGCACTTCTCTTCTGAATCATAACTCCACAGAGTATAGCTTCAAGGTTTTCATTGATCTGTTCTATCACCCGATGGTAAGCATGTTGAGCGGTAGGACTGAACCATGAATAAATGAAGAGGTCCAGAGAATTCTACATCTCTCGGACAATGCAAAGATAGGAGACTAGTTCTTGTATCAGAATCACACTAAGATCAGATTTTTCGGGTGCGAATTGGAACCCTACAAGCTGCCAAAGTATGTTCCGGTAAGAATTTTTGCATTAGAATATATTAGGTAGATAATAAATTCAGATGACATTCATTTTGTTTCCCTGAAGAAGAAGCAGCAATTGAGAATCAAGGGGAATATTGGTTCTTTCATCTGCAATAGTCGAGGCACAGGGGAAGAAGCGGATATAATGTTGAAGGAGATGAAATTATTTATGAGTTTCACATGACACTATGATCCATGCGGGATCATTTAGGAAATTAGGGTGAAAAATAAGAATGTCCTGTATCCTCATGAGTCTAGGCCAGAGATCGAAAAATTTGAAAATCAAACAGTATGGGTTCCTGACACCTTAGTCGAAATGGAACAACAAGTTGAAGTGGAATAGCAGGTGCCCTCGACGAGTGTGACACTCACTACCACACCTCAGGTCCCCAAGGAGAAGAGGCCCCGATAAGAGTCCTCTCCCCCTGTAACAGAGTTGTCATCAGAGGAGTTCCAAATGCACACCAAGAGGCCAAAGACAGTTTCAACGCCTGGCGTGACAGTAGAACAAGAAGTCCCACCTACCACAATAGCTACCACAGGGGTCAAGCCGGTCATTCCACCTTTCGGTTTGAGCCAGCATAAGGAAATCACAACATCAATACCGAAGAAATCCATAGATTCTCCTTTGGATACTCAGCAAAGCAAGACTGGGCCCAAGTTGGGCATTTTTTAAAAGTATGATTTGATCAAGAAGAAGAACCAGACCCTCACTAGCAGTACTTATGCCCAGTTTCAGAAGCAGTCATCCACAACTCAACATAGGCTTCTTTCGGCATTTGACACAGAAAAGGGTAGGATGCACATGGCTTACCTTCAAGCATAGGTACCGGATCCCAAGGTGATCTCAGATTACAAAAGGGCCACCTTCGAATTCCAAGCGAAGGACGTGCATCCAGCAGATCAAATGGATCTGCACAAACAAATAGGGGAGATGGTTTTTCACACATTGGCACACGCTTCAGCTTCTGCAGCAAAATTTCAGGTATCATTGAACAATCCTCAGACTCAACTCAAGCTAGAGAAAATATCATCTTTCGCAAAAGACAACAGAATCAAGACGTTTGAAGAGTTGGTCCTCAAGATCATCTATGGCCCTGCAAACGTTAAAGAGACAGAAGAGATGATTAAGAAGAAAAATGCAGACATCGCATCCTTAAGAAAACAGCTGAAGCTCCCTCCCACAGAGGACTCACAGGCGAAGGAGATAGCAGAGAAAGAAGGTGAGAAGGATGAGATGCTAAAGTTGCTCATGGAGAAAAATGCTCAGCTCAAAGAGATGGAGGCGGAGATGGAAATATTACTGAAAGAGAAAGAGMAGATAAAACCAATGGAAGTCATTCCATTGAGTTCTATTCCTATCTCRGGAGTAGGCACCACAACAGTGACAACAATCCCCTCTACAACACCAGTGTCACTACCAGAAGGAACAACAGAGCTTGCCAAGTCCATGGAGAAAATGAACCTGCAAGAGACAGAAATCAGCAGGCTTAAGAAAGAATTGGAGAACCTCCAAGAGCTCAAAACTTCCTTTCAGACAAGCCTATCCAAAGAAAAGTAGGTAACAGAGCATCTCAGGAAGGAGTTACAACAGCTCCAAAAGCAAACAATGGCAGGGAAGACTTTGGCTAAGGTCAAAGATATTGTATGGACAGACATCACCAAGTCCATCAATGAAATCTGGCCAATGATTCAAATCATGTTTGAACAAAATGAGTTTCTCCAGAGGAGCAAACAGGCCGTTGAGAAAATCAAAGTGGAGCTGGGAGACATGCCAGCACAAGCAAATGAGATCATCAGGTTCCTGAATTCCAAGACCAGAGAGGAACTTGAAGAATTAAAAATCGAGTACAGAACAGAGACTATACTTGAGGTAAAAAGGGTTTTAACCAAGAAAAGTCTAATGCTTCAGCTTGAGGAAAAGGTTCAAGTCATGGATCAAGGAGTACAAAAGTTCTTCAATAAGATTGATGCTCTCCAAAAGAAAGGCCTACCTGGTATGAAGGTCATTAATGACAAACTAATGACACTCCTTGATTACAAGAAGAGATTGGCTGAAGTGTCTAAGGACAGTTCCAAGTTTGGAGGGATACAAGGGAGAATCACAGGAAAAGCATTCATGGATTCTCTACAGTTGGATATTAGTATCCAACACGAGATTAGATATATATTCTTCATTAAGCCTACATTTCTAAGTATACAGACATGGATGAAGTGTATCGGAGAATTACTTAAAGTCGTAGTGCCAAGTCATCTCAGATGGGAAGAACTTTGTGATCTACTAGATTAGCAGACGATCTGTCACAATCCAGTCACCTGTCCAGTCAGAAGAGGTTGCGAAGGCACCTCGCCAATGGCCTAACCCAGAAATTCCACATGCAGTTGTACTGAGTCATCAAACATTTTTTGATTAGTTAAAGTAGTTAGACTAAAAATAGAATGAGGATGTCCTGATCAGTTATGATAGGAACGTTTTTAATTTGAATTATAAATACTTCAATTCTTGAAGTATTGAGGGTTGTTGATTCTCACACCCTATCGCTGTCAAATTGTACTATTTTTGGAGAGAGCTGCCATTAATAAAGAGGAGGCACTTTTACAGGATTCTTGCGTATGTTCACTGGTGATGTTGATCTTCTAAGTTGAATGTTTTCCTTTCTCAGTTATCATTTTGTTTTCTGGAACTAATCTTTAAGAGTAACGTAATGTTGCAGGATTTATCTTTGATACCCTGTTTCCGATTCTAAAGATTTTAATGTTTATCCTCTGATATCTTCGATTAAGAAATTCTTAACTTCTTGTTAGTTGAAGTTATATTTCTTGTCTTTTCTTCTGTCCATCATTTAAATTACTAAAAGATCCAGTGAGTATATTATCTCGCCCTGTGAAAGTCTTCTTTGGTGTTTCTGGTTGTTTCTCATATTTAATTAAATACAGACCCCATAGGCCAATGGACGTGTAGACTGTCTCAACCAATTTACAAACTCTTTGACTACAAAACCCACAGTTTCTTTACCTAGCCTAATATCTGAATTAAAAATAAAGCTAAATCATATAGAGAGATCCCTCTATGAAGCTGGAAGGGCTAGATCCCAGCTTTAAAAGCGGTTGGATAAAGTTACCTTTGTAGATTTCTTTTGTTTCAACCTCTAGGAAATTTATAGAGTGCTAACATAATGGCGACCATACTGGGGACGAACTAAAAACTGATAATTTCACGTGTTTTTCCCCTAAAAAGAGCCTTTGACTTTGAGGAGAAAGTAATGTTTAGAGGTTGGTCAAACTTTGTACATATTATTTTCAGACTCACAAAAATAAAAAAAAATACATATATAAAAACCCAAAAAGAGTTCTGGCTCCCAAGAAAGTTCACACTCGATCTCATCCAGACCCAGAACCTGCGATAGCGATAGATAACCCTGAGCAGTTGTTCAAGAGAAAGACCTTAGCTTCCAGTTTAGTGAGTTATACTACCCTTCATAAGGCTCCTTCCTTTTCAGGAGAACCAGGTATCTCTCAAAACCTTGATCTTGATCCCTTTCCACAACGAAACCTGGTTAGAACACGGTCTGAAACTTTTGTGTCTAGACTCGTCTTTGACCCAACTGTGTTGCAACCCCGAACCCCTGAAGTCTTGTCTCCCACAACTAAACTACAAATCACTACCTCAGTACCACCCAGTCCCTCCTCTTCCTCGTCTTCAGTCGCTACCTCTCCGACCATCCAGGTTGTCGTTCCACCTCCTCCACCCATCATGGCAGCTCGATATGCTCCTTTGGTGTTGGCTGCGCCACTACATGCCATGCCCAAAGATTACCAAAAAAGACTTCCATAGTTCGATGCAACCGGGCCTTTAAATGCCCAACAACATGTGGATAAAATGAATGACTATTTCGACCTGCAAGAAGTTGACGAGGCTGACGTTCAAATGCGACTGTTTTCTCAGAGTCTAACAGGAGACGTCAAGAAATGGTTCAAAGATTTACCTACCGCCTCAGTTCCTAACCTTGTTGCGTTCCAGAGAAGTTTTCTTGACAGATGGGAGGTAAAGAAAAACCCTCTCCAAATACTGTCAGAATGCAAGAATATAAAGAGAAATCAAGGTGAGACGGTACAAGATTATTGCACCCGTTTTAACAACCTGTACAATGCCATCCCGACTGAAATCAAACCTCCACGGGGTTTGGCATTGATTAAATTCCCTGATGGATTTGATGCTGACATGTCTTACCAATTAAGAGAAAGAAATGCTTCCACCCTAGAAGACATGCAGAAAAGTGTTATTAGTGTGGAGGCCAATCTATTGGCAAAAAGGGCCCGTAAGAGGTCAGAGAGGAGAGTCACGATCAAAGAAGAACCTTCCACATCAACCAATGATTCCAAATGGGATTCTGTAGTCAGAAATATGGAACTATTGCTGGAAAGAGTGAATGTATCAGATAGAAATCCTCTGAGAGACAACACACCTGCACCTCCGATTCAGAATCCAAATTTTAGGAGAAATCCTCCTCAGATCAGACAAAGAGATCCTCGGGATCAAAGAGATCAAAGGGATCAGAGAGGTCCTGATCAGCCGATCAGACCTCCCCTGCAAGAAAACTACGCTGATAAAGGGGGAGAAATGATTGAAGAGATGGAAGACACACACATTAACCTCATGGGCATTCATGACAATGAGGCTATTTTCCTCACCCAGGAAGAGCAAGAACTCTTTTTTCTAAATCAAACAAAGTTAAGTGAAGAAGCCACAGATGCGGAACAACAGGCCTTTGAGAATGCTATTCTGGAAGTACACCGGCAGTACAATCTGCGTAGCAAGAAGACAGAAGGGAGTTCGAAGACAGAAGGGACTTCTTCTAAGAAGACGACTGAAACACAGAAGACAGTCGAAACCAAGAAAACCCCTAAAAATCCTACTGAAAAGTCTCCCGAGAAGACTACTGCCGAGAAGATTTATGAGAAGAGTAAAGTCGGCGCTCCTTTGAAGAAAAACATCACCATTCTGAAAAGACCATCACAACCGGATGCTTCACATGTTAACCAGCCGAGTACTTCTGAGCCGAAGAACATGGCGGATAAATCAGAATTGATGAGCCAAGGCAGAGCTCTTACACCCTTTAGCCTTGAAGGGGAATTGGAAAAAAGAAAAATTCCCATCCCACTTACAGAGTTGATGACTAGAGACAGGTATCATTCACAGGTAATAAAAGCACTGGCCATTGAACCTGACATAGGCACCAAGGCCTTGACTATTGGATCAGTGACTCATTCAGACACTGTGAACCTTACTGACAATCATCTCGAACTTATCTTTGGACCTAAAGTAGACGGTCGAGATGATACCGGTGATGTAGCTCCCTTTTACATCAGTTTAAACATACACGACTTGATACTGCACAACACTATGCTGGATTTAGGTGCCTCACATAATTTGATGCCTAAAGCAGTAATGGAAAAACTGGGATTGGAGGTCACCAGACCATACAAGGATTTACACTCATTCGACTCCAGTAAAGTCAAATGTATCAGTTTGATCAAGGACCTATGCATCACCCTGGTTCAGATCCCTTCAAAAAGCATGGTAATGGACGTGGTGGTTGCAGACATCCTACATAAGTATGGAATGTTGCTATCCCGGTCTTGGGGAGCTAAGTTGAAAGGAACCCTGCAGCTGGATATGTCTTACGCCACTATCCCAGTGTTTGGGAAACAAAGGAGGTTGTATAGAGAAACATTGATGAAGTACATGGTCAGTAGTCAAGAGAAACCGCACAACTACCCCCTTTACTCTGCCCATTCAGATTTAGATTCATTCATCTTGTACAATGATGGTGATAAGGAAGAACAAGATACTCAGCTGATGGAAGATGTATCTAGTCAAGATGAAGGTCCAGAGAATGGTGAGGTAGCAAAAATAAAAAATGTGATCACTGAAGAATTCCTCGCTGATTTCTGGAGTATGGATTTTGATGGAGCTGTGAGTAAAGAAGGGGTGGGAGCTGGGGTCTGGCTGCATAATCATCGAAACAGGTATTCAGAAAATCATTCCTACAAATTAAATTTCCAGTCTACCAACAATGTTGTCGAGTATGAATCTTTAATGCTCGGTCTAAATTTGTTGAAAAAAGTTGGTGCTAAGCAGATAATGGTAAGGGGTGACTCTGAATTAATAATCAAGCAAATTAAAGGGGAGTACGCTGCTAAACATCCACATCTTAGAGCCTACAAGAATTTTGTTCTTGATGCTTTGAAGTGTTTTAATGAGGTTGACTTGCAGGTAATGCCGAGAGGAAAAAATATTCTGGCTGACGGATTGGCCACGTCAGCAGCCTCCTGTAAGATTCATTTCCGCCAAACTCGCCCATACACTGTTGAAGTGAAATGAAGACCAACGGTTCCCGATAATATCAGGTACTGGAAAGTGTTTGGAAATGATGATCAGATAGAAGATTTCCTGCAATGCAAGAACGATTTTGAATGTACAAATATAGATTTAGAAAATGAAGAAGAGAATGTAAATAATTTTGATTTTGAAATAGATAGTGTGAATACTGTAGATTCAGGAGTAGATACAGTAGATTCAGGAGAGTTAGGAGATGACGAAATGGATGCCGATGTATTACAGTTGAAAAGCAATGTTTTACCTAGAGGGCTTATTCCTTTAGAAGATCTGTTTGACAGTAACGATGTAGCTAAGAAACCAAAAATAGAAGGCCATGGACAAGAGGTGGAGGACTGTAATATAGGGACTGAAGAGAAGCCTAGGATGGTCAAACTGTCCAAATAATTACCCCCATAACAAAAGCTTAAATACATTGAGCTATTCAAAGAATATTCAGATGTTTTTGCCTGGGGCTATGAATATTTGAAAGCCTATGATACCAGCATCATACAACACAGAATTCCCATAAAGGAAGACCAAAAACTGTTTAGGCAGAAACTTAGGAGGATAAATGTTGTGGGGTATTCTACCCAGGGTTTTGAGCTTGTACGTAGATCATGACCCTTAAGACTTAAGTTTTAACCTTCTACCCAAAATCTCAACCCCTTTTCTCATGCAAACATGGGAAGAATTGACTCACCTTTTATCGATGATTGAAGTAGATCCTCCTTTGAGCCTTTATCTCCTCGCTGCTGCTGCCCCTTCCACAAAGCTTCCTGCAATCACGGCAAGACTACGCATGCATGCTACTGATCTACTAGAGGGTTAGAGATAAAACATAAATCAAATAACATAGATGAGACTCATGTATTTGGGATGGGAAAAGCATCTTTTTCATTAGTCTCAATATGAATCACTTACAATGAGTTTTGAGTCCGGCCACCGTTCCTCGATCCTGATCCTGGGCTCCTCCTCTTCTTTTGTCCTCCAACTGTTGTTGCATGAATTTCTCCTAAAGCTTGAGGAAAGGCTAAAGGGTTGGGACAATAATGGACTTGGAAATTTGGCAGAGTTTCTTTGCTATGATTTTTTCCTCCTTGAATAGTACCCCTACCCCTCCTTTTATAGGCTAGAAGGAGCTAGGGTTTTTGGCGAACTCTCGGCCATGCATGGCTGGGAGTTCCAGTTAACCGACAAAAAGCTCTTCGTCCCGGCGGAAACTTCCCTGATTTTTTGCTTTGTTAGGTAACCACGGGATGTAGTGGGTTAGCCCGTAGTCAGCCGCGTGCAGTAGAAGGCCAGCAAGCGGTTACCCGCACCCAGTGAAAGGTTAGGGCGCGGGTTCCTTGATTTAAGTGGTTTTTTGAGGATTTGTTCAGCATGGCTTTGGCTAGGAAGAGGCATGAGTTGGCCTGATGCCAGGTAAACCTGTGTAGTACATTTTAGGGTTATAACAGATGCCCCCTAATTTGTGAGGTCAGAAGAGCATCTGATGGCCGAAATACATTACCAATTCTTTACCAATTTGTACTGAGATGCTGAATGAGTGAGCCCAAGAATCAGGAATCGGGAAGTGTCGTCTACAAAAAATATCAAATGTCTCACCGAGGTGGGAATACCCATGCTTGGGATAAATCAGAACCATGGCTACCAATCAAATACATTGTAGATCCATGTCAAATAACTATAAAGAGTAGCCGCGAACAATACACAGCAGAGCTACATCTCAAAATCAGAAAGATATGCATAGGAAGTATCCATCTCTCAAAAGTTGTCTTGGCCTGATGGCTGTACTTCAGAGCTCGAGCAACAACTTCAAAATCTTCACGACTCAGGTAGAAGTGTAATATGAGTGTACGACTGTACTACCCAGAGGTCTTCGACGGCTCGTCGGTTACGGACTTGATAATCTTGATGATCGGACTGAAGGCTTCATTGATTTCAAACAAAGACTTGATTGGACGTTTAGGATGGCCGGTTATGCGGAAAAGAGACATATTGCAGAGTGGCCGACTCAGGATAAGTAACAAACTTCCCTTGGACAATAGCACGACAAGTGATAAGACTCAGGCAGCATATCTGTTAATCATAAGTCTATGAAGAAGGAGGCAACGCAAACTCTCCATATGTTTGGAAGAGTAACCAAACGGTGGAGGACACAACTCTGTAATGAGAAAAGCTTCCTAAGGTCATACTACATCCCCAAAGTCTGATGAATCAAATGGACAGATGTGCTTTATCCAAGGGCGACTCATAATGCTGCCAACAAAGAAAATACTTTTCCCATCCTCTTTTTGGGGTATATTTGATTTTTTTTTTTTGTTCTTTTTGAATATTTTTAAAAAGAATAAAGGAATATTACGTTACAGTGGAGGAACGAGCATAGAAAACATACAAGCTCAAGGCACAAGGATAAATAAGACTGATGTTCTAGGAAATGATACTTGGGAAAAATCCTCCAGTGGCCAAAGGTGTTAAGACGCAAAAGCAAACTGTTACTAGGCTGAAAGGTAAAGGATGCAGATGCGGTTGATAGAACACACAATGGTAACGTCCTTCGATGTAAGTTTAACGAGCCCAAAGAAGGGAAGCTCGGTGATTTTTCACGTTTAGAGAGTCTGAAAAAGAATAAAAGGAAACTCCATTGGGGTACCTTTTTCGTCAATAGTCTAGTTGGTTCGAAAAAAGGGGTAAACTAGCACCGACTAGATGTCAATTCAAAGCCATTTTAACGAGTGTGACAAAGACAAGATCACTTGGCTATTTTTTCAATTTTAAGGAGTCTGAAAAAAGATTAACTATGGACTCCATCAGGAATGTTCTTCTGGACCGTTTTAACGAGTGTGAAAGAATAAGGTCACTCGGCAATCTTTTCAATTTTAGGGAGTCTAAAAAGATCTTAACTATGGACTCCGGGGGGATTTCTTTTTCGTAGATTTAGTCCCTCAGGCCCGAAAAGGAATAAAATTATACTTGAGGATACTCTTCTAAAGAATGGAAATTCAATAGAGCGCTCCGTTGTTCGTACAGTTGACCGTCCGGACCGAAAAAAGGGTAAACTACCACCGGACAGACGTGACTTCAAATTTCAGTTTAACGAGCATGACGGGTCACAAGATCGCTCGACAATCTTTTCATGTTTAAAGGGTCTGAAAAGGGCTTAAAAGGAGACCTGTTATGTTTTGGGAGTCCCGGGGGTAAAACAAAGAGTGAATAAGACCCATGCAAATGAGGTTCAAACTCATATTCAGGAAATACTATACGGACTCCCGAACCTACTATGTTGTCAGAAACGGCATGGACACCATATTGCAACCAGGAACTACCTAGGGCATCCATGTTTTGGTAAGCTCTACCACCAAGTTGCAACACTTCTAGAGCATAAATGATGGTTTCGCATCGCAACCAGGTGGGGTCGATCCTATTTTAGAAAAAAAAAAAAGGCAACGAGATGCAACAGTGGGGATGAAATCCTACCCTATATGCTCAGGTTGATTTTTGAAATTTTTTTATGGACCGCCCTTATGTGTATTTTTTTTTTTTTTTTCTGAAACTCAATGAAAAATGTCCCAATACCTGAT
>ML785023.1:96201-154112 GCA_009831015.1 Picea engelmannii
TCTAATGCTTCAGCTTGAGGAAAAGGTTCAAGTCATGGATCAAGGAGTACAAAAGTTTTTCAATAAGATTGATGCTCTCCAAAAGAAAGGCCTACCTGGTCTGAAGGTCATTAATGACAAACTAATGACACTCCCTGATTACAGGAAGAGATTGGTTGAAGTGTCTAAGGACAGTTCCAAGTTTGTAGGGATACAAGGGAGCATCACAGGCAAAGTATTCATGGATGCCCTGCAGTTGGATATTAGTATCCAACACGAGATTAGATATATATTCCTCATTAAGCCTACATTTGCTAAGTATACAGACATGGATGAAGTGTATCGGAGAATTACTTAAAGTCGCAGTGCCAAGTCATCTCAGATGGGAAGAACTTTGTGATCTACTAGATTAGTAGACGAGCTTTCACAATCCAGTCACCTGTCCAGTCAAAAGAGGTTGCGAACGCACCTCACCAATGGCCTACCCCAGAAATTCCGCATGCAGTTGTACTGAGTCATCAAACAGTTTTTGATTAGTTAAAGTAGTTAGACTAAAAATAGAATGAGCACGTCCTGATCAGTTATGACACGAACGTTTGTAATTTGAATTATAAATACTTCAACTCTCGAAGTATTGAGGGTTATTGATTCTCACACCCTATCGCTGTCAAATTGTACTATTTTTGGAGAGAGCTGCCATTAATAAAGAGGAGGCACTTTTACAGGATTCTTGCGTATGTTCACTGGTGATGTTGATCTTCTAAGTTGAATGTTTTCCTTTCTCGGTTATCATTTTATTTTCTGGAACTAATCTTTAAGAGTAACGTAATGTTGCAGGATTTATCTTTGATACCCTATTTCCGATTCTAAAGATTTTAATGTTTATCCTCTGATATCTTCGATTAAGAAATTCTTAACTGCTTGTTAGTTGAAGTTATCTTTCTTGTCTTTTCTTCTGTCCATCATTTAAATTACTAAAAGATCCAGTGAGTATATTATCTCTCCCTGTGAAAGTCTTCTTTGGCGTTTCTGGTTGTTTCTCATATTTAATTAAATACAGACCCCATAGCCCAATGGAGGTGTAGACTGTCTCAACCAATTTACAAACTCTTTGACTACAAAACCCACAGTTTCTTTACCTAGCCTAATATCTGAATTAAAAACAAAGCTAAATCATATAGAGAGATCCCTCTCTGAAGCTGGAAGGGCTAGATCCCAGCTTTAAAAGTGATTGGATAAAGTTACCTTCGTAGATTTCTTCTGTTTCAACCTCTAGGAAATTTACAGAGTGCTAACAGGTGACATGGGTTTTGTCCAGAACGATTTTTACATGCGGACCTATGCTTCATAATTCACCCATATCACACGTGTGTACATCGAGTTCAGGGGGGATGATTATGAAAAAAATAGAAAAAATATCAAACTACCAACTTGCACCTCGATTTCCGTGCATATGGTATCAGATCTAGAAATTCTACGAAATGGATTTTGTCTATAATGTGGAAAATTGAGTAAAGAATCAACACTTTACCAAAATTTAAATTTTTTGAGAAGATATGGGTGGATATCTAACTCGAATCTATCCAAATTCATGAAAAACCTAGATTTTGGGGATTTATCCTAAAATTGTAAAAATTGTTTTCTGATTTTGGGGATTCGGTTTCATCCATTCCTCCATGGATTTTGTGTATAAATAATACCTCATAGGTATGAGTAAGGGAGAGGAATTGTTATTCTATAATATTGGTTCTTGAAGGGAAGAAGAATAAATATGTTGTAAGATTGGTTTTTGAAAACTACTAATTGTACTATGATTTTCTAAAGTAATGAGATAAGTTGCAAATCATGGATTTCATGTGCATGATCAAATCTTATTCTCTATAAGTGTCTCTTAAGATTCCTTGTATTTTATTTGTAAATATAATTCTAGATTTTTGTGTGTGTGTGAATAGAATAATTTTGTACTTAATCATAGCATTTAACTTCAGTCCTGTTATGTTTCAATGATACATTTGTTGGCGTTGAGTGAGTAAGAATATTGTGTACAGTATGAGTGAAATGATTCATGATTGATTAACTTTTATTTTTGTGTGTGTCATTTGCTAGATTAGATATTCTAATGATTGTTGTTGTGTTTCAAGAATTAGTCTCAAGTGGAGCCTCTATCTCTCCACTTAGAATTTCCTTTCAGAATTAATTAAGTTACATATTGTGAATACATGTATAACTAAGACCTCTATCTCTCACCCTACATGTGCCTAAAATGGAGTGTCTTCCTTCACCTGTGATTTCCTCTAGTATTGATTGATTTTTCCTTTGAGAATATGCAGAGTGTTAGTTTTTATTAGTCTATATGATATAGGAATAGAGCCAAATTTCATATTTCTACTTCACAAGACTATAATGAATAGACTAGTCACCTGAGCAAGAGTTTGAATCATATTTGTTTTATGATCTTTGCTTTCCATATTTTGAATTGTGTGAAGAGTGTTATTTTTAAAAGTGTGTGTTGGTTTCTAAATGGTTTTCTTATCTAAGATATACTAAACATACATAGGAACCTATCTGTTATCGACACATATAGTGCATCAAATCTACTAATTATGAATCTCGGCCACTAATTTATGTTTGGTAATATATTATGCATATAATTACACCAACAATAGGTTTCTCAATCACTAATCTTTCTGGATAAGGAGGGGCTTTTGTAATTTTTGAAGGTTCATTTTGGGGAAGCTTGGATTCCTAGTCTTTAGTAATGATAACATATTCCCAGTTAGTGTCAGATGTGGGTTATTTGGGATTGTCATCTTCTTCTTCTTCCTCGATGACTACTAAAGGCCTCTTCCTATCCAGAACTTTTCCCGAGCTTAGTTGACTCTCTTGCAATGGAACATGAGAAATAACATAAGTCAAAAAGGATTTCATCTCAACATTGTGAAGAGGTTGAGTTGGTTTGTTATTGGGGTTGGGCATTGGTTGTGTTGGTAATAATGTTGGTCTTGTGGAGCTTGTATTATGGTATTTTTGAGGTTCTTGTGGAATAGGAGGTAAAGATGGGGGAAAAAAACCTGACAGAAGCTGCGGGATGTTTGGTGGAAACTGGGGGTTAGGATGAGTGGGCATAGGGAAGAGTGGAGCTTGAGGGTTTCCTTGGGTATGCCCTCCTCTCCATCCTTGTAGCCAAGGATGGTGATACTATGTAGACCATCTTTTCCAACTTAGTGAGTTCCACTATTGTGATTGTTGATAATAAGGTGGAACTTGAGGTGGTAGATACGGGTATGTAGGTTGAATCCTAGGCTTCCATGGCCTCTTAGGTGCATAAGAGGATTCCCCAGGATCCCCACTTCTTTAAATATATAAAAAAGTGGGCAATGATGGGAATTTTTTAGTTGGGTGGTCTTCAATGCAAAAGCCACAAACTGAAATATTATCTATTGGGAATTCCCTTGAGGAATGATTGCTCCTTCATCTTGGGAAAAATATGCACATTGCTACATTATAATCCTCCTATTTCTTTTTAATATTTAGGGTGTCCAACTGGGAACCTATTGTCCTATCAAATGTACTTTTGGAGGATCCTTCTGCTTCCTTCTTGGCTTCTTAATACACAATTTTTTGACCACCTTACTATAAATTGGAATGTCCTTTATGGCTTGTAACAAGGGAATTTTGACACAGATATTCTTCAATTCATTCAAAATGTCAAATTCTGGTCTAGTGGTAGGTGTTGAGTCTCATTTTTTTTACCTCCAATTTTCTTATCTTGTCCCATATCCTGGCCAATTTTGCCTCATACATATGCACTATGTTTCTACTTCCTCAACATACATGCCATTTAGCAATTATTGTGTATATATGAGGTAACTCACATTGAAAGAATAATTTGTTTGATTTATTAATTAAATTGGGATTAAATGCTTGTTGTTTATGCTTCTAAATTAATTTTATTAATTTAAGAATCTTTCATGACAAGGATTTATCTCATCTGGTATTCATCATCGGGGCTCGTCCGATACTCCACCTATTTTGGTACTACAATATTACAACTATGTTGATCTGATACTCCTTTTATTCCGGTACTCCACCTATTTTGGTACTACAATATTGCAACTGTGTTGATCCGGTAATCCTTCTATTCCTATACTCCACCTATTCTGGTAATACAATATTGCAATTGTGCTCGTCTAGTACCTATTCCTGTGCTCATCCGATACCAGATATAGTTCAAAATTTGAAATATTTCTAGAAGAAACTCGGGGATATGGGATTTGTCTAGAACGATGTTTACATGCAGACATGTGTGTCATAATTCACCCATATCACATGTGTGGACCTCCAACTCAGGGGAATGATTCTAAAAAAATTAGCAAAAACATCAAACTACCAACTTCCGCCTCGATTTTCATGCATATGGCATTAGATCTAGAAATTCTATGAAATGGGTTTTGTAGAATGTGGAAAATTGAGTAAAAAGAGAGAAATTTACCAAAATTTTAATTTTTTGAGAAGATATGGGTGGATCTATAACTCAAATCTTGACAAATTCATGAAAAACCCAGATTTTGGGGATTTATCCTAAAATTGTAAAAAATGTTTTCTAGGTTTGGGGATTTGGTTTCATCCATTCCTCCATGGATTTTATGTATAAATAAGACCTCATAGGTCTGAGGAAGGGAGATTAATTGTTATTCTATAAGATTGGTTCTTGAAGGGAAGAAGAATAATTATGTTGTATGGTTTTTGAAAACTATTAATTGTACTCTATTTTTCTGAAGTAATGAGATAAGTTGAAATTCATGGATTTTGTGTGTATGATCAAATATTATTCTCTCACCCTACACGAGCCTGTAATGGAGTTCTCCCTTACACTTAGAATTTCCTTTTAGAATTAATTAAGTTGCATCTTGTGAATACATGTATAACTAATACCTCTATCTCTCACCCTACGTGTGCCCAAAATGGAGTGTCTTCGTTCACCTATGATTTCCTCTAGTATTGATTGATGTTTTCCTTAGAGCATATGCAGAGTGTTAGTTTTTATTAGTCTATATGTTGTAGGAATAGAGTCAAAGTTCATATTTTTACTTCACGAGCCTATAATGAAAATACTAGTCACCTGAGAAAGAGTTTGAATCATATTTTTTTTATGATCTTTTCTTTCCAGCTTTTGAATTGTGTGAAGAGTGTTATTTTTAAAAGTGTGTGTTGGTTTCTAAATGTTTTTTTTATCTAAGATATACTAAACATACATAATAACCTATCTGGTATCGACACATATAGTGCATCAACTCTACTTATTATGAATATCGGTCGATAATTTATGTTTGGTAATATATTATGCACATAATTGCACCAACATTTTGGTGTCATTGTAAATGGTAATAGGTAGTATTTGAATTAGATCACTTTAATGGTTTTGGATTGGTTTTATGGACAACCTAAGGGAAGAAATAAGACGGTAATATGTGAGGGAGGAGCCCACGCATCCACTTTAGTGGGGTTGCTCCAAAGCTAGGTTGTCCTCTCCCTTTCATGCAATTTTTTTTTTCTTTTAATCCAAGTGTATTTTTTTCTTCTTTTATGAAAAATTGTGTTTTTATTTATGCAAATTTAGTTTTATTTATGATGAGATGACTTGTGTGAACCGATAAACTGGTGATAGTAGGGTCCCAGTAATGCAAGGATTTCAAGTTTGGTGTGTTTTATTTTTGCAAATAGTTTTAATTTCTTATTTTTAAAATTCAAATCTTTGATGATAAATCATTTTTGGGGGTGTTGTAAGAACCCCCATGTACTAATTTGTGTTGTGAGACAGGGATCATCAACCAGCTAGAGTAATTCACAGATGATGAAGAGCTTGAAGAATGTTCCTCCAAAAATTTTCTCACATTCTAGGAACAACTAGGATATCCACCTCTTAGGAAGAGCATATCTTGAAAACAGTAAATAATTTATTTTTCTCTCCATACGAAGATTTATAAGTCCCTTTGGATTCTTCTTGTCAATTTGTTGAGGAGACTCAAAAATCATGGATATAATTCAATGAAGAGAAACCATTAGAACCTGAGATTGATGGGTTCTTAGCATGACTCTCAACAGATCCTATATGTACTCCAAAGACCAATCATCTTGAAGAAGATACTCTGCGTAGCATGGAAAAGGAGGACATGTTGTGTGGCCTAAACAAATAAGGGAAATGAGAATATATTGATCCTATTGAAAGATGGTTCCATTTAGTTGTCAAGTAACACTACTCTTTTAATTTTCATTATTGTTTGATCTCATCATCAAAGTAGTTGTCCCTTCATACTCCGGTATGCATTAAAATTTATGTTTTAAACCCGAGTATGCATATATTTCTAACCCTGTTACGCACATGGTTTCATTGGAAGTATTCCTATACTTGAAGGAAATTGTCTTTTGTTCAATTAAAGTAGGATAGTAATTAAATAAATAAATGTTGCATATAAGTGAAATGCAACCTATCTTTCATACTTTTACTAAATGGGAATTTCAAAAGATAATAAAGAAATCGGTTTAAGATATTTTGTTCATATAGTAGATTTATTTCTAAAAGTTATGATAATTTTGTTTGGAATTTTATGAGAAGGTAATCTCTTCATCCTCTGAATGCACACATAATACTAGAAGGGTTTCAAAAGAAGAGAAGGAATCCTTGTCAATGAAAAATAACACTTAAGGGAGTGCTTCATGACCTATTTATTCAAATTTCTTCTTTTTCCATAAGTTGTTAAAAAAGATGCATTCGTGCTTTATCATTACCTATCTATTTTAAGACCACTATTTCACAAGGATGATTGATTAAGTGATATTTTTAATAGAAATTAAAACTGAATGTTAATTCCAAACTATTTAATTCATAGCTAATAAATCAACCTTTTACATTTTCCCTGAATTTTCTATTTGTAAGCATGAATAAAAAATCTAGTTTCAATTAGTTCTATTGGTTTTTTTTTTTGGTTTTTTTTTGCAGATGTTCGCAACCCTCTGAACAACCTTTTTTATCATCTCACATTGTTTGCATGAGGCCATACAAAACCTCAAGCATGGGGGAGTGGTTTTTGAGACCTTCATATTCTTTTCAGATTCTCTCGGCAAGTCCAAATCAACATGTTCTATGCTGGAAGTTGATAGTCATTTACAAAATTCTAATACTATCCCATTGAAGTACCATTATGTTCTGGTACTGTAGAATGTTGTTATGGTATTGTTCTGTTCTGGTATTGCAGAATCATGTTCCGGTACTTTCCTATTCCGATACAACATAATCATGTTTTGGTACTGTTATGTTATGGTATTGTCATGTTCCGGTACTGCAGAGTCATGTTCTGGTACTATCTATTCTGATACTGCATAAACATGTTTCGATACAAGTTACCGATCTAGTATTGATGCCAAGGTGATATGATCTTGGTTATGTTCTTAACATTGTTTTCACTTTAGGTAATTGGAGGTATGGGATAATCGTTTCATGTTCTTTCTATCTAGGATCATTTAAGTCTTGTGTTGAACTGTTCTTTACTCTTATATACATCTTCCTCCTAGATTGTTACACTCACCCCTAAATGAATCATCCTTGATATCCTTTAAGAAGATATTTTCACATTTAGCTCTATATGATAATGGGTGCACCTGTCTTATTTACTCATGATTATGAAAAAGTGATTAATAATTGAGATATCCATTGAAAATTCATGACACCATTATGTCTAATACTAACCTAGTTGATTCAACAAGTTCTTATCCAAGTTTCTCTTGGTAGATATTGATGAAAACTGATGTAGGAGAATCTCTCCACGTAGTCATCCAGCCAACAGCCACATCAGCGCGCACACATTCAAAGGATAAAGAGAGGCGCAATCATCATTTAAATTTGAAATGAATGTAATTAAATGTTCTAGGCTGGTGAGCCATGGAAGCCGTGCCTTTGTGCAGGCATTAGATAGGATCAACTTTAATGCTAGATCGGCTGAGATCTAGATCCAGACGCTGGACTAGAAAACCATTGAATGTAATTTATTAGGGTAGGTAAATCCTGGAGGGAAGCGCTCGATGGAGCCCTCAGGTAAAAGAGATTTTCATATCTCATTTTGAGTTAGTGATGGTAGAGTAGGAGAAGAGCCAGAGAGAGCTCGAGAACACTTTTGTACAAACAGGCATTTGCCATTTTAATATAATCAGAAGAAGTTATTCCTGCATGTCATTCTGTGTTATATGGGTGTCTGTGAATGTTCCTTTTATGTAGAGAATGTATGATTGTAAATGCATTCTGTAGGAGTTTGTGTGATTTCGGTTGAAGGTCTTTGAGGCTTCATCCCAGGATGGTGTGACAAAACGCTGAGGGTTCTGAGAGTCGTGCACAGAGGATTCATTTCTGAACGTTGTGGGTTCAGACAAAGACGTGCTGAGGCAAAAAAGTTGAAGTCAACAAATCAGAGGAGGAAGACCTCAAGGTTGATGAACACATTGGAGGCAAGGCTGTGTAGATGAAACACAGTTGCAGACATAACTTTGTTGTAAGTTCTATGGAGCTCTACCGGGTGGGCATCGAGCATATTCACAGTGGTGCTGAGGAAGCACTTTGTTGAGAGTTGAAGGAGACAGAAGCTCTGAGGGGTTTTGTAAGAGCTCTGCCAGGTGGGCATTGAGCAAAAGTGCAAGGAGTGCATAGAGAAGGAACTTTGTTGTGAGTTCAAAAGACCAGAATCACTGAGGATTCTGAGAAGCTTTGCCAGGGGGACATTGAGTGTGTGTACAGTGGTGCACAGGAGAAGATACTCCACTAGGAGGGCGTTGAGGAAGTGTGCAGATAAGCACAAAGGTGAAGAGTACTCTTTGAGTTCCGTATTGTGAAGGGAGAGTCCACTGAAGGACCATCACTGGGTTGCTGAATACCCAGAAGTACTCAAGAAGAGGCTTGAGCAGAAGGATAGCCAGGAGGGAATCCATTTCATTCTCCATCTGAAGGAGAAGAAGGATAAAATCCCTCAAGGGGTTTGAGCGTTCGAAGAATCTTAGGAGAGACAGCATGGTACATGCGCGAAGACTCTACAGGAGGTAGAGGTCAGATCTCCAAATATTTAAGAAGGAAGCTCAGGAAGAGCAGTGTTTCATACGCGTGCGAGGCTCAAAGTCAAGGAGCTCGTAGAGGAGAAAGACAGCAAAGGGTGAGACCTTTGAAAGAGTGAAATTCTCCCAAGTGCAGGGAAGAAAGCGTAGAAGCTCAGGACGAGCAGCGACAACCATTCGATCGGTAGGAGAACAAATCTGGACCGTCGGGGATATTTACATCTAGGAGGAGCCACAGCAGGTGGAAATGGCGACGAGGATCTGGGCCGTTCGTTTGGGAGAAGATGCGTGTCACGAGATTACCCACATCGGACCTCCGTCATTGGAGGTTGGAAGAGGAAGGCATTCAACTCACGAGTGGTGAGGAGATGAGAGCTCCGTGTTGTGGGGCCTAGCTGACGTCATCTCAGGATATCGACACTCGAGAACGGTGTGGGGCCACAGGAGTCGATAAGAAGGCAGGTGGCACCTCGCATCTCAGGAGCTCGTAGGTGAAAGGGTTGAGAATTTGGTGTCAAGGGTCGCGAGGCGTGAGGTCGTGAAGAGACAAAGTGGCGAGAAGATCAGAGTCATCCATCTGAGGAGGACAGGTGGCAGAGATCGGTGATCTCGTGAACTCGGGAGTTCGCAGGTTGAAATCCCAAGTGTTGGGTGCTCTAAGTCACGAGCGGCGAAGGAGAGAGAGATTTGGAGCCATCCATATGAGGAGGACAAGTGTCAGAGATCGGATATTTCGTGAGCTCGGGAGCTCACAGAGTGAAGATCCAAGTATTGGGTGTTCAAAGTCATGAGGCGCGAGGACACGAAGCGGTGAAGGACTGAGAGGATCGGGGCCACCCATTGAAGGGGACGCGTGTCGGAGATCTAAGGATATCGCGAACTCGGAGGTTCGCAGGGTAAAGGCCCAAGCATTGGGTACTCCAAGTCGCAAGGGTGCGAGGCATGAGAAGGAGAATAGTCGTTGGATCTGTATCATAGGAGGACCATTGGATCTGCATGTGGGATCGTGTATCGGAGCCTCGGGATAAAAGGCTCGAGGATTTGGCCACGAAAGTCGTGAAGTCGCGAGGGAACGAGGTTGCGAGTTTCAGCGTCTCAGGTAGGATTGTTTGGACCATAGCAAGCAGCAATTGGAAGACAGGTGGCATGAAGACCTCGGGATCTCGTCGCGAGAAGCCCCGAAGTATTGGTGTTAGGATTCGCGAGTTGCAAAGGTCCGAAGTCTTGGCGATACAAAGGACCGTTGAAAGGTCAACTCTTGTGCACCTCGGCACTTCGGCACATCGGGTGTCGAGTGTTGGCAAATCAAGGATTTGATATAGTGAGTCACGAGGTCACGAGGGAGGTAAGGCCACGTACACGGGAGTAGTGGTCATATGGTGGAAGCTTAGCAGGAGGGCTAGTGCATAGGAGCAATAGCTCATCGGTGATCGGGGATTCACGAGAATAGTGGTTTGTGGCAGCGGAAAGTCTAAAATCCCGAAACCCCGATGGTGAGTCGGGGATAACTACGGCTAAGTGCAGAAGTCGAGACAGGTGAAGAGAAGACCTGTGGACTGGGTCAGGAATGTGCATAGTGATTCCCGAGGGAATCCAAAGAGCCAATTCGGCTCAGCAGGAGGAGAATTAGAATGATCCGGTGAGCAGGAGGTCCTTGCATCAGAAACCCTGCGAGAAGATAGGTAGGACCTCTTTACATTAGGTGGTATCAGAGCTGATATCTCGTCTATGTATTTCAGGGGAGGAGGAGAATGAGGAACTAAAGCACTCTGATACACATCAAGTGGTATCAGAGCTAAAATTCATGTCTGTATATTTCAGGCAAGAGGAGAAAAGGGAAAGCAGGAAAGAAGAAAGAGTTGTTACGGAGCTCTGTAAGGACTTGTTTGCAGATAGGTAGCAGTCCATAGACAGTCAGCAGGACTGTGAGAGAATGAAGCTGGAACACTCAGGGATGTAGAGTGACAGCAGCAGGTTTTCTAGGGAGGCAGACATGGACAACAAGATGGCTATTGAAGGCCATAGAAAGAAGAGCAAGGCAGAAAGGCTTGCCGAATGGGATGAAGAAGATACTAGAAAGCTCTGAATTAAAGGAAGACATAGAGAATCTCGAACTACAGATGAGGCAGGATAAGAAAGCCAAGATGAGGTGGGTATATGAATGGCCCATGCAAAAGGCAAAGGAAAAATGGCCAGTCAGGGAGCTGATGGTTAAAAGACAGCGCAGGCTATTGAGGAGATGGTTGAGGTATGCTGAAAACCTCAAGGCCATAGAGGAAGAGATGATTGATCACTGTTGGCCAGAGACTGGGAAAATTCTCGATGATTGGGATGGTGAAGAAGATAAATTGGGATCGTCTGAGGATCTCATAGACTGCCAGGAGAGAAGTGGAAGGTCTCCATATTACCATATGGGCAAGGGAACAGAAATGAGATCGGCTGATGATCTCGAAGACTGGCATGAAGGCAGAGAGGTAGAAGTTCCAGTTTTCCAGGAGGGCAACGAGTTGAGATCAGCTGAGGATATCACAGACTGTCAGAGGGACAGCAAAGGAATTTCACATTTCCAGCTGGGCGATGATCAGAGATCACTGCGAGATCTCGAAGACTGCCAAGAGGGCAGCAGAAGCATCGAAGACTGCCAGGTGGGCAGCGGAAGCATATTAAACTGCCAGGTGAGAAGAAATGAAATTACGAGGCCATATGAAGGTCTCATGGACTCGGAGGAGAGTTCAATTCAGCAAGGAGTGTTGAGGAAGATGGGATCGGTTGATCTCATGGTCTGCCAGGGAAGCAGTAGAAGCATCCCATATTTCCAGGTAGGTAGGGATGAGCAGGTGAATTTGAATCAGCCAGAGGAGATGACAGAGCAGGTGAGACTATCTGATAGTCTCATAAATTCAGAGAAGAAGAAGATGCAGCTGACAGAGGAGGGAGATCAGGATGGTATTCTGATTATTGGGGGAATACAAGTATTCCTACCATCTGCCCAGAAGGAGGCAGAAAATTATGTTACGGATGATACAACAACAATAGGGGAACAGTCAGCTATGACTCTCAGAAAAGAAGAAAAATTGGAGCAGACATGTGAGACTGCCCAAACGAATGAAAGGAAGGAGCGTTCAGAAGAACGACTCAATGATTTCCACCAGCAAGCTAAGAGCACTGTAGCATTGGAGCTGACAACAGAAGAAGAATCAGGAGCAGAAGGAGAGATTGAGCATTCCGAGGAATGGCTCAACGCATTCAGCACTGAAGCTGAAGAGGCTGCAACAGGGGAGTTTGCAGCAGAAGATGAATAAGATGATCATTCTGAGGAATGGCTCATTACTTCCAGCCAAGAAGCTGAAAGAGTTGTAGCATTGGAGCTGACAGTCTAAGGAGAAGGAAAGGATGGTGAGCATTCTGAGGAATGGCTCGATATTTTCAGCCATGAAGCTGAACAGAATGCAACAGAGGAGGTTGCAGAAGCAGAGGAAGAAGAAGCAGAAAAAATTTGTTTTGCTGAGCTGTGGCAACAGATAGAAGCCCTGGAAGAAAAGGTGAGAGTGCAGGGAAGGCACCTCCAACAGGAGAAGTTGGAAATAGATAAAGGAGGCATGGGAGGTCATGATGATCTGCCCAATGGCCAAAAATTTTTGCAGCTGAGGAGACTGCAACAACAAAGCCAGCCACTGGAGCAGCTGGAAATAGAGATAGAGGACATGAGAAGGCTGATGTGGAGATCAGCAGACACTGCCAGCAGGGAGCATCTGAGCAGGAAGGAAGCAAAAGCAGCAGCAACAACGCAGAAGAAGAAGCAGCAACATAATGGAGCAGATGAGAAGCTCCAGAGATTGGTTTGGGATCCAGGATGATTTCTAGCAGCTTAGAGGGGAAGCGCATGAGAAGGAGATAATGATTTTGTAGTTGAGGAGTATGATGCAGGAGCATCTCTCCACACAGTCAGCCAGCCAGCAGCCACATCAGCGCGCATGCATTCAAAGGATAAAGAGAGGCATAGTCCTCATTTAAATTTGAAATGAATGTAATTAAATGTTCTAGGTTGGTGAGTCATGGAAGACGTGCCTTTGTGCAGGCATTAGATATGATCGACTTTAATTCTAGATCGGCTGAGATCTAGATCCAAATGCTGGACTAGACAACCATTGAATGTAATTTATTAGGGTAGGTAAATCTTGGAGGGAAGCGCTCGATGGAGCCCTCAGGTAAAAGATATTTTCAGATCTCATTTTGAGTTAGTGATGGTAGAGTAGGAGAAGATCCAGAGAGAGCTCGAGAACACTCTTGTACAAACAAGCATTTGCCATTTTAATATAATCAGAAGCAATTATTCCTGCATGTCATTCTGTGTTATATGGGTGTCTGTGAATGTTCCTTTTATGTAGAAAATGTATGATTGTAAATGCATTATGCAGGAGTTTGTGTGATTTCAGGTTGAAGGTCTTTGAGGCTTCATACAAGGAGGGTGTGACAGAATGCTGAGGGTTCTGAGAGCCGTGCACAGAGGATGCATTTCTGAACGCTGCGGGTTCAGACAAAGACATGCTGAGGCATAGAAGATGAAGTCAACAACTCAGAGGAGGAAGACCTCAAGGTTGATGAACACCCTGGAGGCAAGGCTGTGTAGCTGAAACAAAGTTGCAGACAGAACTTTGTTGTAAGTTCTGTGGAGATCTACCAGGTGGGCATCGAGCATATGCACAGTGGTGCTAAGGAAGGACTCTGTTGAGAGTTGAAGGAAACAGAATATCTGAGGGGTTCTGTAAGAGCTCTGCCAGGTGGGCATTGAGCACAAGTGCAAGGATTGCATAGAGAAGGAACTCTATTGTGAGTTCAGAAGACCAGAATCACTGAGGGTTCTAAGAAGCTCTGCCAGGAGGACATTGAGTGTGTGTACAATGGTGCACAAGAGAAGATACTCCTCCAGGAGGGCGTCGAGGAAGTGTGCAGATAAGCACAGAGGTGAAGAGAACTCTTTGAGTTCCGTATTGTGAAGGGAGATTCCACTAAAGGACCTTCACTGGGTTGTTGAATACCCAGAAGTACTCAAGAAGAGGCTTGAGCAGAAGGATAACCAGGACGACATCCATTTCATTCTCCATCTGAAAGAGAAGAAGGATAAAATCCCTCAAGGGGTATGAGCGTTCAAAGAAGCTCAGGAGAGACAACGTGGTACATGCGCGAAGACTCTATAGGAGGTAGAGGTCAGATCTCCAAATATTTAAGAAGGAATCTCAAGAAGAGCAGTGTTTCATACACGCGCAAGGCTCGAAGTCAAGGAGCTCGCAGAGGAGAAAGACAACAAAGGGCAAGACCTTTGAAAGAGTGAAATTATCCCAAGTGCAGGGAAGAAAGCGTAGAAGCTCAGGAGGAGCAGCGACAACCATTCGATCGGAAGGAGAACAGATCTGGATCGTCGGGGAGACTTACATCTAGGAGGAGCCACAACAGGTGGAAACAATGACGAGGATCTGGGTCGTTCGTTTGGGAGCAGATGCGTGTCACGATATTACCCACATCGGGACCTCGGGCACTGGAGGTTGGAAGAGGAAGGCATTCAACTCACGAGTGGCAAGGAGGCAAGAGCTCCATGTTGTGGGGCCTAGCTGACGTCATCTCGGGATATCGGCACTCGAGAATGGTGTGGGGCCATAGGATTCAGAAAGATGACAGGTGGCACCTCGCATCTCGGGAGCTCGTAGGTGAAAGGGTTGAGAATTTGGTGTCAAGGGTCACGAGGCGCGAGGTCGCGAAGAGGAAAAGTGGCAAGAAGATCAGAGTCATCCATCTGAGGAGGACAGGTATGAGAGATCGGTGATCTCACGAACTCGGGAGTTCGCAGGTTGAAAGCCCAAGTGTTGGGTTCTCTAAGTCATGAGCGACGAAGGAGTGAGAGATTTGGAGCCATCCATCTGAGGAGGACAGGTGTCAGAGATCGGAGATTTCACGAGCTCGGGAGCTCACAGAGTGAAGATGCAAGTATTGGGTGTTCAAATTCGCGAGGTGCGAGGACGCGAAGCGGCGAAGGAGCGAGAGGATTGGGGTCGTCCATTGAAGGGGACGCGTGTAGGAGATCTAAGGATCTCGCGAACTCAGAGGTTCGCAGGGTAAAGGCCCAAGCATTGGGTACTCCAAGTCGCGAGGGCGCGAGGCGCAAGAAGGAGAATAGTCGTTGGATCCGGATCGTAGGAGGACCATTGGATCTGCACGTGGGATCGTGTATCGGAGCCTCGGGAGAAAAGGCTCGAGGATTTGGCCACGAAAGTTGCGAAGTCGCGAGGGAATGAGTTCGCGAGTTTTGACGTGTCGGGTGGGATTGTGTGGACCATAGAAAGCGGTGAGTGGAAGACAGGTGGCACGAAGACCTTGGGATCTCGCCGTGAGAAGCCTTGAAGTATTGGTGTTAGGATTCGCGAGTTGCGAAGGTCCGAAGTCTTGGCGAGACAAAGGACCGTTGAAAGGTCAACTCTCGTGCACCTCGGCACTTCAGCACATCGGGTGTTGAGTGTTGGCAAATCAAGGATTTGATATAGCGTTTCGCGATCCCGCGAGGGAGGTAAGGCCACATACACGGGAGTAGTGGTTATATGGTGGAATCTTAGCAGGAGGGCTAGTGCATAGGAGCGAGAGCTCATCGGTGATCGGGGATTCACGAGGATAGTGGTTTGTGGCAGCGGAAAGTCCAAAATCCTAAAACCCCGTTGGTGATTTGGGGATAACTACGGCTAAGTGCAGAAGCCGAGACAGGTGAAGAGAAGACCTATGGACTGGGTCAGGAATGTGCATAGTGATTCCTGAGGGAATCCAAAGAGCCAATTCGGCTCAGCAGGAGGAGAATTTGAACGATCCTGTGAGCGGGAGAGCGCGACAGGGGTACGGTCGCGTGTCGCCTGCGTAAAAAACCTCATGTGGTAGACCACCCTTGCAAAACCTTAATGAACTTTCATGAGAACCCTAATAAGATTAACTAGAGGGACCTCTTAGTCATTATCCGATATGTTCCATTATACATTGAATAGCTAGATTTAAGGCTAATGTGGATGAAGTCACCATTGGGATAATTGCAAGCATTTAATTATTTGCCTAATAACTCTAAAACACTCTCGTACCACCTTCCTTCCTTATACTCTAAAGTTGTCAATGAAAAAAATACATCATTCTAAATATTTTGAGTAATATAATAAAAAGGAAGTATCAGGAAGTACAAGTAAACCCGCTGAGGTACTGAACAAGCATGTTGGAAGCGGGGCCATGCTTGTATGGTACTAAGGTAAACCCCTCAGGGTACTGAAAAGGCCTACTGGTAGCAGGGCTATGCTGGGTTAAGGGAGTTGAAAAATATAAATTGGCACACCTAAAACTAAACAAACACCATTGGGTCTCATTCTGAAGCAATCATTATCAAATCAACGCTAGGAGATAATCTTTATATCTCTCGGATGATGTTCTTAAGAACCTTCAAGTATCCACTTTAGGTTTATATATTTAAAATAAATAGGTTTGCATGAAAGTGGGACCCTCAGTATATGTAATTCACCTTACCTAAGAAAGAAGAGCTTCATCTCTAAAAACTTGGATAAGAAATGAGTTAATCATCTTGGGATGTGTTCTTTTATGTGTTCCTCTCTTCAAATGGGATCTAAACTATGCTTACATCACTTTTATTTTAAAGTTAATCCAGCTAGGGGTCCTATTAGTCAAAGTAGTTATGAAAACTCTTGGCCATTATCCTATAATCATATTAGAGTCACATCTATCCTTTTCTCCTAATTATGATCCACAACAGATTGGATAAGACTTAACATCAAATCACTAACATATCTAATCTATTACTCATGACTCCACTTTGCCATCATAACTACTTTTCCATGTTTAAGAAGTGTGAATCATAGGCTAGGAATTTTATATTGTATATAATTTTACTTAAAATATGAATTAAGGAGACAAATAAGGGTGGAACGTCAGGGAATGCTTGATCGAGTGAGTAGTACCATCAATTTTGAAATTTTTAAGATCATTGTTGCATGAGGACATGCAATGGATAAGGCATGGGGGAAATGTTGAGCCTCATTTTTGTCACCTACAATTGCCTTATATTGTCCCATATCCTGACCAATTTTGCCTCATACATATGCACTATTTTTCTATTTCCTCAATAGACATGTCATTTAACAATTATTGTGTATATATGAGACAACTCACGTTGAAAGAATAATTTGTTTGATTTATTAATTAAATTGGGATTAAATTATTGGTGTTTATGCTTCTAAATTATTTTTATTAATTTAAGCATGTTTCATGACAAGGATTTATCTCATCTAATACTCATCCTCAGGGCTCGTCTGGTACTCCGCCTATTCTGATACTACAATATTGCAACTATGTTGATCTGATACTCCTTCTATTTCAGTACTCCACCTATTCTGGTACTACAATATTGCACTTGTGATGATCTGGTACTCCTTCTATTCCAGTACTCCACCTATTCTAGTACTGCAATATGACAACTGTGCTCGTGTGGTACCTATTTCTGTGCTCATCCGGTACCAGATATAGTTCAAATTTTGAAATATTTCTAGAAGAAAATCGGGGACATGGGTTTTGTCCAGAACGATGTTTACATACGGACACGTGTTTCATAATTTACCCAAATCACACGAATGGACCTCCATATCAGGACGAATGATTAGGAAAATATTAGCAAAAATCTCAAACTGCCAAATTGTGCGTCAATTACCATGCATATGGCATCGGATCTAGAAATTCTATGAAATGGATTTTGTCTAGAATGTGGAAAATTGAGTATAACACAAGCACTTTACCAAATTTGAATTTGTTGAGAATATATGGGTAGATCTCTAACTTGAATATGCCCAAATTCATGAAAATCCCAGATTTTTAGGATTTATCCTAAAACTGTAAAAAATGTTTTATGAGTTTGGGGATTCGGTTTC
This sequence comes from Picea engelmannii, assembly GCA_009831015.1. Lineage (NCBI taxonomy): Eukaryota > Viridiplantae > Streptophyta > Pinopsida > Pinales > Pinaceae > Picea > Picea engelmannii. Next base: position 114,234 of record ML785023.1, read on the forward strand.
AACCATTCCTCCATGGATTTTATGTATAAATATTACCTCATAGGTCTGAGGAAGGGAGAGGAATTGTTATGCTATAAGATTGGTTCTTGAAGGGAAGAAGAATTATTATGCTGTAAGATTAGTTTTTGAAAACAATTAATTGTACTATGTTTTTCTGAAGTAATGAGATAAGTTGCAATTCATGGATTTCGTGTGCATGATCAAATATTCTTCTCTATAAGTGTCTCTTAAGCTTCCTTGTTGGTATGTCAAGGGCCCATCAACCCAATCAAGGTAAGCTTCATTTTATTTTATTTGTAAATATAATTCTGGATTTTTGTGTGTGTGTGAATAGAATAATTCTATACTTAATCATAGCATTTAACTTCAGTCCTGTTATGTTTCAGTGATACATTTGATGACATTGAGTGAGTAAGAATATTGTGTACAGTATGAGTGAAATGATTCATGATTGATTAACTGTTATTTATGTGTGTGTCATTTTCTAGATTAGATATTCTAATGATTGTTGTCATGCAATAATTAGTATCACGTGGAGCCTCTATCTCTCACCCTACATGATCCTATAATGGAATGCTCCCTTCCACATATAATTTCATTTTAGAATCAATTAAGTTACATCTTGTGAATACATGTATAACTAGGACCTCTATCTCTCACCCTACATGTGCCTAAAATGGAGTGTCTTCCTTCACCTATGATTTCAGCTAGTATTGATTGATGTTTTCCTTTGAGCATATGCAGAGTGTTAGCTCTTATTAGTCTATATGTTGTAGGAACAGATTCAAAGTTCATATTTATACTTCACGAGCCTATAATGAACAAACTAGTCACCTGAGAAAGAGTTTGAATCATATTTTTTTTTATGAGCTTTGCTTTCCAACTTTTGAATTGTGTGAAGAGTGTTATTTTTAAAAGTGTGTGTTGGTTTCTAAATGGTTTTCTTATATAATCTATACTAAATAGACATAGAAACCTATCTGTTATCGGCACATATAGTTCATCAACTCTATTGATTACGAATGTTGGTCGGTAATTTATGTTTGGTAATATATTATGCACATAATTGCACCAACATTTTGGCACCATTGTAAATGGTAATAGGTAGTATTTGAATTAGATCCTTTTAATGGCTTTGGATTGGTTTTATGGATGACCTAAGGGTGGATATAAGATGGTAATATGTGAGGGGAGAGCCCACGCATACACTTTAGTGGGGTTTCTCCAAATCTAGGTTGTTCTCTCCCTTTCATGCAGAAGTGTTTTTCTTTTAATGCAAGTGTGTTTTTTCTTCTTTTATGAAAGAGCGTGTTTTTATTTATGCAAATTTAGTTTTATTTGTGATGAGATGAATTGTGTGAACTGATAACCTGGTGACAGTAGGGTCCTAGTAATGCAAGGAGTTCAAGTTTGGTGTGTTTTATTTTTACAAATAGTTTTAATTTCTTAGTTTTAAAATTCTAATATTTTATGATAAATCATTTTTTGGGGTGTTGTAAGAACCCCCAAGTAATAATTTTTGTTGTGAGACAGGGATCATCAACCATCTAGATTAATTCATGGATGATCAATATATTGAAGAATGTTCCTCCAAGAACTTTCTCACATTCTAGAAACAGTTGGGATATACACCTCTTAGGAAGACCATATCTTGATAGCAGAAAATAATTTATTTGTCTCTCCATGGGAAGATTTAGATGTCCCTTTGTATTCCTCTTGTCAATTTGTTGAGGAGACTAAAGAATCATGTATAGAATTCAATGAAGACCAACCATTAGAACATGAGATTAATGAGTTCTTAGCATGACTCTCATCATATCCTATATGTACTCCAAAGAACAATCATCTTGAAGAAGATACTTTGGGTAGCCTTGAAAAGGAGGACATGTTGTGTGACCTAAACAAAGAGGGGAAACAAGAATATATTGATCCTATTGAAATATGGTTCCAATTAGTTGTCAGGTCACACTACTCTTTTACTTTTCATTATTGTTTGATCTCATCATCAAAGTCCAAATCAACATGTTCAGTGTTGGAAGTTGATAGTCATTTCCAAAATTCTGGTACTGTCTTGTTCCAGTATTGTTCTATTCTAGTACTGCAGAATGTTGTTCTGGTATTGTTATGTTCTGGTACTGCATAATCATGTTCTAGTACTTCCCTATTCCAATACTGTAGAATCATGTTTTGGTACTGTTTTGTTATGGTACTGTCTTGTTCTAGTACTACAGAGTCATGTTCTAGTACTACCTATTCCGGTACTGCAAAAACATGTTTCGAAACAAGTTACCAATTTGGTATTGATGCCAAGGTGATATGATATTTTTCTTGTGCTTAACATTGTTTTCACTTCAGGAAATTGGAGGTATCGGCTAATATTTTCATGTTATTTCTATCAAGGATCATTTAAGTCTTGTGTTGAACTATTCTTTAATCTCATATACATATTCCTCCTAGATTGTTACACTCACCCCTAAATGAATCATCCTTGATATCCTTTAAGAAGATATTTTCACATTTATCTCTATATGATAATGAGTGCACCTATCTTATTTACTCATGATTATTAAAAAGTGATTAATAATTGAAATATCCATTGAAAATTTGTGACACCATTATGTCTAATACTAACCTAGTTGATTCAACAAGTTCTTATCCAAGTTTATCTTTACAAGTTTCTCTTGGGAGGTATTGATGAAAACCTCATGTGGTGCACAGCCCTTACAAAACTTCAATGAACTTTCATGAGAACCCTAATAGGATTAACTAGAGGGACCTCTTAATCATTAACGGATATGTTCCATTATATATTGAATAGATGGATTTAAGGCTAATGTGGATGATGTCACCCTTGGGATAATTGCAAGGAGTGAATTATGTACCTAATAACTCTAAAACACTCTCATACCACCTACATTTCTTATACTCTAAAGTTGGCAATGAACAATATACATCATTCTAAATCTTTTGAGTAATATAATAAAAGGGAAGTATCAGGAAGTACAAGTAAACCCACCAAGGTACTGAACAGGCCTATTGGCAGTAGGGCCATGCTTGTATGGTACTAAGGTAAATCCCACGGGGTACTAAATAGGCTTGCTGGAAGTGGGGCTATGCCAGGTAATGAGTGTTGAAAAATATAAATTGGCACACCTTAAACTAAACAAAAACCCTTGGGTCTCATTCTGAAGCAATCATTATCAAATCAGGGCTAGGAGATGATCTTTATATCTCTCGGATCATGCTCTTAATAACCTTCAAGTATCCACTTTAAGGTTCTGTCTTTAAAATAAATAGGTTTTCATGAAAGTGGGACCCTCGATATATGTAATTCACCTTAATTAAGAAAGAAGAGCTTCATATCTAAAAACTTGGATAAGAAACGAGTTAATAATCTTGGGATGTATTCTTTTATGTGTTCTTCTCTTCAAATGGGATCTAAACTATGCTTATATCACTTTTCTTTTAAAGGTAATCCAGCCAGGGGGGCAATTAGTCAAAGTCGTTATGAAAACTCTTGGCCACTATCCTATAATCATATTAGAGTCACATCCATCCCTTTCTCCTAATTATGATCCACAACATATTGGATAAGTCTTAACGTCAAATCACTAACATATCTAATCTATTACTCATGACTCCACTTTTCCATCATAACTAATTTTCCATGGGTAATAAGTGTGAAAAATAGGATAGGAAGTTTATATTGTATATAATGTTACTTAAAAGACAACTTAAGGAGCTGAAGAAGGGTGGAACATTAGGGAATGCTTGATCGAGTGAGTAGTACCATCAATTTTGAAATTTTGAAGATCATTGTTGCATGAGGACATGCAATGGATAAGGCATGGGGGAAATGTTGAGCCTCATTTTTGTCACCTCCAATTGCCTTATATTTTCCCATATCCTGACCAATTTTTCTTCCTCAACATACATGTCATTTAGCAATTATTGTGCATATATGAGGTAACTCACATTGAAAGCATAATTTATTTGATTTCTTAATTAAATTTGGATTAAATGATTGTTGTTTATTATTCTAAATTATTTTTATTAATTTAAGAAACTTTCATGACAAGGCTTTATGTCATCCAATACACATCCTCAGGGCACGCTTGGTACTCCACCTATTCCGGTACTACAATATTGCAACTGTGTTGATCTGATACTCCTTCTATTCCGGTACTCCACCTATTCTGGTACTACAATATTGAAACTGTGATGATATGGTACTCCTTCTATTCTGGTATTCTACCTATTCCAGTAGTACAATATTTCAACTGTGCTCGTCTGGTACCTATTTCTGTGCTCATCTGGTACCAGATATAGTTCGAAATTTGAAATGTTTCTAGAAGAAAATTGGGGACATGAGTTTTGTCCAGAACGATGTTTAAATGTGGACCTGTGTTTCATCATTCAACCATATCATATGTGTGGACCTCCATCTCAGGAGGAATGATTCTTAAAAAATTAGCAAAAATCTCAAACTGCCAACTTGCACCTCGATTTCCATGCATATGGCATAAGATCTAGAAATTCTACGAAATGGGTTTTGTCTAGAATGTGGAAAATTGAGTAAAAACTGAACACTATACCAAAATTTGAATGTTTTGAGAATATATGGGTAGATCTCTAACTCGAATCTGCCCAAATTCATGAAAAAACCTAGATTTTTGGGACTTATCCTAAAATTGTAAAAATTGTTTTATGAGTTTGGGGATTTGGTTTCATCCATTCCTCCATGAATTTTATGTATAAATAAGAACTCATAGGTCTTAGGAAGGGAGAGGAATTGTTATACTGTAAGATTGGTTCTTGAAGAGAAGAAGAATAATTATGTTGTAAGATTGGTTTTTGAAAACTATTAATTGTACTCTATTTTTCTGAAGCAATGAGATAAGTTTCAATTCATGTATTTCTCTTGCATAATCAAATATTGTTATCTATAAGTGTCTCTTAATATTTCATGTTGGTATGGCAAGGGCCCATTGACCCAATCAAGGTAAGATTGATTATCTTTTATTTGTAAATATAATTCTAGATTTTTTTGTGTGTGTGAATAGAATACTTTTGTACTTAATCTTTGTTGGACACACCTATCACACTTAGAGGGGGGGGTGAATGAGTGTGGGGAAAGTTTTCCCAAAACTTCCCTCTTTACACAAAACTCCTTAGTTAACATTTAACATTTACTCATTACCCATTGTTGTCATTTATAACTAGTTAGATGTGAACATATATCAACAATATATCATCAACAAGTGATCACCACAAGGAACCCAAATAACACAAGATGTATGTATAATTTTTATTTTTATTATGGACAACAATCCGGGGGTTTATCAACAACAACTTAATAGAGTACAACTCTACAAGTTCACCAGCTCTATTATGCAAGACTCAACTTACATACTCAGCACCAACTGAGATGAGGAAACAATCCTTAACATATATCAATCTTTCAACAGGTATGAAACCTGTCAGTAGTGTAACCAGTGTTTGTACATGCCCTACCTCACTACAGCCCGCGTATGCATGGTCCAGTGTATACAACAGCTTGTGTATACCTTCAGAGTTGTTAGGGTTTATCCTTCAATATCAACTCAAATCATATGCAAACAATATATCATTCTCTTATGTATCTAACTGTCCAATCTATCCACCAGCCAGTCACAACACATCCAAGCTATCCAATAGCTTGTTCATGCTCCACAACAAATCAAAATGAATGCTATCTCAATCATGTATAAACAACTAGTATACCACATCAATCATGTCACCACTAAATCAAAAGAGTACTTATCACTCCATCAACGAAATCAACCAAACTGAACCACATCATAGAAGCCATAGTAAGAATTCCCTAAGAATTCACAACACATCAAATAATAGTATCCATCAAGACAATATGTAACCATATTAGTGTCTCAGTGATAGATCTGAGGCCATAGAATGCAGATCTGGAACCTTCCTCATCATCCAAGAGCTTGGCACCAACTCAATTACAAGTCTTAACCATTCTATCCACTGTACACACCACGTCCTCATACAACCCACATATACCTTCAATGTATACACACCCTATACACAAACAACCCACGTATACCTCATAAACTAGGGTTTCTGAAGCTCCGAGAATTTTGTCGTCAATATTCCCGACATTACCAAAAATTTGATGAGTCCATGACACCCTCCTCACTCTCTCTTTCTCAGAATAGATCTTCAATCATGCTCAAGAGTTCCATACCAAAGATTCTCTCACAAGAATCTCTCCATCAATACTCCACAAGATAATCTCACAAGAAGCTCTCCATTGATCCACCCAAAAAGAATGATCTGCAAGAGACTATAGTTATCTTATTTATACTTTCATCCTCTAGGTCACTTAACCCATTTTTAGGTCACTTAACCCATTTCTAGGTCACTTAACCTATTTTCCTTATTTTAGGGTTAACCACTTTCCATAAATAGAAAGTTCTCCAATACTTTATCATTTAAATATTCCTTCTTGATTTTGTCACCTTACTTTATCATTTCTTTATTTTGTCACTTCTCTTTATTATTTAAGTAATCCACCTTGACTTTGTCACTTTACTTTATCATTTAAATAATGATTTCTTCTTTTAGGGCAGTTTGACTTCTTTGACCATTTGGGGCTTCAAGCTAACACATGGGGGTCCTTCAACTTTGTAGGGCCATAACTCTCAAAATGTGAGGAGTTATGTGACATTCCACATACCATCAGAAATGGCATGACAAGAACTATCCATCTAGGATAGTTTCACCAAAAACCTCATTGATCTTCATCTTATTATTCCACATACAAGCATGGGTTCTCCAACCATTCTTATAGGATAAATCAATCCAAAAAGCATCTTCCCGTGAGGGATTTCACCATAAGGGGACCACTTTGGAGTTCATCCATTTTTTCACCTTATCAATCATGATAAGACAATAATGATTCATCTATGCATCAATCCACCACTGCATCATATACATCAACTATGCATCATGTATCAATGACAACTCATTGATCCATCTTCATCATATCAATTACAACTCATACATCCATCTTCATTGATTGGTTTCCACTTGACATATATCATTCTCATCAAGGAAAATAAATATACATTACATCAATCATCAATCAATCACTTGAAATCAACCAATGCCATCAATCAATCAAACCATTGGCATCAATGACAACATGATCCAACAATCTCCCCCTTTGGCATTGATGGAAATACCAACATTGATGTCAACAACAATTACCAATTATTGATGTAAAAAATGTAGACAAGGCGTTATGTACATCAATAGTCATCAATCATATCAATATGACTATCTCTCCCTATTAGTAAACATCAATCATATCAGCAATAGTCAATGTGACTAGCTCTCCCAATCAATAATCACATCAATGTGACTATCTCTCCCCCTTTGACATCAATGAAAAAGGGCCATTCTCCTCTTGGGGCTTCTCCCCCTGTCTTGTTTCCATTTAATAATCTATTCCCTTTTGAAGAAGGGATATCATTGTGATGTAATGCTGAAGATACATCAAACATACTCCCCCTGTGACCATCGATCCTCCTGGAATTATCCCTATGTGCTCTTTCTTCAAATATAAGGCTCTTTTCTAGGTATGCATCTGATAAATATCTCCTAGAATCATGGGAAGAAGAATGACTCACCCTAAGGGTATGTCTCCCCCTATATTCTTTGCATGATGAACAATATGCTACCATATGATGATCCTTGGATCTGTTTATGAATCAAACTCATGCCATACCAAGCATCATGAAGCAAAATATATGTCAATAATGAAATAGAGAATCGTGAGAAAAATATCAACCAGGTACATCCTGTACCAAAATGTGTGCTCATTATGCACAAAATCCATGTTCATCAACATCATGAAATGTGTCAAAAGATATCATCCATGGAATGTATCAATCATATTCCTCTATCAACATGCCAACATGTGCATCTACCAATATCCCAACCATGTGCATTCATCAATATGTCAACCATGTGCATCCACCAATATGTCAAACAATGTATCATATCACTCATGATATGTCTCCATCATGAACCAAGTGCCATAACCATGTATCAAACAAATACCAATTGTTGTGCTAATCAAGTAATACCAATGGTGTAGTATCATCAAACATATGCCATATATGAGTGTACCAAACATATACATCACCATGCACAATTATCAAAAAATGATGAATCCATCCATGTATGCCAAATCCTCCATAAAATATGTGCCAATCAACCTATTAGTAGGTGCCTCTAACAATGTACCAATCATGCATCAACTATAGATCATAAATGATGTACAACATGATCAACTAATCAACTCACCAACCACATGTCCCAATGTGTAGCCCATCCATATGCCAAATACATGCATCAAGCTTTCCAACAAGTAATATTCCAATACATCATCAAGATATAACACATAATCAAAGTGTCATAACTTCAATGTCATAACAAACATTGTTCTTCAACACAAAAATGCATCAATCCATACTCATGGGTTAGTGCCATGCACCTAAGATTTTATTTTACATCATCACCTTACAAAATCCAATATAGAATCATGAAAAGATGCAACAAATAGTGTCAGAACCTGCAATAAACCATGTCAGACCCTGCATCACAAAGTTATACCATAACATCAAAATCCAAGCCATGTGCATTACCTTTTTCTCAAGGATTTACAACATATACACAGCCTGTTGCACAACAACTCACATATGTACGCAACCTATACAAGGTCAACCAACATATGTATGTGACTATCACCACTGTCACCTACGTATGCCTTAGTAGATGACATTTTTGAACTTCCCTTCAGTATTTCATTCTGATCTGGTTGCTCTATCTTCTTAACCCACTTATGTAGATGAACCTTCTCCTCAGAACTTGAGCTCTGAGAATCCATCTTTTCAAATATGGCTCCCTTTCTTACTTCATTCCTTCTTATAGCCATGCTATGTGAAGTCCTCATCATGGAATTTATTTTTGTGTTCCAACACTCCTGGGATTTGTGGCCAAATCCACTATAGTTGTAGCATCTCATGGTGTTACAATGAACATCAATGTGTCCTACTTGATCAAATCTCCAACACCTCATGGTGTTATAAAATCTTCCATTATATCTCCTTTCATAAGATCTACATTCAAAATATTTGTGACCATATCTATTAGTATAGGGGAAGACCTGGGGTTCAATGCTACAACAACGAACCAATAAAACCCTGAATACCAACCCTTTCGGAACCACCTGTGAAGTAGATGAAGTCTCACCCGAGGTAGAGGCAAGGGTGGTTTCAAGACTCAGGTGTATGCAACCTTAGTTGGGACACAGATCTATGATTATATCACTTACATAACACTTAGCATCGATCATTCATCAATATTCAACTCTTATTAGACTTCGCAGATAACACAGAGCATCACAACATTCACTTAGATCTAAGGTATTTCAACACTTACCAACAGTAAAATAGATAAGACCTGGTAGATCAACACTAAGAATATTCATACATGTCAGATATAACATTCACACACCTCTACGAAGCACAGAGCATAAGTAGATCTATCTAAATATATCAAATCACTTAGCAAAAGAAGGGATACACAAATCAAGTCGAAGCACAAAGCATAACACACAGATTTACGTGGTTCACCCCCACCCTAGGGCTACGTCCACAAACCCTTCTTCTTTATTATCATCATCAATCGGTTATAGCACAGATCCACCAAAAACCTTCTTCGTATAGGAAAGAAGATCTTTGTGGATCGTTAGATCCTTCTTCCTTGCGCTACAACACAAATCCTTCGACAACTCCTTACAATGACTTGAACTTAGCTCTGGAAGCCTCTTACAGTCATGCATAGAGCCTACTCTATCACATAGATCACTTGCACATAGCAATATTTACCACCACATAGATTTACTACTTCTTACATTGCCTAGATTACTTATTTATACATACAAAATAAGCCTACATATGGGGAAATCCCATGGGTCAACATCCCATTCCCGTTACATTATCCCAAAAACCCAAAAGGGACCCAAAAGTGGGTCGATATTCCACAATATCTTCTTCGTCTGGCGCTCCATCTTCGACAGGCTGTCGAAGTCCCAAAATTGGTCCAACATGACCAAGTATCTCCCAAAACTTGGTCAAGGGCCAACAGGCCACCAACACTCACCTTTGAGTCATCCTGAGTCACTCTGGTCTAATCAATTCTACCTCGAATGCCTTGAGCTTGGCTCAAGATGCTTCAACCTTTTGTTTTTCTATGGCCTCTTACTCGACAAACTCCTGGATGAGTGTGTCATTGAACGGGTCCCTCTAGGCTCTTTTTTGATGTACTCACAACCTGTTCTAGCTCTGCTCCTCGGTTTTCAACCTCTGTGAACAAATGACATGAATTATCTTGTATTGGTTGAATTCATTGAGTCATGTCCATCACTTTTCTCTGGATCATATGGATCTGATGTTGGGTTGTGTTCTGCTCATGAGATCTCTTCATTATTTCTACGGGTGATAGGGCCTTCAGTTGCGTCTGTAGATTTTTAGCTTCATACTTCACCTCCTGGAGATGCGACTCTAATTTATATAAATCTAATTTCTCGATGAGGTTATCATATGTTTGGGCACTGTGGCTACTCAACTGCTTGCATTCCAAGGCAAAAGCTTTCAATTTGTTAATGAAGTTGCAAGCAGTTATTTCTCTTTGGTCTCTGATCTCATGTGGGGTCTCAAGTACTGCACGAAGCCATAGTTCTGCAATGCACTACTGGAGCTTCTAGATCACTTCTTTGAGTTGTGCCACCTACTGTGGGATTCTTTCTTTAGTCTTTACCTCAATGACTATGATAGAGAGAAGTTTTCTATTGACCGCTTCCTTTACCTCTAGTTGCTCTGCCAACATCTGTTCCTTTCCTTCCTGTAGTTATTCTTTCCTGTCATTCCACTTTGCTTGGAGAGCCCTCTTTTCTTTTAGTACAACATTGTGTTGTTCTACAAGTACTTCATGTACTTGTGTCAAGCCTGAGTGGCTTGATCTACTTCATCTTGTGCTTTTCGAAGTCAAGCCTCGACCGAATCCATGATTTGGTGGAGTTGAGCTGGCTCATCTCCTACTTCTGGTGGTCCGACTGACAAGGGAACAATGGAGATTGCACGCTTCAACTGAAGTGATGAATGCACTCCTTGGAGCTCTATCTCAATTCGATTGTACATATTCTCTTATTTAGTTTCTTGCTTCTCTACTCTCTCCAGTGCAACATCATTCAGAGCTACAATGATGAAGTTGAAGTTGACTGGGGTCAGTGTGGTCTGCAACTTAGTCTGGGAAGAAGGTTTATGAGGTGAACCCTTACTCTTCTTCAAAATATCTTCTTCATCTTTGCACTTCTGTTCTAATTATTCTAACTCTTTACCATCACCCTCTTGCTTTGGTGTGATGGAAGAAGTCTTCACTGAGGTACTTCTTAAGTCTTGCACTTCGCTGATCTTATGTCGCATGCTAGGTCTGGGTATATCTTGTGCAGCTTCTAGATTGTCTACATCAAATATCTCCGTAGGGTCAGTTGGAACAAGGAGGTCTACCGACCATTCCTTTTTTATCTCCTCTAGATCATCTTCTGTTACTTTATAATAGGAGTGTAACTGTTTCTTGTCCTTGTCAGCATGCGCTATGATGTAGAGAAAGTGATTATCTGCGTTGAACTTCATCAGGGGCCGAAACCTATAGAGGGTGTTCAGTGTGATGCGTAGTGTATACTGGATAGCTACTTTCAACTGATTATAATATGAATGAAAGATGACATTTGACTGCCATTGTTTATTCATATCATTCAAGTACCACAGGGTACTGAACTTTGCGGCCAAAGGTTCAAATGGCTCGATGTCTGGGAAGTTCACACCTTCCGACATTTCCCATGCAATGAAAGCAATCAGGATCAAGAACCAATTGAAATGGAACTCATATCCTTGGTCCTGGGCTTCTCTGCAGTTGAACTCTAGCTGGTTTACCAAGTATTTCACCCAATTCACTTATAGGCCCTTCACGCACTTTACTGCGAGTTTTAATACGAATCTAATGACTTGGGTGGGCCAGTTCTTGTGAACTAATTTCCCTGCAATTAGGTGGTAGACGACGCTTGGTCTGTGGTCTTTCTAGGGTAAAAATCATGTGGGCCAGGGCCTTGCATGCTCATCCCAGTGATCCGATGGATCAAGGTCGGATCAACTGTGATACATCGGTTCAGCCATAAATATCCTCCATGGTAACAAGATAACAAAAACTTAACGCATGCGTTCACTTCTTGATGTCATCCAAAGTGCATGAACTTCATAACATTAAGCAGGGTAGACTACAGGAGGTTGTGGGTCTAAGGCTGGGGGATAATATTTGAATTCTTTCCTTTCATCCTGGTCAGATACTTATGCAGAGCAAGCATACTATAAGCTTTACGATCTCCAAGGTTGAAGTCACTAAACTTCATATATTCTATCTTATCCTGGTCTGTGTGAGCTACACGTATCCCTTTTAGGAGGTACACAGTGACCAAGGCATAGTCAAAATCTCTAGGCACGCTATCTATGTTCATTGTGCCACTCAGAGGAGGTATATACGTAGGTAAGATGCTTGGAATCAACTTAGCATTCACAATATCATCTCTATGCTTTGTTCTCGTCTCTTTCATGATTCTGGAATTTCCTGCTCTACGAGCAGTCAATGGAGAAGCTTGGACTCATGTCAATGATGCTTTCACACTTGCATACATTCTTCTTTCTGACATGAATTTCTCGGTCCTGAGATCAACGAGTACTTCCTTTGCATATTTTTCAAGTGCACTAAGCTCTTCGAACATACACCCTCAGTGTTAATAATATCTGGTTGATGAAGTAATGTAGACACAGAAATAATATGGAAAGTAAGGGTGTATTGATCACTTGACAATCTTAACCAAGGTTGCGAGCTCAAATTCTCGATTTGGAAAAAGTGTTCTTCGTGCATGGCGCAACGGGGTAAATAGGAAACTCAGCAATGAATTTCTTGCAATGGGTATGAGGCTTCATTAACTCTTGTTTTGTTCATTATGGAATGGTCCAACGGTCAAGTGGCAAGCCATAAAATGTTTTTCAGCCATTCGAAGCATCATGCGAATGGATATATCGTCCCCAATAGCTATATTTCTTCGCCACGATTAAGTGACCTATGTCATTTTTCTGATATCCCGACGAAGCTCCCATTCTGCGAGTTTTCTTTCTGCGATGCCCCCTCTAGGGCCTTCTATAACTTTTCAATCTTATCCCTCTTCTTACTTATCTTTCTAGCCTTCTTTCAAGTAATCTTCAACTCGGTTTGTCTTTTTTCGTTCTGATTCCTATCTTCTTTTAGCATAGTCATTGTGCGTTGTTGAAGTTCTCTCCTAGGACTCAGGGGTAATATTTCTTCTTTGTCTGGGATAAGTACTTTAGTCTTCTGGGGGTCTTCCAATGTTCTTGTATATTCAACATCAGGGTATGTAGTGTGAAATAACTTCGGTCTATTCTCATGTTCTTCAATCAGCTATGCGATCCTTCTGGTCATGAATTCTTGTAACTCTTGTTTTTGTTGTTCCAAAAATTATTCTTCTTCCTTTTGTCTAGCTTGATCTCTATCAATCCAGGGTTTTCCCAATAACATGGTAAATTGGGTGCTATCCTCAATAAATTTAATAATCTCAAAATCTTTTTCATTCGAAGTTCCATTGGCATTCATAGATATCTGGGTGAGCTTTCCACATAGGTTTACCAATTTTCCTCTGAATATTCCTATTCCTCCTAATGAAGGAATCATATCAGGCCTCCCTATGGCTTCCCAAGTTCTCTCTGTCATGATATTCCTCTGTGTTTCCTTATCCGGAACACAATCAATGTCGAAGTCCCCTATTCTTACTTCGATGCATTCTTTTTATTTAAATATCTCTGATAACCTAACATGTCGGTGGTCATTCAAGGTTTCTTTCATCTGTAGCAATACTTTCATTGATTATTTTTTTGGTTCTTCTATTTCTGGATATGCCTCTTGGTTCAGATTCATTCCTTCAAGATTAGCAATCATTTTGGGGCAATCCAATACTTCGTGGTCTAGAGCTTTACAACAAAGAAAACTAGGCCTTCCACCAGGGCATTCCTTAGCTATATGCCTCAGATTTCTGCAACTGTAACAGAGGGTTAATCCTCTCTTTCTTTTAAATGATCCCCAACCTTTTCTGTACTTCGCACTAGGATAATAGGAGCTAACCTGCAACAAATTATTTATAGGATCCTGCATCCATTTGTTAGTCCAAACATTCTTTCTATGCATATGTATAACATATCTATCGATGTTCTTATTAGATCTATTCATATCAAACCTTCTTCCATCTATTAATACCCTATTTTTTAAGCTAGGACAGAATCTATCAAACATACCTAGATCCATTCTTTAGAAACAAAAATTTCCACTTATCTTAATTTTACAGAGTACAAAGCTTTCAGATCTAGAACTTTTAACTATTCTTACCTTTATCAAAGCACAGAGCTTACAAATCATACCTCTTTTAATTAGAAAATTCTACTTTTACCTTTCTTAGAGCACAAAGAGTTCATATCTTTCTTCTTTTCTTCAGTATCAACCTCTTTTCTTGCAGATCTGACCTTTCTTTCTTGGCACAAAGCTTCACAGGTCAAGTAGGATGCTACACACTAGGGAAACAGATCTATGCAAAGAGCTTCCATGGTTTCAGATCGAGTCTTTTCACAAATATTGTTCTTATTCTTTAGTTCCCAGCAATGATAGTTTCAGGTCCCGAAAACAGAACTATTTGTTGGCACAGGGGTAGACCCGGGGTTCAATGCTACAACAACGCACCAAGAAAACCCTAACTATCAGCCCTTTCGGAAACACCTGTGAAGAAGATGAATTCACACCCGAGGTATAGGCAGGAGTGGTTGCAAGACTCAGGTGTCTACAACCTTAGCTGGGACACAGATCTGTGATTATATCGCTAACATAGAACTTAGCATCGATCATTCGTCAATACTCAACTCTTATTATACTTTGTAGATAACACATAGAATCGTAGAATTCACTTAGATCTAAGGTATTTCAACACTTAGCAACAATAAAATAGATCAGATATGGTAGATCAGCACTAAGCATCTTCATACATGTCATATCTAAAATTCACACACCTCTAAGAAGCACAGAGCATAAGTAGATCTATCTAAATATATCAAAGCACTTAGCAAAACAAGGGATAAACACATCAAGTCGAAGCACAAAGCATAACACACAGATTTATGTGGTTCACCCCCACCCTGGGGCTACATCCACCAACCCTTCTTCTTTATTAGCTTCTTTAATCGATTACAGCACAGAGCCACCAAAAACCTTCTTTGCATAGGAAAAAATATCTGCATATCTCGCTAGATCCTTATTCCTTGCGCTACAACACGAAGCCTTCGACAAATCCTTACAATGACTTTCACTTAGCTCTACAAGCCTCTTACAGTCATGCACAGAGCCTACACTATCACATAGATCACTTGCACATAGAAATATTTACCACCACATAGATGTACTACTTCTTACATCACCTAGATTACTTATTTATACATACAAAATAGGCCTACACATGGGCAAAGCCCATGGGATGACATCCCATTCCCGTCACATTATCCAAAAAACTGAAAAGTGGGTCAAGATTCTACAATCTTCGCTTCATTTGGCGCTCCATCTTCGATAGGCTTTCGAAGTCCCAAAATTGGTCCAACATGACCAAGTGGCTCCCAAAACTTGGTCAAGGGCCAACAATATCCATTACATGAATAACAATGCCCATGAAAAACACTTTCATACCTTTGCTTTGGTGTCCCAAAGATAGTTTCTTGATGTCTTCCTTGCTTTTTTCTTTTGAAATATTCTTTGTCTTGTGTAGATGGTTGTTTTGAAACATTGTCTTCCTTCTTTGATGGACTTACCCCATGCTTCTTTGATGTTCTTGCTTCAGCATTTGTATCTTCTCCTTTGTATCCAAGAACTGATTTATCACATGGTGATCTTTGACTTTCAAAGATCTCAGTCACGATTCTTGAGCTATTCAATAATTTGTTTGACTTTTCTACCTTCTTTTTAAGGTTAAAAATTTTGGCTTCTAACTTACAACATGACTCTTATTTTTCATTAATTTGATTCTTCAAAATTTCTTCTACCCTTTTGGCTTCTTCAATTTGGATCTTGAGATGGACAATAGTTTCAAAAATTTTGCTAATATCATCCTCTACCTTCATATCTTCTTTTTCATTCTTTAGTCTTGGGATCTCTTCTTTCTTTTCATCTAATTTAGTCTTAGAACTCTCTTCTTATTCTTTGAGCATTCCATTTAACTTCAAGATGTACCTTTGACTCCTCCTAAGAAACTTCTTAGTTTTATCGAAAAGATAGTTATAGTGTATATAAAAATGATCACTTCTATATCTATATAAACCCTCTTCAATTTCCTTTTGAAGTTCTAATAGATTTTCTTCTATTCTTTCCATGGGATAACTATCATCAAACTTTACACAAACTGTTTCTAGATCATCTTCTTCACTTGAGAAAAATTCAACATCATCACATTTTGAATCATTGCAATCAAGATTCTTTGGAGATTCTTTACCTTCAATATATTCCTTCTTTCCAACACCATCACATGATTATTTTCCTTCATTTGAAATGTCTTCAAGATCTTCCTTTGTACTATCATCACTTGATTCTTTATCTTCACTTGAAATATTTTCAAGATCACATTTGGAAATAATACAATCAAGGGTTTTTGGAGATTCTTTACCTTTGATAATCTTGATGGATTGGTCTTCAACATCTTATTTATCCTTATTGCTTTGATATGTCTCTTCTAGATTTAGCCATAGATCCTTGGCAGAAGTGAATTGTCCATTGCTCTCTTTGATAGGGCTTGAGAGTCCACTAAGAATGCTCTTGAGAGCCAATGAATCATTCTTCTTTCCTTCCCTTTGAGCTGCAAACTTTGACTTGTTCTTCAACGGAAATAATCCGCCAATGGTTTCCTTCCAAATGGCTTCTCCCATTGTCTTAAGATACACTCTCATCTCTATTCTCCAAGTATAATAGTTTTCCTTATCAAGGATTGGTATTTCATCATCCATTTGTGTGTCTATGGATCTCCTTCAAGCTTGTTAAGGCTTGTGGTGAAGGCCCTCTCTGATACAAATTGTTGGAAACACCTACCACACTTAGAGGGGGGGGGGGGATGAATGAGTGTGGGGATCTTTTTCCCAAAACTTCCCTCTTTACATAAAACTCCTTAGTTAACATTTAACATTTACTCATTACTCATTGTTGTCATTTATAACCAGTTAGATGTGAACATATCTCGACAACATATATTAGCAATATATCATCAACAAGTCATCACCACAAGGAACACAAAGAACACAAGATGTATGCACAATTTTTCTTTTTATTATGGACAATAATCTGGGGGTTTATTAGCAACAACTCAATAGATTACAACTCTACAAGAGCACCAGATCTATTATGAAAGACTTGGATTACATACTCATCACCAACTGATGTGAGGCAACAATCCTCAACAAATATCAATTTGTCAATAGGTACATGACCTGTCAGTAGTGCAGCCAACGTGTGTACGCACCTTGGCTCACTACAACCCGCATATGTATGCATGTAGTGTATACAACAACCTACGTATACCTTCTAAGTTGTTAGGTTTTATCCTTAAATATCAAATTAGATCATATGCAAACAATATATCATTCTCGTCTGTCTCTGACTGTCCAATCTGTCCACCAGCCAGTCACAACAGATCCAAGCTCTCTAATAGCTTGTTAATGTACCACAACAAATCAATATGAATGTTATCTCAATCATGTATAAACAACTAGTATACCACATCAATCATTTCACCACTGAATCAAAAGAGTATTACTCACTCCATCAACTAAATCAACCAAACTGAACCACATCATAGAATCCATACCAAGAATTCCCTAAGAATTCACAACAAATCAAACAATAATATCCATCAAGATAATAATGTAACCATACCAGTGTCTCAGTGATAGATCTAATGCCATAGAATGCAAATATGGAACCTGTCTCATCATCCAAGAGCTTGGCACCAGCTCAAACACAAGTCTTCACCATTCTATCCACTGTACGCACCCTGTCCTCATACATCCCGCATATACCTTCAATGTATACGCACCCTATACACATACAACCAACATATACCTCAGAAACTAGGGTTTCTGAAGCTCTGAGAATTTTTCCATCACGATCTTCGACATTGAAGAAAATTTGATGCATCCATGAGATCCTCCTCATGCTCTCTTTCTCAGAATATATCTTCAATCATGCTCAAGAGATCTGTACCAAATATTCTCTCACAAGAAGATCTCCATCAATACTCCACAATATAATCTCACAAGAAGCTCTCCATTGACCCACCCAAAATGGTTGATCTACAAGAGACCATAGCTATCTTATTTATACATTCATCCTCTAGGTCACTGAACCCATTTTTAGGTCACTTAACCCATTTCTACGTCACTTAACCTATTTTCCTTATTTTAGGGTTAACCACTTTCCATAAATATAAAGTTCTCCAATACTTTATCATTTAAATATTCCTTCTTGATTTTGTCACCTTACTTTATCATTTCTTGATTTTGTCACTTCTGTTTATTATTTAAATAATCCATCTTGACTTTGTCACTTTACTTTATCATTTAAACAATGATTTCTTCTTTTAGGACACTTTGACTTCTTTGACCATTTGGGGCTTCAAGCCAACACATGGGGGTCCTTCAACTTCGTAGGGCCATAACTCTCAAACTGTGAGGAGTTATGTGACATTCAACATACTACCAGAAATGGAAAGAAAAGCATTGTCCATCTAGGATAGTTTCACCAACAAATTCATTGATCTTAATCTTATTATTCCACATACAAGCATGGGTTATCCAACCATTCGTCTAGGATAACACAATCCACAAAGTGTCTTCCCGTGTGGGATTTCACCATAAGGGGACCAGTTTGGAGTTCATCCATTTGTGCACCTGATCAATAATGATAAGAAAATAATGATTCATCTATGCATCAATCCACCACTGCATCATATAGATCAACTATGCATCATGTATCAATGAAAACTCATTCATCCATATTCATCATATCAATGACAACTCATTGATCCCTATTCATCATATCAATGAAAACTCATTGATCCATATTCATCGATTGGTTTCCACTTGAAATCTATCATTCTCATCAAGGACAATATATATACATTACATCAATCATCAATCAATCACTTGACATAAATCAATGACATCAATCCATCAAATCATTGGCATCAATGACAACATGATCCAACAATCATAGCATTTAATTTCGGTCCTATTATGTTTCAGTGATACATTTGATGACATTGAGTGAGTAAGAATATTGTTCACAGTATGAGTGAAATGATTCATGATTGATTAACTGTTATTTCTATGTGTGTGATTTTCTAGATTAGATATTCTAATGATTGTTTTTGTCTTGCAAGAATTATTCTCAAGTTGAGCCTCTATGTCTCACCCTACACGAGCCTGTAATGGAGTTCTCCATTCCACTTATGATTTCATTTTAGAATTAATTAAGTTACATCTTGTGAATACATGTATAACTACGACCTCTATCTCTCACCCTACATGTTCCTATAATGTAGTGTTTTCCTTCACTTGTGATGTCCTCTAGTATTGATTGATTTTTTCCTTTGAGCATATGCAGAGTGTTAGTTGTTATTAGTCTAGATGTTGTAGGAATAGAGTCAACGTTCATATTTCTACTTCACAAACCTATAATGAACAGACTAGTCACCTGAGCAAGAGTTTGAATCATATTTTTTTTAAGAGGTTTGCTTTCCATCTTTTGAATTGTGTGAATAGTGTTATTTTTAAAAAAGTGTGTTGTTTTCTAAATGGTTTTCTTATCTAAGATATACTAAACATACATATGAAACTATCTGTTATCGGGACATATAGTGTATCAACTCCACTGATTACGAATCTCACTTGATAATTTATGTTTGGTAATATATTATGCATATAATGGCACCAACAATAGGTTTCTCAATCACTAATCGTTCTGGATAAGGAAGGGATTTTGTAATTTGTGAAGGTTCCTTTTAGGGAAGATTGGGTTCCTGGTCTTTAGGAATGATAACATCTTCCCACTTAGTGTCATCTGTGGGTTGTTTGGGATTTTCATCTTATTCTTCTTCCTGGATGACTACTAAAGGCCTCTTCCTATCCAAAACTTTTCCCGACCTTAGTTGACTCTCCTGCAATGGAACAAGAGAAATAAGATACATTGGAAAGGATTTCATCTCAACATTGGGAAGATCTTGAGTTGGTTTTTTATTTGGGTTGGGCACTGGTTGTGTTGGTAATAATGTCGGTCTTAGGGAGCTTGTATTCCGGTATTGTTGAGGTTGTTGTGGAATAGGACATAAAGGTGGGGGAACAAAACCTGGCAGAAGATGTGGGATGTTCAGTGGAAACTGGGGGTAAGGATGAGTGGGCATAGGGAAATGTGGATCTTGAGGGTTTTCTTGGGTATTCCCTCCTCTACATGCTTGTAGCCAAGGATGGTGATATTGTGTAGACCAGGTTTTCCAACTCAATGAGTTCCACTGTTGTGGTTGTTGATAATAAGGTGGAACTTGAGGTGGTAGATCCTATTATGTAGGCTAACTCCTAAGCTTCCATGGCCTCCTAGGTGAATCTGAGGATTCCCTGGGATCCCCACTTCTTTAAATGGATAACAAACTTGGCAGTGATGGAAATTTTTCAGTTGGGTGTGCTTTAGTGCAAAAGACACAAACTGAAATATTATCTAATGGGCATTCCCTTGAGGAATGCTTCCTCCTTCATCTTGGGAAAAATATGCACATTGTTGAATTATCCTCCTCCTTTTTATTTTTAATCTTTAGGGTGTCCAAATGGGAACCTATTGTACTTAAGATATCGATTTTTTAAGTTCTCCAAAAGGTTCTCTATCTCTACCCTTGTGATACCACCTGAACTAACTATATTTAGGTTTCTACTCCTCGAATAATAACTACACATTTCATAGATTTCATTAAATGGTTTATGGGAGATGTCACCTGATGCCATCAAGTTAAGTGTCTCTAGGTATTCTTCCGAAATACCTTTAAGGAAAATATCCTTGGCTGCATCATCTAGAAGTTCATGGTACTTTGATTTCTGTGAGATATAAGCAAATTGTTCCATGTAATCCTTGGGATTCGCGTCCTCTAACTGTTGGATTTTAAAAATATCATTACGAGAATCCTTGTAATTGCAGTAGTCTTGGTATTTTTTACGAAATATATATTTCATGCCTTCCCAAGACTTAATACTGGACTCTTCCAACCCCATGAACCATATTAGTGTAGAATTTTGGAGGGTGGCAGGAAAAAGTTTTAGTTTCTGGGCATCTTACAAGTAATTATAGCTCCTACACAAGATTTCAAACTCAAATAGGAAGGTATTTGGGTCTTCACTTCTTTTACCATAAAAGGTGGGAAATGTTGAGAGTGGAATGTTATTCATATTGAAATTCTATGTAGTATCCAAAATTGGAAACCCGAAGGTGGTTTCGTGATGCAGGAGCATCGCAAGAACACACAAAGAGGAGGACAACTAGATACGCACCAACACACATTTTGAAGATATTTTGAATTTCAAAAGGATGGCACATTAATGTAATATCTAGAGAGACATAAGTTCTCTTAAATGTTTTGGATATTGTAACGCAAATCTTGATCATTTCTCTCATCTTTCGGTTGTAGAAAATTAATGTAATCAATGTAAAGTAGTTTTAGGCTTTAATTTGATTAGATATCTTGAGGTTGTAGGAGGGAAAACTAGATAAATATCCCTCATATGTATTTTATTGTATCATTATTCTCAATTGTAAGGGGTATGAGAAGAGTAGCGAAGTAGAGCAAGATAATAGGAGAGTAGAGAATAACTTAGACTATAGAAGTTGTATAAGCAGATAGTTGTTGCTATAGAACCCATGTATAGAAGCACTTGAGATAATATAAGAATTCTTTGACTCAATTTCATGGTGGTGTTATGAATATTGTTTTCATCTATTGAGTGGTATGTTTAGATTTTTCTTATATGATCTATTATGCATTTGTTTCAATGCTTTGTGTGTATGATTTCATGTTGAATGTATGAAGTCTGTGAGAGAGAGTTGTATAAGTTTCAATTGCTTCTCTTCTTGAGAATTCTTGTAAGGAGTGCAGTGAAAGTCTGCAAGGAGTGCATTGACAAGTTTTTGATTTTTATCTCGGAGAGAGCTCAAAAGGGATAGCGTTAACTTATACCAGTAGAAGTGCATGTGTTTCACAGAGTCGTGCAAGGTGTGTGCAGGATGAGGGAAGTATTATACTTCTACTCGAGGGAGATGACAAAAGAATCTTTGTTGCAAGGGGTGCACAGAGCTGGAATTGCTCGATAACTAGAGGTTATTGTGGAAGTCATGGAAGGTGTGCGTGTAGGATTATTTACATTACAAAAGTTGCAAGGAAGAACAAGCTCAGGATGGATAGCCTTGTTCAAAGATTTCAGAGAGAGGACAAAATTTTCAGTCACCTGAAGAAAATCAAGTTTAGAATCTTGACGCCAAGTCATTTGTCTAGGAGTCATTGAGGACCCAGACGGACAATGGAAATCCTAGAGGGAGAAACACCGATTTACCAAGATTCATCGAATCAATAAGAGTAGTGAGGAGCATAAAGTTGATATTCATTCACCTTTGAAGGCCCAGGAGAGATAGGGGTCATCTATCTGACACCCAAGAGTTTCAGGGTTTCAGCCATCGGGAAAAACAAAGGTCAATAATTTCCCAAAGTCATGAAAGGTGAATCCGCGATTTAATTAGAGTCGTTGGTTAGTGGAGGATCTGGACCGTTGATTTGGAGTGATTGGATCTTATGGGGTCAGAGATTTGGAGGTGAAGGTAGAGTTGTTCATTGATTCTCTGAATTGCGAAGTCCCAAAATATTTGGGAGCTGGGACCCAGTCCCTAGTGGAAGGTCACGATGTGGTCATAAGAGAAAAGGCTAGTGCTTGCTAGGCCCTTAGTCAAATTTCAAGGTTTCGGAAGTTGGAGTGTTGGGTTTGTATCACATCAATATTATCGAGTTCGTGAGTCATGAAACACCTTTTGGTGTAGGTCATGGTCATAGTGTCGTGGTCGCTTGGTAGAAGAGCTAGCACCTAGTGCTAGTTCGCATAGGCGGATTTTGCACAAGGACCTGTTGATTTAGTTGAAGGTTCTAATGGGAACTATAGAGCCATTTAGGCTCAGGGAATAGAAATATACAAAGACTGGGAGGTCAAGAAAACCTTGTTGAGGTAGGGGTGTTGCATCAGGTGGTATTAGAGCAAACAATCGTTATTTTCTATAAGCAAGAGAGGACAGAAGGCAAGCTGTGATTTGAATTCTGCATGGAACAGATTGAAACAATGCCGCCAAGGAGATGAAAAGATAGAACCATGCCCGATCCAATCGTGGAAATGGAAATGAGAGAACTTCGTGCTCGATTGGATGCTATGGAGACAACATAGAGATGAACACCTGATATTGGAGTTATTAGTGAGGTCGAAAGAGAAAACGAAGTCGGAGCTGAAGAAGAAGTTGTAGCCAAAGATGCTACAGAAGAACGTCTATTCAAAGTTGT
Organism: Picea engelmannii; assembly: GCA_009831015.1. Taxonomy (NCBI): domain Eukaryota; kingdom Viridiplantae; phylum Streptophyta; class Pinopsida; order Pinales; family Pinaceae; genus Picea; species Picea engelmannii. Next base: position 138,085 of record ML785023.1, read on the forward strand.
TGCAAGAATAGGTTCCAGAGAAAAAATGGACATCCCGATGTATGAAGGAAACTTAGATGTTGAGGAGCTGCTAGATTGGTTTAGATCTCTAGATAAATACTTCGACTATGAGGATATAGAAGAAGATAAAAAAGTAAAACATGATATCACTAGACTGAAACAGCATGCAACACTGTGGTGGGATGAAATATAGGATGATAGGCGTTGCAAAGGCAAACAAAGAATCAAAAGCTGGGATAGGATGGTTTCCAAGATGAAAGACAAATTTATACCCATAGATTACCAAATTAATATGTTTCGAAGAATGCAAAATTTGAGACAAAAAGGGATGACAGTGAAGGAATACACTGAATAATTTTACAGACTCAACATTAGAGTTGTTCATTGTGAAAGTGATGATGAAAAGGTTTCCAGATACATGAATGGCTTGAGATATGAAATTCAATATGATATGACCATGGTGACAATCAGAAATGTGGAATATGCTTATCAGATTGCTTCAAAGGCAGAAGTGAAATTGGCCTGAAATAAAGGTCAAAGGGGAATAGGTATAAGTCCAAGAAGAGGCAAAGAAATTGCCCAATAAAAAGTATAGAATCCCAAGGATGAATAAAAGTAACCTCATAACCACCTAGAAAGGGGAGGAATCTCACAAAGAGGATAATATGCCGCTAGGAACACTTTTCCTCGAGCCAGAGGAAGAGGAATAGGTAGAGATGGTGGTGAACAAACTCAAGGGTAAGGTTGATAGAGATAGAGGAAAGGTGTTGTGGTGGGAAATCCCCCTATGAACTAGCATTTAGGGTTATATTATGCATGCATATAAGACCAAAAGAATCCTACTTTCTACCATCATCCCAAACCTAATCCCCATTTTTTTTAAGAAAATACATGGTTAAATGAACATACCTTGTTCTGGACATTCGATGTCGATCCTTCTTCACACTTGATCGCTTGTTAGTAGCTATCCTCCCAAGACTGACCTGCATACAAAACAAGCAAAAAACTCTACATGCATTTGTTCTACAGATTAATGGGTTAGAGATTCAAACATATATTCACTAAACTATGAAGAACTCATATAGTGGGATGGGAAAAGAATTTCTTTATTATTGACTTTAATGAATCAACTTATAATGTCAAGACTGGCCACCGCTCCGTGAACCTGATCTTGGGCTCCTCCCCAAATGTCCTCCAACTTCTTTTCTCTGTATCTCTCTTTGCACAAGGATGGCTAAAGGGTTGGGACAATGGGAATGTGCAATTGGGTAGAGTTTCTTTACTATTATTCTCCTCTTCCAAATGGGACCCCTAACCCTTCTTTTATAAGCTAGAAGAAGCTAGGTATTTGGACCAACCCTCAGCCATGCATGGCGGGGAGTTTCAGTTAACTCCCCTAAAGATGTGTGTTCCATCGACAACTTTCCTTTTTTCGTTCTTTTGTAGGTACATGCAGGTTGCTTTAGGTCATATAGCGTGTACACACATTCAGTAATGGAGTAGGGCACGTGGTCCCTTATAAAAGAGGTTTTTTAAAGAGTTGTTCAGCAGTGTTCTGGCAAAGAAGGAATCTGAGATGTCCTGATGCCAGGTAATCATGTCTGGTGCAAATTAGGGTTATAACAAAAGGGGAGGTCTGAATCTTTAACCTCTAGTTCCTCCATTGTTCCCCCTCAAATGGATGAAGTAACCAAGTTACTAGAATCACTTCCATCTAGAATGGAGAGTTTGGAGTTTGAAGGGAAGCAGACATACATAAATCCTCAAAATGTTGATAACAGGGGCAACTTCAGGAGGCATAATAACAATGCTCCTCAAATTTTCCAAAGGGAATAGAGGAACAGAGATAGAGATGATCAGAAAATCCATACCCCTCTCCAAAAAAACCTTGTTGCAGATAATGATGGAGAGGAGGAAGACCTCGATCCAGAAATACACTGTTTTGGAGACACATCCTCTTTCCCTCACTTGACTCAATCATCATACGAGGAGTCTCTCATGGAAAACCAATTAAACGAGGTAAGTAAGGGGGACAAGGAAAACAACATCCCAAACAAATACACCCTAAGGTCCAAAAATAAAGAAGGAAAGATTGATGTTCCTTATCAACCTACCATAGTAGAAAATCCTGCTAAAGATGTAGCAGACACCAACAAAGGTAAGAAAGTTCAAACCCCCTCTCTAGTGATTAAAACTCCTTTCCTGGAAGAGAAAGAAATTCCAAAGCCCACATCCCCTTTTAATTTTGAGTATGAAATTCATAAAATTAGAATCCATTTACCCCTTTTAGAGCTAGTCAAGCATGAAGATTTAAAAATAAGCCTATCTAGACTGTTTCTTCTTGAACCCTCAAATCATCCCATAGACTCAATCAATTTGCAAGACGAAAATCCAACAATCATATTAGGTTTGATGGTAGAAGATAGAGATGATTCATCCCCTCCCTTCTACACATCACTAAATATACATGATAAGGTGTTGCATAATTGTTTGATGGGTTCATGGGCGTCTCATAACCTCATGCCCAAAACCATCATGGAAGAACTAGGACTAGAAATCACAAAAACATACCACAAATTGTATTCCTTTGACTCTAGGAAAGTGCAATGTCTTGGGGTCATCAAGGACCTGGTTGTGACCTTGTTTCAGTTGCCCATGAAAAGTGTGGTCATGGACATTGTGGTAGCTAATGTTCCCCCCAGGTTTGGCATGTTGTTGTCAATATATTGGATAAAAAGACTCGGGGGAGCCTTGCAAATGGACCTCACATACACCACTATTCCTTTGTTTGGAGGGGAGCATAGAAGAGTTTACAGGGAAGATCAGTTGGCTTATATAATTAGTGATGAAACAAACCCCACCAACCATCCTATATTTGGACTTGACACTGATTTGGGGTCTAGTTTATTGCAACTCACTGATGCTCTTGAACCTCCTCTAAAACTCAGAAAGCAGTCCATTGCTTTTCTTGAAGCTTCCTCTTCCATCAGCCTTGTTTGGAAAACAAAATTGATGGATCTTCATCCAGGGTGAGTGTTGGTACTGGATTAGTCTTTATTTCACCCACTCAAGAGACCATACCTCTGTCCTACAAATTAGAATTTTAAACTACCAATAATGTGGTAGAGTACGAAGATCTCGTTTTGGGATTGAGGGATACAAAAGATATGGGGATTAAATAAATATCTGTGTTTGGAGATGTTGAGTTGGTTATCATTCAGATCAGAAATATTTACCAAGCCAAGCATCCTAGACTCAGATATTATAGGAATGAAGTGTGGGACCTAATTGACAGTTTCTTCCTAGCTTTCAACATTTCATTTATTCCGAGAGAGGAGAACACAATGGTTGATTCTTTGGTTGTTTCAACAAGAAATTTCAGAATCCCTCTGCCACCTAGACTTAGGTATGATGTAGAGGTAAAATATAGACCCTCTATACCTGAAAATGTTAAGAATTGGAAGGTATTTGAGGATGATATTGAAATTAAGAGGTTCCTGGAAACTATTGATGAATTTTATGCATTACACATAGATCAAAATCATGATTTTGAAAATGATCTCCATGCTGATGTATTTTTAAAGAAAATTGTTAATCATCACATTGTGTAGCTACCAAGCAATCACATTCCAAAGGGACTAGTTCCTTTGGAAAGGATTTTCAATGGTAATGATGTGGCAGTGAAAGATAGAAGGTTGCTTGATGATGCTAACATATTTGAATGCAACATTGGTATAGAAACAAATCATAAGTTTGTCAAGTTGTCAAGAAACCTGTCAAAGGAGCAGAGGTCCGAATATGTTGAGTTGTTGAAATTTTGTTTTTATGTGTTTGCATGGACATATGAAGATCTCATGACCTATGACATAGGTGTCATTGAGCATAAAATTCCACTGAAGGAGGATGCTAAGCTGTATAGGTAGAAATTGAGACCGATAAATCCTATGTTGTTGCCAATCATGGAGAAAGAATTGAAGAAATTGTTGGATTCCCATATCATCGTACCTTTGAGGTATTCAGAGTGGGTGGCCAACTTGGTCCTGGTGAGAAAGAAGAGTGGGGAAATCAGAATTTGCATCAATTTCAAGAAATTGAACAAAATATCAAAGACGGACAATTACCCCTTGTTGAAGATGGAACGCATATTACAGAGGGTGACTGGTGCATCAAGGATATCCATGATTGATATATTTTCTGGCTATAATCAGATCTCAGTCCTGCCTGAAGATAGAGAAAAAACAACCTTCACCACTCCTTGGGGTACATTCATGTATGCTAAGATGCCCTTTGAATTGATGAATGCAGGGGAGACCTTTCAGTGAGCCATGGATATACATTTCATTGGATAAAGGGACAAGTTTGTGGTCATATATCTAGATGACATTACAGTTTTCTCTAGATCTGATATAGAGAATTGTGATCATTTGAAAAGGGTTTTCTTGAAATGAAGGAAATTTTCCCTATCCTTAAATCCCAAGAAATCATTGTTTGCCATGAAGGAGGGGAAATTACTGGGGCACATAGTATGAGATGAGGGAATCAATATTGATCCCAGAAGGGTAGAAACAATCCAAACCCTATCACTCCCGAGATCCAAGAAAGAAGTCCAGTATTTCTTGGGAAAGGTTAATTTCCTGAGAAGGTTTGTTTCCAATTTTGCGGAAATGGTAAAGCTTATAACAACCATGTTGAGGAAAGGAAATGAAGTCAAGTGGACTGTTGAATATCCAAATTCCTTTGATCATATAAAGAAGGCCTTGAATGAAGCACCTGTGCTCATCAGTCCTGATTACTCCAAAGATTTTATGATTTTATCCTTTGGTTTATTGCAAAAGAACGATGAAGGGTTTGAACAACCCATTTCCTTTTTCAGTAGGGCATTGAGAGATGCAGAGATGAAATATGATATCATGGAAAAACAAGCCTATGCTCTGGTTAAGGTTACCTCAAATATTTCATGGTCCATGTTTTTCATTCAAAGATCATCACGTATGTCCCTTCAGCTTCTATGAAGGAGATTCTCATTCATCCTGACATAAATGGAAGAAGATTCAGATGGATTGCTAAAATAATTGGATTTGACTTAGAGATAAGGTCCACCAAATTGGTTAAGGGTCAGGGTTTAGCTAGGTTGCTAGCTGAATCTCATTGCAAATCCTTGGGGATAGATTTCATCAACGCTTGCTTAGAAAATCAACAAACTAAGTTGTCTATTACACATTCTCAAGTCAGCCCTCCGTTAGCAGAATATGCTTGGTACAGGGAGATCATTTTATTTTTATAGAAGTTGCAGCCTCCTGATGGCATGGAAAAAAGAAAAGTAAGAGATTTAAAGATCATATGAATTAAATATTGCCTAATTGGTCAAGTTTTATATTGGAAATATCCTCTAGGGGTGTTGTTGAGATGTTTAGATCCACAGGAAGCCCAAAACATCATGTCTGATTTTCATGACAGTTTGTGTGGGTAACATTACTTCTGGAGAACCACAGCCTACAAGATTCTTAGAGTTGGCTATAGCTGGCTATTCGGGGCTTGTGTCAAGTGTCAGAAATTCTCAGGAAAACAATATCTCAAGTCTTTTCCTTTGAAGCCTGTGGTGGCTTCCAGACCCTTTCAATGATGGGGCCTAGATTTTATCGAGGAAATTAATCCAACATCTAGTGGTTAGAATAGGTGGATATTGACTTCCACAGATCACTTTACCAAGTGGACAGAAGTTATCCCCGCAAGGAGCACTTCTCACAAGGTAATCATTGGTTTTCTTGAGGATATTATAGCAAGGTTTGGTTGTCCGAAAATAATTGTCACTGATAATGTTGCATCCTTTAAGGCCAAACCATCGATTCAATTTTGTGATAAGTTTGGAATTGCATTGATTCACTCAACTCCTTATTACCCTTAAGGAAATGAACTAGTAGAGTCTTCTAACAAGAGCCTTATAAAGATCATCAAAATATTGTTAGAGGACAATATGAAAGCATGGGATTTGAAGCTCAAGTTTACTCTATGGGATGACAGAGTGAAAACAAAGAGATCTCTTGGTGTCTCTCCTTTTCAACTTGTATATGGAGTTGAGGCCATATTTCCTTCTTAGCCGACCTTACCTGTGGAAAAATTCTTCCAAGACTGCCAAGGGGATCCTGAATAATTAGAAGAATACAATAGCTGGTAGAAGTGTAAAAGACTAGAGAGTGGATGCTAGACAAAGCACATGAACATAAGTGGAAGATCAAGTAGACCTTTGAAAGGAAGACCAATAAAGAGGATATCCAGCTGAGAAATCTAGTACTCAAATGGGATGCACCCAAACAAGATAGGGGCAAGCATGGTAAATTTGAAGCCCTCTGGATTGGACCCTTCAAAGTTTCTGAGGTATTTCCAAATAACACTTACAGGTTGCATAATTTGGAGGGTGATGAAGTTTTTGGTGGACCTGTTAATGGGCATTTTCTAAAAAAAGTTCTTTGTTTGAGCCATGAATGGCTCCTTAAATCCATTGTAAATATCACTTTTTTTTTTTTTTAATGGATGACTCCACAACCCAACAGTAAGGCGACTGAATCTGTGAGTTCTTGTCATATCACAGGGAAAAGGCCATCCCCCATGGAGCCTAATGTTATCACATATGTTTGTATGGAGGGTTTTTTCCCCTAGAAAATAGCCCCATGGAAAACAAATGACAAATAGGGGAATAAAAACCCACTTTTATTGTTTATCCTAAGTTTTATGGCTGGGCGTGTTGTGATAAAGGGCACGTGGATATGGGTAGTTAAGATCTGCATGCGCAGATCTACGGTGTAGGATCCATATTGAACCCCCCTGAAATTATACCTTTAATGAGGGGGGGGATCCGAGTTGGTGGTTTTTGAGTGCAGACCCCCCACTATCGTGGCACTTCCTCGTTAACTCAGACACCGCCCCCCGCTCTAAACCTCTTACCACCCCCCCTCCAAGTAGACCACTTACCACCTTTTCTTACCTCCCTCATTTCTTGCCAACACTTTTCCTCCACTCACTCATCTCTCCGCCCATCACATCCCCTCTTTCTTGTTCCACTTATCACTACCTGCCATGTGTATCCCACTCCCACCTCATGTTACATCTCCTTTCTACCTACCCCACTCGCTTCATGACACATGTCTACTGTGTCTCTTCCACCTGTGTCATTTTTGTCCCCACTGCACCTACCACTACAACCTCCCTTCTTCCTCCACGTCACCTTCCCATGCCATATCACCCCTGCACCTTTACACCTCAGCGCCCACGTTCTACCACCCATTGCCTCGTCAGCTCCACCTTCATCCACTTGCATGTCTTCCCTGCAAGTATCCAACAAATCACAAATGATGAAGGAGAGGTTGTCACATCTTCCAAGTGCAGGAGTTTACCTTGCCCACTCAAATCCTGATGAAGTAGCTAATGAAAACGAAGAAGTTGGGTGAGGCATCATCTCCTTCCATAAATAGAAGGCCAGGGAGGGAAAAATCACGGAAGATGATTGTCATTCTAGTAAGACACAGATTGTGTCTGACATAAGAATGCATGGGTAGTCTGACCAATGTTTCCATGCGCAACCTGATAGAGAAAATCATCAACGCAAAGATTTGAAAGCATGACAGTATCGCCTTAGACAATCGGAGCCAGTTCAGAGTATATGTAGGTATTTTTTCCATTTTGTTTAGTGTCGATGGTTGAGCTAGGCCCCTGATTATAATGTTTTGATGCAACTCTGGTTCTTTTTTATGTAATGAGATTTCAAACTTCTTGTTTAATCTAATTCAGCTTCTTTATCCACTCTTTTGCATATGATACTGAGATTTCATGATTGAAGGATTCACATGAGTTGTTGTGACTGTGTTGCAATGGAGGTTTGATTGTAGTATTGTTATAGCATTCTCTTAGTTTCCCAAAGTTTTAGGTCCAAGAGGATATTGTTGTTGAAGCTTTTCTTCCTTAGGCTACTGGAAGACCTAATGTCCATAGAAGACCTCTACATATCCTCACATGTTCTACCCCCTACTCACCCTTTAATACAACTTACTGGCTGAAGTTAAATCAAGAGATCACTTTCCCATGCATTGCTTGGTTCAAATTTCTGAGTTAAAGTGATATTTTCTTGAGTTTGTGCCCATTCGACCTCCTTTAATTTATTCATTGTGACATACAAAATAATGGGTATTGGGATTACCTCTACTGCAATCTAGAGGTGAATTCTAGTGTTAACAGAAGGCACCTATGTTTTTGCCAACAACCATCAAAGGATCTAGGAAAAACTATCCATCATCTTGTTCCTCTCTCGTGTGAGGGATTCCTTGAGAAAAAGTTTGAAAGGATATCCAATCCTATCATCCCTCTTTTCTTCTTCCATGGAAGGTTGCTTGGGCACGTGAGAGTGGTTTTACTCAAGAGATACAATCTCGAGATCCAACTCTCTATACCCTAACCTCATCGAGGACATGCACTGAGGATGACAAGGAGAAAACCTCTTTGATGCCACTGATACAAATTATTTTAGGAATGATATGATGGTAGAGATATAACAAATACTTACATAAATATATGGCAAGGAACATAGTAATACAGTAAATATAAGATTCTATTAATGACTTTCTGAAATACACAAGACTTTAAAATGAAAAAACACAAAAGATAGGTAGAATGGTGGTAGCTTGTGTCTGAGAAGAGATGTGTCAGCTACACTCATTCGCAAGAAATTGGTTGCAATGAGGCTTCAAAGACACTTTTAACATAAAGCATAAATGAGAAAATCCTAACATCCAAAAACCTAACACTAGGAGATGAAGCGCCAAAATTCATGTGGGCCCTGTTAGGACCCTATAATGTACCTTTTTGTTCATACTATTTGCTATCATTACATCCTTTTCCCACTCACATTTAAGCTTACATTAACACCTTAACCAATATTTCCAAAGGTATATAATGTTTCTTCTCTTTGCTATATGTTTAATTTGTTTTACATGTAATTTTACATTACTCTCATACTTAGCCATCGATCAGAAACATATAGTTGCTGAAACATTTCGAACTGCAGATTACTGTTGCTATTTGAAGACTCGTTGTTGAAACAGTCAAAATCACACAAATCCCATTGCTGAAACAATCCGTGATCTGCGATGCTGGAACAACAATTCACACAACAGTAAGAAGGAGTTGTTACACTCGCTGCAACAGCCGCACCTTAAGCCAACACCAACCATCACTGTTGCTTGAGACCACATTGCTGAAACAGTCAGAACACAAATCCCATTGCTGAAACATTCCGTGATTTGCAATGCTGGAACAATATACAACAGCAGTAACAAGAAGATAAATAAAGAAGATGTTACACCGGCCGCAACAACTACACCTCAACCCAACACCATTCCAACTATTGTAATAGCATTCTGCTATGGGAGATCAAGATATCCTATTCCAGTATAGAAGATTAGATCTGACTAAGAATAGGATTCGTATGTACACATGTAAATTGATGATCAATTGTATTGAGAAGATTCTCCTCTTTAAATAAGGGGAAATCATCATTAGAGGGGGGTCCTTTTTGGCTAGAAGGGAATTACAGAGAAGGATGTGTTCACTTTGGATATTGTAACATGATACAATTGACAGATGAATAAAAGATTATTTTGAGCATTTCTTCTTAGTTCGTTTCATTTCTTGGGAATCTTGTGAGAAGGGAGGGCCCACCTTCTTCACAAGATTCACCCATTAGTTATGTAGTGTGTTAGTATTATTTTTGTTCATGCCTTGATTAAACTCGGTTTTGCTGAAACTCTACTTTACTGAACTCTGTTTTGCTGAAACTTTGCTTTACTGATTGTTACATTGTTTTCATACAATTCATGCTTGGGTAATTGTTAATCATTCTGATTGGTAATTCTGCTTGATGAATTTATGAAAGTGTGATAATCAGAGACGGGTGTTGAAGATTCCTTCTTGGGGAATAGGGTCATGTTCTCTGTTATGAGATAGTTAGCCTTCAGTACATGTCAATCATTTTGATTAGTAATGAGTTCATGAAAGTGTGATAGTTGGAAATAGGTGTTGAAGATTCCTTCTTAGGGAATAGGGTCTTGTTCTCTGTTACATAATAGTTAGTCTTTCTTATAGTATCCTGAAAGATTTCTTTTCCTAGGTTGTTGTTTCTTAATGTAATCCAGGATTCTTCTGATAACTATTTTCTTAAACCTCGAAGTCTGCAATAGATAGATTGATTTTCTGTAATTCAAAGTAGAACTTCAGTTTGTCCAAGGCAAGGTGTGATTAATGTACTTTTACTAAAACTCTAGATTTCTTTTGAGATTGAGCATATACAATGTGTGATTTCATTTGAAATAAACAGACTTCCCTGGGTTGACAATTTATGTAACACTTGATTATTTAGTTAATAAGCAATTACAGTGACCAACATTTTGGCATCGTTGCCGAGGAAGGAAATTATAGATTTCAAAAGAACTTATGTTCTTTTATATATACAAATTGAATGAGAGGACGCGGAGACCCCAAAGAAATTGAACCTACAGGTGGCAGAGGCAAAGGAAGTGGAGGAAGAAAGACTTTTATTGACGATATTATATCAAAATCTGAATTTGTTGCTCCTCAACGACTAAGCTCTCAAAAACAAAAATCCCAACCTTCCTTTCAAGAAAACTTTGAAATGGGTAAAGAGATTTGGAGTCTTGAGACAGTTGAGAAACCAACATAAAACATTGAGGATAGAGCAAGTGCAACAGGGGAACAAACAAAAGAAACCATGGATGAGTATAATGAAGAACTGCATCATGAAGAACAGGCAGGTCTTGAAGGAGAGGTAAATGATGAAAACTCTTTTTCCACCTTAGGATTTCCTATTGGTGATCTTCCTAGAGGAATAGCTCCCATGAAGAATATTCCACTCTCATCTTTACCTAACTTTCATGGTTTATCTTTAGAAGATCCCGATGAATTCCTTTTCGAGTTTGACATATTATGCAGAAGTTATGATTACATTTCCAATGCTAAAAACTTAAAGCTATTTCCAGCAACATTGAAGGAAATGCATTAAGATGGTTCATGAGTCTTGGAGTTCATGTAATCACAACATGGGATCAGATGAAACAAAAATTCCTGCATAAATACCAAGACTATTGCCGAACAAGAGAAAAAAGAGAGGAACTATTCAAGATGATACAGAAAGAGGATGAAAATATGGAGGACTTTGTAGAAAGGCTACGGTATAATCTACAAAGATCCAGTCACCTCGATGTAAGTAAAGACATTCTTAAAACAATATTACTAAAAGGAGTAAGGGATGACTGTCTAGATATGTTGAATATTCTTGGAAAAGGGGACATATCTAAAGAATCATATGATAAAATTGTTAACCTATGTAAAAGATGTTCAAGAGGAGCTTCAAGGAATAGATCAAATAGAAGGGATACCACATTTTCAAGAGTTCAAAAATCAACCAGTGGAGGAGCAACAAGAGCTAAAATAGGTAATTTACTTGAGGGTTTTAAAACTGAAATGTTAATCTCTTTTGCCTCACAAATTGATACCTTGTAGATTCAAAAGAAACAAGATGAAGGAGAAGAAACTCTGTCCATCTTTTGTTCCAAATGCAGAGATAAGCACCCACGAAGGGAATTCCCATTGGACAAAAAGCCAATCTGCACCATTTGTGATAAGGATCATGAAACTCAACAATGCCCTTCTTTACCAGGAATCAAGGCAACATTAAAACCAACTGATGAAGAAGTTGAAGTTGTCTATCTATTGACACAGAGAAGGCAATGGCAGCCGCGGGGACAAGGTATGAATCCTAATATGCCATTTGCATCTTCTAATCATTGGAATAACTATCCTTCTTTTAATCAAGCAAATTACCCTCCCTATAATCAAATGAAATACCTCAATCAAATGAATTACCCACCCATGCAACAAACTAACCCTCCCTTTGTAGATCCAGCAATGTGGACTCCTTGGCCTCCACAACAACAACCTTACCTTAACCAATGGAATACAAATTGGAGAGGTCAACAACCTCCGTTCCCAAATCAATTACCTCAATAACAATTTTTTCAACCACTCTCTTTACCATCAGGTACTCCACCGAACAATCAAATGATGAGGCCCCAACTACCTGCACAACCTAACCCTAACCCCAATAATAAGGTTGTGCAGTGAATTGATATTCAAAACCATCCTATACTTTCTCTTTTCCCTGCGCAATGCAATGATATTCATTTACGATTTGGGAAAATAGTAGAACCTATCATTGTTGATGTTACCTCTTCTGATTCCAATAAAGAGGAAACAAAAAAGCATGATGTACCTGAAGAGGTACAATCATCCTCCAACACTGCTGCTAAAACAACAAAACCACCATTTCCTGAGCGTTTAGCTTTGACTAAAATGCCTGAGCCACCTGCTTTCAATCTTCTAGGGGAATTACAAAATCTTTATGTCAAAATTACACTATTACAAGCACTAAGAGACGTACCAATTTATGCCAGAACTATGCGAGACATTTGTGTTAAGAAACCTAGTAGGAAAACTAAAGAGCCCCTCACAGTTCATGTCATGGGTGATTTGTCTGCACTAATGTCGGGTAAAGTTCCCCCAGTTAAATATGGTGATCTCGACCATCCTACCGTCTCAGTGCAAATTGGAAAAACAATAATCCCTCGAGTCCTAGTAGACTTAGGTGCTGCTATCAATATTATGACTCTTGAAACCTCACAACTGTTACAACTGAAGAATGAAATCAGAGACACCCCAACCATTCTAGAATTAGCTGACCATTCTACAATCAAACTGGAAGGAGTCACTGAAGACCTAATATTCTCAGTTGAATCCTGGAATTATCCAGCTGAATTTGTGGTATTACAACCTAAAACAAAGTTGGGGGGCCACCCTCTAATTTTGGGCAGGCCTTGGCTAGCCATAGCAGATGCTTTTATCAGCTGTAGATCTGGTTCAATGACAATTTCCAATGGATATGAGACTAAATAGCTTACCCTCTACCCTCACTCTACACCCTTGATTAATAATGACAATTCTTTATGGGTGGACTTTGATGATCAAATTACTCAACCTATCTTGACTATCGGACAAGCCTTAAGCCTTAAAGATTCCACTGAGGATGAAGTAATTAATAATTTTATTTGTGAACCTTCCTCCGTGACTCCAGAAACTCATAACCAACTAACTTCACTTTTGGAGTTAGATAACCAGGAAAACCTTAACTCCAAAAACCCACCTCAAACATCAGCCACCATCTCTTCTAAAAGTATACCAGTAGAAATTGAACCTGGAAAAACACTGAACACAAACCCCAACCTGATAGATGTTGAAACACAACAATTAATGAAGTTACTTCTTGAACATAAGGAAGCATTTGCATGGGACTATATAGATATGAAAGGAATCTCTCCTGAATTATGTACTCATCGTATCTATATCAAGGAAGATTGTCGACCAATCTGCCAATCTCAACGACGAATGAACCCTAATTTAAGAGAAATTCTTAAGGAGGAACTTCAAAAATTTCTTAATGCACGGTTTATATATCCTATATCAGACAACGAATGGGTTTCCCCATTTGTAATAGTTCCTATGAAAAATGGGAAATGTAGAGTATGTGTAGACTATAGAGCCTTAAATAAATCCACTCAAAAATATCACTTTCCGTTACCATTCATTTATCAAGTGTTAGATAGTTTGTCGGGGAAGAATTTTTTCTCCTTTTTAGATAGTTTCAGTGGGTATAATCAGATCAAAATTGCACCCCAAGACCAGGATAAGACCACTTTTACTAGCCCTTGGGGAACTTTTGCTTATAGAGTCCTCCCATTTGGACTATGTAATGCACCAACAACCTTTCAAAGAGAAGTTATAGACATCTTTTCTGATATGATTAATGACTCTATGGAAATTTTTATGGATGATTTTACCCCTTATGGTGTCTCTTTTGAGGAAGCACTACAAAAACTTGAGAAAGTACTTAAACAATGTATACAAGCCCACCTCTCCTTAAGTATAGAAAAATGTCATATGATGATGAGTGAAGGAGTAGTGCTTGGACATTTTATTTCATCTCAAGGAATCCAGGTGGATCCATCCAATATACAAGTCATTAAAAATCTTCCTATTCCCAAAACCCAAACAGAGGTGAGAAGTTTCCTAGGACATGATGGATACTACAGAAGATTTATCAATTTTTTTTCCAAAATAGCTTCTCCTCTGTTTGTGTTACTGATGAAAAATGTTGAATTCAAGTGGACTAATCCTTGCCAGGAAGAATTTAATACACTCAAACATCAGTTATCTACAACCCCTATTCTAAGAGGACCTGATTGGACACTTCCCTTTAATATATCCTCTAATGCTTCATATACTGCAATAGGAGTTGTCTTGGGGCAAGAAGAACATCATCTCCCTTATGCTATTTACTTCATTAGCAGGAATATGACTCCTGTTGAACTTAACTATACAGTTACCGTAAAGGAATTCTTAGCAGTTATGTATGCTATTAATAAATTTCGACATTACATCACTAGCTACTCTACTCTTGTCCATACTGATCACTCAGCCATCAAATATTTAATGAACAAACCTATCACAAATGCTCGAGTCACTAGATGGTTACTATTATTACAAGAATTTGATATTACAATTGTAGAGAGACCGGGAAAAGAAAATGTAGTTGTTGATTTCCTTTATCAGTTAACACATGATGATAATACCCCAGTAGATGATTCCTTTCTTGATGAATATCTATTTGTTGTATCTTCTCACTCACCATGGTATGCAGACATCGCTAACTACTTGGTTGTAGGGAAGTTACCACCACACCTATCCCACCGAGAGATAAGAAGAATCATTCAACAAAGTGCTCGGTATAGTTGGATAAGTGGGTGCCTTTTCCACACAGGACTTGATCAAGAAATCCAAAGGTGCATCAGAGAAGATGAGGTTTATGATTTACTAAAAGCTTGTCATGATGGCCCTTGTGGAGGGCATTTTGTTGATAAGAGAACAACACATAAAATTCTCAGGATGGGGTATTATTGGCCCTCACTTTTTAAAGATGCAAATAAATATGTTCAGGCCTGTGATAACTGTCAAAGAATGGGTCAACCTAATCATAGAGATGAAATTCCATTAAATCCCCAGGTAGTACTCAAACCATTTGAAATATGGGCCTTAGACTTTGTAGGACCCATTAACCCTCCATCCAATAAAAATTTTTATATAGTGGTCTGCACAGATTATATGACCAAATGGGTGGAAGCTAAAGAACTCCATAGAGCTACTGAAGAAGCGGTTCTAGATTTTCTATTTGAAGACATCTTTATCAGATTTGGAGTGCCTAGAGAATTAGTTACATATGGAGGACCTCCTTTTACTTCTCACGGTCTTAAAGCCACCCTTCAAAAATATCATATTCATCATAGAATGACTACACCATACCACCCCCAAGCCAATGGATAGGTGGAAAGCACAAATAAAGTAATATAATCCATTCTCACAAAAACAGTGAAGGAAAACAAAAAGGATTGGTCTCACAGGCTCCCTGAAGCATTATGGGCTTACATAACTACCTGGAGAAATACTACAAGATTCTCTCCCTATGAATTAGTTTATGGAAAAAGTGTCATCTTTCCTATGGAATTTGAAATCAAAACCTTAAGAACTCCTTTAGTTGTCAACCTTGATTTGACCGATGCACAAACAACTAGGTTGCAGCAGCTTAATGAATTGGATGAAAAAAGACTAGATGCCATTCATCAGACAACTATGATTCAACAACAAAGATCAAAATGGCATGACAAAACCATCAAGCATAAGCAATTCCAAAAAGGTAATTGGGCTCTACTGTATGATTCTTAGTTTAAGGAATTTCAAGGGAAACTACGTACAAGATGGCTTGGACCTTACGAAGTGGACACTGTTTTCCCCAATGGAACAGTAAGGATCCTCACAATCGATGACTCTAAAACACCGTTACTAGTGAATGGTCATCG
>ML785023.1:165304-190315 GCA_009831015.1 Picea engelmannii
GAAACAACATGATGTATACTATCCATCCATGTGTGTTGTATCTGCATGTGCATTTTCCTTCATGTCCAAATACCTTCATCAATCTTGTGGTCCAAAACCCATGACTAGGGTTGACATCAATGACAACAACCAATCTTCCAACAACAACAATCTCCCAGGTACCTAGCTACATCAAATGCGTTCAGAAATGTGCTGAAAGTTGGATAAGTTATCAGTTCCATTTTCCTATTCTGTGGATGCCAGCAGAGAAATATCAAGTTCATCATAAGTTGCCCAAGAAGGTTGAAACAACAACTTGGCAAAGGCTACAACACGTTCAAGGATTTAGAGCTCCAATAGACAGCACTTTCCACAGCTACTGCTTAAGTAATTTGCACGCTCAGAGTCGGTATCCAGACTCTGATTCAGATTGAAGTTGCCTGAGGACATGCAACCTTTTTAGTTGGGGGGGATGTTAGGACCCTATAATGTACCTTTTTGTTCATACTATTTTCTATCATTACATCACTTTCCCACTCACATTTAAGCTTACATTATCACCTTAACCTATCTTTCCAAAGGTATATAACGTTTCTTCTCTTTTCTATATGTTTAATTTGTTTTACATGTAATTTTACATTACTCTCATACTTAGCCATCGATCGGAAACATATAGTTGATAAAATAGTTTGAACTGTAGATTATTGTTGTTGCTTGAAGACCCATTGTTGAAACAGTCAAAAGCACGCAAATCTCGTTGCTAAAACAATCTGTGATCTGCGATGTTGGAACAACAATTCACACAGCAGTAAGAAGGAGCGGTTACACTAGCCGCAACAACCACACCTTAAGCCAGCACCAACCATCACTGCTGCTTGAGACCACGTTGTTGAAATAGTTAGAACGCAAATCCTGTTGCTGAAACATTCTGTGATTTGCGATGCTGAAACAGTATACAACAACAGTAACAAGAAGATAAATAAAGAAGTTGTTACACTAGATGCAAGAGCTACACCTCAACCCAACACCATTCCAACTATTGTAATAGCATTTTGCTATGGGAGATCAGGATATCCTATTCCAGTATAGAAGATTAGATCTGACTAAGAATAGGATTTGTATGTGCACATGTAAATTGATGATCAATTGTATTGAGAAGATTCTCCTCTTTAAATAAGGGAAAATCATCATTAGAGGGGGATCCTTTTTGGCTAGAAGGGAATTACAGAGAAGGACGTGTTCACTTTGGATATTGTAACATGATACAATTGACAGGTGAATAAAATATTATTCTGAGCATTTCTTCTTAGTTCCTTTCATTTCTGGGGAATCTTGTGAGAAGGGAGGGCCCACCTTCTTCACAAGATTCACCCATTAGTTCTGTAGTGTGTTAGTATTATTTTTTTTCATGCCTTGATTAAACTCTATTTTGCTGAAACTCTACTTTACTTAACTCTGTTTTGCTGAAACTTTGCTTTACTGATTCTTACATTGTTTTCATACAATTCATTCTTGGATAACTATTAATCATTCTGATTGGTAATTTTGCTTGATGAATTTATGAAAGTGTGATAATCAGAGACAGGTGCTGAAGATTCCTACTTGGGGAATAGGGTCATGTTATATGTTATGAGATAGTTAACCTTCAGTACATGTCAATCACTTTGATTAGTAATGAGTTCATGAAAGTGTGATAGTCGGAAACAGGTGTTGAAGATTCCTGCTTAGGGAATAAGGTCCTATTCTCTATTACAGAATAATTAGTCTTTCTTATAGCATCCTAAAAGATTTATTTTCCTAGGTTGTTGTTTCTTAATGTAATCTAGGATTCTTCTGATAACTATTTCCTTAAAACTTGAAATCTACAATAGATAGATTGCTTTTCTGTAATTCAAATAAGAACTTCAGTCTGTCCAAGGCAAGGTGTGATTAATGTAGTTTTACTACAACTCTAGATTGCTTTTGAGATTGAGCATATACAGTGTGTGATTTCCTTTGAAATAAATAGACTTCCCTGGGTTGACAATTTATGTAACACTTGATTGTTTAGTTAATAAGCAATTATAGTGACCAACATTCCCCAATGGGGTAAGTTGGTAGATCAACTTCCCATGGTCAGAACATTTTCATACGATCTCAATTTTAGGTGCACGATAGCTCGTTGGAAATAAATATCTGAGGACTACACATTTTTTTGTTACATTGTGGTTAAACCCTACAGTGTGACATTGGTGTGCCCACAAAATGTTGTTTAGGGCCTCAAAATGGCTCCAAAAGTTTAGGACCCAAAAAAACTAGGAAAAACTTGCCAAAATGGAAATTTGTCTTTGAGTCAGTGGGATAGGTGGGTAGCCACTGATATCCACTTGGATCAAATAATAAAAACATTATTCGCCAATAGACATACAAATTAGAAAACCAAACCTTAACAATAACTTGGAAATATTTGTTGCCCACAAATCTGCTACAAACCACTTGTACAACATGTTGGGGTCACATGTAGTCATCCTGTATGGACCTTCCCATACCCATAATATATTTTACATATGTATTAGATTGTTCCTACAACAAGCCGCGTACATAGGCAATTGTTCCCACTACAATCTGCATACATGTGAAAAGTTGTACAAACACATCATATGACTCACTCCACTTCATAGAATATCTTCCTTCTGAGGTTGTCTCTCTCTCCCACACACGAGGTGTGTCTTTCCCTTCCAAGAACATAAAATATAGATTCCTCAACCTTAGTACATATTTTCCACCCTAGCATAATTTCCCTTTGTTGAAATCACCAAGCCTCCTAGCACAAGTACAAACTCACTTATGCTAACTCCATTCTTCCACTACGATAATATAATGTCACAATGACATCTCTCCTTTATATAGGATTTCAATGAGTAAGTTTAGGAGCCCTTCCTAAAATCAACAATTAATTAGAATAATTGAAGCCTCTTTGTGGGTCTGGCACCCCCACACAAACCCATAAATCTCACCAACTTTCCCATGAATTCATAGCCTCATTTCTAGGCCAATTTCACTAAAACAAAAGTCAAAACTAGTTCCAACAAAAGTTCCAACAAAAATTCCCACATGCCTACCACCTTGGCCATTGGTGAGAATACCTCCCAAAGATACAAACCAATATATTTTGGGATAGAAAGGTAGATAAGAGTGTTGTAACTTGGAGGCAACAATGGGGTACATGTTAATAGTTGTTTGGAGCTATTGAACACTGAAGAAGAAAGTTTTTAGGCTTGCAGAAGAACCAAGTTGTCGAGCCTGAAGAGTGAAATCTTGTGTGTGTGTTGCACTGGAGAAACAACCTTGATGTTGTTTTGTTTCCCAATAATTTTCCTAGAAGTGAGTTCCCTTGAGTTTTCTAGTAGTGAGATTCCTGGTTATGTATGCCAGAGAGACCCTGATAAATGAATGGGATGCCCGATGGACTAAGAGTAGTGAATGAGTGCATTTCTTGGGTTGGGTAGGTTGAGAGGAATAAAATTTGAGGAAATTTGAGATAGATATAAGAGAATACCAATGGGTGGTGGGATCATCTAAGCTATGAATGGATAGTGAGAGACACCCTCGTTTTTGGATTTCTAGCCCCAGCATGGGGGTGAATCACTCTTGATATTTGGAAAAACAATTCTATGGTTGGGTGGAATGTTTGTCCCAAGCAGATGGTTGCACAACTATTTAGAAATATAAGTGTTTTATCTATTTTTTGTGTTTCATTATGATTTTAATTGTTTTGCATTAGCTCTCTGTATGAGAATGATTAATATGTTGTTGTGATGAAGTTAATTAGTTGCATTCAAATTTATTTTAGCATGTTGTAGGTGAATTTAAATTAATAATATCAACAAATGTGTAAGGTACCAGATGTAATATAATATGTAGAAAAAAGAATATTCAACATATATCAATGGAAAAACAAAATATGAGAAGAGAAACACCAGAAAAAATACCTTTAATCAAAGAAATAAATGCTCACTTGCCTCTTTGAGGGGGAAACCTCCAGCAGAGCAAAGCTCTATTACAATAATTCTAAAGACACAATTTCTCATGCCTCCTACTTTTATTTATACTAATTCTATCTTCTAAAGAAGATTATAGAGGAAGATATATCTAGAAGCGGAAGCTTCTATTAGGTCTTCTTACATTGAATTGTTCACATTTAATAAATAGACCTTACTAACTAATTTTGGCCTTTATTACATGGAAAATATGTTTAGGCCTTATTAGCTAATGTCATCCTTTATTACATGGAAAATATATTATTCCATCTATGTCAGGGGTTAGGTTCCTAACATGTCGTCCCCCTTGAAACCTATCATTGTCCTTAAGGATTAATATGAGGAAATTGATGCATGATGGTAGTTCATTCTCAGGTGGCATCTTTGGGTGGAGTATGCTTCTAGCGAACACAAACATCCTTGATGGTGCACTAATGGAGACGACGCTCTCTCTGGTCCAATATGGCCTATGGTTGAAACCAAAAGGAACCTTCTTAGTCCAACTATGGTAGGTTGGTCTCAGTGTGGAATTTACTAGAAATCACTTTCTTTAGGCATGAGACATGAAAATAGGACATAGTGTTGGGCCCTTCATTTTTATGAATAGAAGTTGTGCAAGTTATGTTGCAGTTTCATTTTGGAAAATAGAAGTTGCACAAGTTGCTTAGGAGCTGCAAAATGGACTAAAGGAAGAAAAAAAAAGTGGTTGGAAGGACAATGCAACATCAGTTTTGATTAAAGAAGTTGCAAAAAGAGAAAGAAGAAGAGAGAACTCTCAGGTTCTCAACTAGAAAACCTAGATCATATTATACATATATGGGATCAATATGATTGTAAAGGGTTGATGGGGTTGTTGGTGTTTCTAGAGTCATTTTTGTTATGATTCATGTTTTTAGCTTAGTCGAGTCTTAAGATCTGGGTAAGAACCAGACTACCAATGTAATAGAGTTATGTATTATTGTAGAGTTGGAAAGACCAAGGGACTGAGATAACCTTGTCTCACACCAGTTGGGGAGTATCTATTGATTATTTGTATATCTCACTCAAGCTGTGAGAAGACCTAATATGCTAATATAATTGGAGGCCCAAATTTCAAATATATCTTGTTTATCAATTGGGTTGGTTTTCATTGATGTCAACTCTTGAAGAAAGTCCAATAGATAATTTTGATAGCACAATGGTTTGGGTAATAGACCTAATTTTGTTTTATGGATAATGGTATGAGTTTTGATATATTTGCAGGTAAGACTATTCTAGATGGATATTGAATGCCATGCCATTTCCGGTGGTATGTGAAATGTCACATAACTCCTCACGGTTAGAGATTTATGGCCATGCGAAGTTGGAGAACCCTCATGAGTCATCTAGAAGCCCAAAAGGTCAAAGTAGTCAAAGTGGTTAAAAAGAAGAAATTATTTAAATAATAAAGTGAAGTGATGAGTGTACTATAATTCAAAGTGTATTCAAAATAAATTATTTAAATATCAAAGTTAATGGAGAAATTACTAAGTGGACAAGTGGTTAGAAGTGGGTTAGCCCTAAAATAAGGAAAGTGGGTTAGATGGTTAGAAGGTAACCCCTTGAGGAAGCCACATGAAAGTATAAATAAGAGGCAAGGGTCTCTCATTTTTAATCACACTTGAGAATATTGAATATCTACAAGTGAATGAGGTAACCAAAGGATATCTAAGCTGAAGTTTAGAGGGAAGGTGAAATAAAGAAGGGCAAAATTCAAGGGAGGATAAATTCTTTTGATGATGCTTTCTAAGGTATGTTGTTTACAGGTCATCTCACCATTTTCTCAATAACTTGTTTTCTAGAATGATTCATACCGTGAAATTAGGAGGCCATTGAGGAAACATATCCAAGTAGTTGTGATACAAATTTCATCTTGTGGGTCGTTTTATTTTTGGATTTACACTCCGTGGAAAATAGGGTTTGTGGCTAGTCCTGAAACTAGTCTAAAACAGGTGTTCCGGGTAAAAACGTCATAACTTATCCATAAAATATACAAATTAAGTAATAAAAAATGTATTAGTGAGAGTACAGTCGGTACTTTTTTGTGTACAATTTTCATATCCATAAAACAAATATTCCATGAGGGGCACACTCTACAAGTTCTCTCTCTAGAATAAGCTAGAATTCAATAAGGTATGCCATTTTTTCTATAAATCCTTTTCTGAGAGGATCCAAGTAGTGAGACCTAGAGGAATTGCATAAAATACATTGAAGAACATTGTGTACTATTATCACTGAGAGTCACCCTCAGACTGCAAGAGGATAAGCCCATTACCCATAAAAATATAAATGTATTGAAATGGCTTGAGTAGGTGTATCAATAAGACTATAGAGAGAGGAAAAGATGACACATGTAGCTGCAGATCAATTCAGGACTGTTGGGCTATGGAGTCATAAGTATCGTGATTAAAGAAGGAATTTAAACTGCGTATCATACAAAGTATTTATGTGGTGATGAGGAGAAGGAAGACACATTGTTTCTGAGTAATAAACGATGAAACATGGGCAAGATGAAAACAAATCCTCTACCGCCTCAGGAATCCATAGATCAAAGATGCTACCTCCATACGAGAAGAAAACCAAAAAAATTCTGAGTGATGAACCATGAAAGATGGGAAAGATGAAAACATATCCTATACCACTTCAATAATCCATAGATCAAAGAGATGCTATATCCAGACAAGAAGAAAAACAGTAAGCGTTAGAGTGATGAACCATGAAAGATGGGAAAGATGACAATAGATCCTCTATCGCTTTATGAATCCATAGATCAAAGATGCTACCTCCAGATGAGAATAAAAACACAAAATGTATGAGTGATGAACCATGAAAGATGGGAAATATGACAATAGATCCTCTACTGCCTCAAGAATCCATAGATCAGAGAGATTACATCCAGAAAAGAAAAATATAACAACATGTAAACTAAGAAGCCAATCTGATAAAAAAAACTCAAAGGAATATTAAATAACATAATATTTACAATCCAATCCCTCATGCTTACAAACTAAAAAATATAGATCCCTTCTCCTAAAACTCTCTCATTTTTCTAGCCTCTAACCCCCCCNCCTAGAAAAATCCTAAATTGATCTATTCATAATCTGATCAGTCCACAACTTCTAGGAGTGTGATCTAGACATCCCATTCAAATATTTTGTCTTCACACCCCTTTGTCAGACTATGTGTGTTTCCTCTTTTCATGCACAAGCTTATATCAACATGGATCTACAAGAATAAATCGTCCATCGTGGTACATCAGGTTGACAACTTTGTCTCCTCGTCCATAACTTCCATTCATTATTTTTATGGAATGAGATGAGGTTTCAACTACCAGTCCCTTTTCATTAACTAAATCCTCCTTGGGATCAAAGTGTGGCTGGATGATTAGGGGGTGACCATGTGTCGCTCATGGATTGGGCATTGAATAAGAAGGTGGTTTCAAGGCCACAAAATTTAATCCTTGTTCATTGGCTGAACCCTCCTTGGGATCGAGATGTGATTTGTCTATTAAGGAGTGGCCATATGCTTTTGTTTGATACGATGCTATAAGAGCACATGATTTCCGGGCCATCGAAAGCGGTTTGGTCCCACACTACTTTCGAGCCTGAAATGCACCATTTTCCGCCACGTAGCCTCCCCTCGATATCATGGTTTGGATTTCATCCCGCCCTTTGGATTTTAACGCCCATGCATATTGTGGTGCCAAAATTATTGGTGGTCGTCGGTATGATTTATCTCTGTGATCTTGGTGCGTCGACTATTTTAGCGCCCCCGCCAAATTTTTATCCATCTTCCAACTCTGTCTAGATATGGTACCAAATCCAAATACACATGGGATTTTTTCTACTAAAAATTGCACTCACCTACTTTCCTATGCCTATGGCTATCAACTATGACCCTGGGCAACTTTATGTGATAACATTTGGCTCCACAACGGATGTCATGCTCCCTGCAAGCTGCCAAGAATGCACAGTTCCAATGCCTTAGCTTTTGGGTTGTGGAGTCAAGCTCAAATACATCTTGGTGAGGAACACAGGCTGACATGTACACAATTCTACTTACAAAATTAAAACAAACACATGTTCTCCAGAAGGAGCTTATTTATGTACAATCCTAGACTAACTGATTTTTACAAAGCGCTAGGTGAAAACAAACTTCCATGTGAGTCATTCAAGTAACTTCCTAACTGAAAAATTATTTATTCTGTCACTAATCAAAAAGGGACAATGAAACTGTGACAACAAATTAATTACATTCTTCATATTTCCTCCTCGTGATGAAGGTGAGATAAAACTTGGAGGCGTCCATGCATTGAGGAAATGCAACTCAATCTATTCCCCTACAGGGTCATAAAATAGGTGATAAAACCTACTAGGCTGGTAACAGAAAGCCTTCTCTTATTTAAAGTTGATCACACATGGTTTAATGTCTGTGTAAAGTACATGTGATTGAAAGGCTAATGTAGGATGTAGATCCACTTCTCTTTTTCCTTCTACGATAACATTTGTTAGCTGATGGAAAGAAAAAATGGATGGATCTTTCTCCTTAACATGTTGTTCTTGGGAGAAGATTTCATTTTCATTAGAAGGTTGGAAGCTAATTCTTTTTTCTTCTAAGACAAAAAAAACCTCATCATCTTCATCATTGTCTCCATAATGATCAAATAAAGGAGGAATCTCAAATGATATACCAAGAGGTATCTTCTTCCCAACACGAGAAAATGTTTCTTCATTATTAAACATGGGTTGCCTTTCAAGATTCAATCAAGGAAGCAATATCTTATCATCATCATATGAGTCAAAAATAGGTTTCTCATATCTATGATTTTTAGAGATCGGGCTACAAAGAATATCAACTTCCAGAACAAACTTGATTTCTACACTTTCCTTACTGACACAACAAACACAATTTTCATCTGATGCAAATGAATAGAGAAGAGAAAGAGATAATTCCCCATCCAAGGCATCTTCTTCATTATCAAAGCCTTCATAATAATAAATTATATCCTAAACACGATATTTATACTCCTCACAACAACTATGACAAATTAACTCAGATGAATAAAAATTTTGACAATGAATATTGAAAGTTGCATGAAACTCTTCAAGTTAAGAAATGCTAGAAATCTCAAGAGAGTGATACCAAATACGAGCATCTCCTTGAAGAGAGTACATAAACAACTTCATATGTATGTCTTCATGTTGGATTTCAAGATACTGCATCAAATCATGACATCCTAGAACATGTTCAAGAGGGTTGTCATTCTCACCTTCATAAAATCTTGGCAACAAATCTTTCCATTCATCAATTTGAGGCACGGGGTGTGGATAACTAGCTATGGTTGAGAAATTTAGTGGGGAAAACCTCCTAGCCATGATAGCCTCCATAGCCATTTGATTTTTATTCTTCCACTGGAGTCACCAACATATTCATAATAATGGATTCACCATGGTGAAAGATAAGAAGTTAGAATAATGTGTCCAGCTTCAATTCACCATCTAAAACTAGATTTATTCGTTGTCATTCTCCTAGGGAAGATATATTCACTTCCATCCCCAATAACAACACCATTAATGTTAGCATTGAGATTCACCCTCAGATTGCAAGAGGATAATCCTAGTACCCATTAAAATGTAAATGTATTGAAATGGTTTGAGTAGGTGGATCAATAAGACCATAGAGAGAGGAAAAGATGATAGAGGTAGTTTCAAATCAGTTCGGGACCATTGGGATATGGAGTCATAAGCATCGTGACTAATAAAGGAATTTAAACTACCTATAAGACAAAGGATTTATGTGGTTATGAGGAGAAGGAAGCCATAATATGTCTGAGTGATCAATGATGAAACATGGGAAATATGAAAGCAGATCCTCTACCACCTCAGGAATCCATAGATCAAAGATGCTACCTCTAGATGAGAAGAAAAACATAAAATTTCTGAGTGATGAACCAACCATAAAATATGGTGAAGATGACAAAAGATCCTCTACCACCTTAGGAATCCATAGATTAGAGAGATGCTACATCCAGAAAAGAAGAAAAAAAACAAGCATCTGATATATGAACCATGAAAGATGGGCAAGATGAAATTAGATCCTCTACCACCTCAGGAATCCATAGATCAAAGATGCTACCTCTAGACGAGAAGAAAAACATAAAATGTCTGAGTGATGAACCATGAAATATGGGCAAGATGACATCATATCCTCTACTGCCTCAGGAATCCATAGATCAGAGAGATTACATCCAGACAAGAAAAACATAACAACATGTAAACTAAGAAGATGATCTGATAAAAAAAACTCAAAAGAATATTCAATAACATAATATTTACAATACAATCCCTCGGGCTTGCAAAATGAAAGATACAGAGCCCTGATCCTAAGACTCACTCGTCTTTCTAGCCTATGAGTCCCACCCCCTAAAAAAATCCTAAATTGATCTATTTATAATAAGATTAGTCCACAACTTCCAAGAGTGTGATCTGGCCATCCCATTCAAAGATTTCGTCTGCACACCCCTCTGTCAGACTGTGTGTTTCCTCCTATCGGATGCAAGCTCATATTAGTATGGGTCTGCAAGAAGAAATAGTCCATCATGGTACCTTGGGCTGAAATCTCTGTCTCCTCGGCCATAGCTTCCATGCCTTCTATTTATGGATTGAGATGAGGTTTCGGCTACCAATCCCTTTTCATGAATTGAATCCTCCTTGGGATCGGAGCATGGATGGATGATTAGGGGGAGACCATGTGCCTCTCATGGATTGGGCGTTGAATAAGAAGGTGGTTTTGAGGCCACAAAATTCAATCCTTGTTCATTGGTTGAACCCTCCTCGAGATAGGGATGTGACTTTTCTATTAAGGGGCGACCACGTGCTATTGTTTGATACGACGTTGTAAGAGCATGTGATTTTTGGGCCGTTGAAAGCGGCTTGGTCCCACACTACTTTCGGGCCCTAAATGCACCTCTTTCCACCACATAGCCTCCCCTCGATACCGTGGTTTGGATTTCGGCCTGCCCTTCATATTTTAATGCCCATGCATATTGTGGCACCAAAATGATTGGTGGTCGTCGATCCGATCACGCTCTATGATATGGGCATACCGGCTATTTTAGAACCCCTACCAAAGTTTTATCTGTCTGCCAATTATGGAAACCTTCTAACTGTGTCTAGAGATGGTACCAAATCGAAATGCACAGGGGATGTTTTTTGCTGCAAACTGCACTCACCATCTTTCCTGTGCCTATGTCTATCAACTGTGACCCTGGGTAAATTTATGTGATAACATGTACTATTTTCATATATTTATTCATTACATGTACATAGTTATGATTATTCCAATTTAGGGTTGTTGACTAATCCAAAACTAGTCATGTCAGACTAAAGTAAAGTTTGATGAAAATGCTAGTCTCTTGTTGTTAAAGTTAAGGAAAGTTTGCAGGTATGTGATCATATACACCAGGTCTATTACAGAGTTACAAATCAGATTTGGATGATGAAATTGATGAGGGATTTTGGTTGAGGTACATGTTGGGTACATGGTTGAGACAACTAGTTGATGAGTTAGCACATACATGAGGTGTATAGTTGATGATGTTGGTACATATTGATGAGTCATAGTTGATGAGTAGTTGATACATGATTGGCACATACTTGGTACATGGTTGGAGGAACTTGTTAGTATTATTGTTGACACATGGTTTATGGATGATGTAGCATACTTGTCTTGGTATATTATTAGAATCACATATTGATCTTGGTGATGATTATGAGTTGTTGTGTTATTCTTGGTTGATGCACATCTTTGAGAGTTGTCTTGGTGATTGATATTGGTGAGTAGATCTTATTTGGTTGATAATATTGATGATACAAGTTGTTTTGATAGGTTTTTTGGATAGGTTGTTGTGACAGGTTATTTGTATAGGTTTTGTGCATGGTTGATGCAGTTGTTCATGGTACAGGTTAAGGTATAGGTTGGTGCATGGTTGATGCAATTGTTTATGGTACAAGTTGATTATAGGTTGTTTGGTACAGGTTGGTGCATGGTTGATGCACTTGTTTATGGTACATGTTGATTACAGGTTGAGGTATAGGTTGATGCATGGTTCAGGTTATTGGTATAGGTTGTTTGGTGTAGGTTGATTGGTATAGATTTACAGAAGTATATCTCACAGTGATAGTGTGACAGTGGTTCCATCATTCTACTTATACGTTAGGGAAGTTGGTCGAGGCAAGGACAGGTGGTTGTAGCCACATTCTGGTTGTATCCAGATAACATAGGGGGTTGTAGCCAGAGAATTGGGAAGTTGGATCTTTCCTCTGGTTGTAGCCTAATAAACTAGGCAGTTGGAGGCTCCTTCTAGTTGCAGCTGGAAAACAAAGGAATGTGGTGCTTCTAATGAATGTAATTCTTAAAGACACATAAGAAAAAACATTATGTGGTTTCTCTTTGTGTTTCCACGTAAAAACATTGGTTTACTGTGTATGTGTATTATTGCTCATTTTTTCATTGTTTATTTACTCTACAATTATTGGATGATAATGCTACATTGATATAACACTTGCATTATATGGTTAAAAAGGATTAAATTTCTCTATTACTGATTCAACCCTCCTCTCAGTAATCCAACATATCTTGTTTATTTAGTATTTTGATTCTCTTGAATGTTATTCGGTATTATCTTTTATGTCTGATATGCTTAATTGCTTCCTTGTGAATGGAAAGACAACTCTGTTTCTTTATTATCAGTTAGGAAATGTTCATAACTGCTACATGTTTATTCTATCTTGTGTAAGACTAACATGAATCTTGGTACTTTAGAGATTTGTCTAAGTATTCTCCTTACCCTTCCCTCTCTTTCTCATCTTGGTTACGATTTGGGTGAGAATTCTTCCCTCTTGGGAGGATGAATATTCCATTTCACTAGACTAATTTGGTACCTTTTGTTGGTAACTGTAAGAGGACCCTGGTCTGATCACTTTTGTGCCAAAAAAATGGTTTTGTTTCCGAGACCTGTGTTTTAAAAGGGAACCTATAAGGAGAATGCTTATGCATATATATGGATATGATATTCATAAATGGTCGGAACAAAATTGTGATGCCTTTATATGGAAGGAAGCGGAGTTGCAAGGTAAAAGCATGAACGCCATAAGAGAGTCTGTCTTTTATTTAGAAAGATCGAGTGACCAGTATGAGATATTATGGGTAAAATTCCTAGAAGAGTTGTTCCATTGGATAGATCGGCAACATGAGGCTCCATAATTCTAAGAACGTGTCAAGAATACATGTACTTGGGATACATAGAACATCAAAACACTTCATCAACTAGATCACCAGATTACGTGAGCAATCAATTTCTAGGTTAACACGACTCTGGAAGGATATATCATTGAATTCACTGTCGAGAATCACAATTCTTTTTCATGGGTGAAAGACATTTTCAAGAAAGGTGCACATGGAAGACTGTTGAGGGAAATTCCTCTGTGGATAAAATCATTCTTTATGGAGGAGGGGATAATGACTATTCCCTTGACTGAGATGGTAGCCTAAACACCTACGCTTGGGGTAGGGTGATTTTGGGGTATGATCATGACCTAACAAGGGGAAAGGGTTATTTGACATATGGGGGAAGATCAATAAAAGAATGCAAGAAAGGAGACATCCTTGAGGAGAGCCACCATAGTTGAGAAGTGGTGGCACAGAAAGGTAAAGAAAGAAACAAAGTAGTTTGAGGTGTTGTAGAAATAAATTGTATCAAGAGGAACATATGAAAGAAAGAAGAAAGATTTGAGGAAGGTAAGAAGACAAGAAAAACCGACCATTCTAAGATTACAGTAGAGAGAAGTGCAGAGAGAAAGGAGTCCCTAGGTGAGTGAATGAGAAGAGGAGTGTGGAGAATAAAGGGAAGACAAAGAAGGTATGGACCTTGCAAAATACCAAGAAGATTCAACCCCAATATTAGGAAACATCGGGAATCAGGCTGAGAAGGTTGCTCCAGAGGAAGAAAATGAGACCCCTCAAATCAAATAAACTCGCACAAAAGTTAATGGAACCAACCCCGAATAACCCATTGCCCAGGTGTCCTCTATACCCATGGTAAGCTCTATTTCTATTTGATCGCATCCAGTTAGTCAGTCGCAGTCTATAAGTATAACCTCTCAGAGGATATTTGGATCTCTTGACATAGTGAAACCAAGAATGTTAGGTTTTATTTTAATAGGAATAGTAAGACCCATAATGGATGGAAATACCGATACCCAGAGTTTTGTGGTAAAGGGGATGAGGATGTAGAGAAACATTGGTTATGATGTGAATCCATCTGGAGATACAGAGAGACTCTTGATGCAAACAAGTTAGTAGGGTTTCAGACTACCTTGAGGGGTCGTTCAATCAAATGGTATATGAAGGCTATTGAACCAGGGGTGCAAGGAAAATCATTCACCCTTGTTCAAGTTCATTTGAAGTTCATCACTTAATTCAAACTACATCAGTCAGAGAAACAAGCTCTCTCTGGGTTATGGGAGATTCATCAGAGGGAAGGAGAATCTTCCTGGAGTACAGTCATAAATTTAAAGATTCTATTGGGAGGTTAGCACATCGAATTCATGAATATCACTAGAGGGAATGGTACATCCATGTATTAATACTTATGAAAAGAATTCCTTTAACACAACAATGAATATCCACCTTAACAGAAGTCTTGGAATAATCAATGAAGATCGAATCCATGGCAGGCTATCGGAGGAGTCTGAGGGTGACCAAGCCTCCAGTGGATGAAAATATGTCGCAACTCTAGGGATAAATATTAACACTAACATAGAATATTCATGTATTAACCATACTAAGACTAGAATGACCTTAGGTTTGGTGCACAGGATGCTACACAGAGGGGCATCTGGAAAATGAATATCTGTGCATAAGGGGAATGGGAAATATTCAAAAACCGATGGGACACTCTCCAGGACTAATAAGAGGAGTTGTGCAAGTATATGTGAGTCCACCATTCAATGTAATAGGGCTATAACATACCTTCATAGGAACTCAAACATTTCATCCAGTTGATTATTGTGATATTTGTCGGACACATGGGCATGCACCGAGGTAGTGTCCTATTATGCAGAAGTACATGAATACACCCAATACGATACATTGTGAGTTTTATGCATCTACAAAACATGCTACAAATCAATTTAGAGCATTGGATGTTCTTTCTAACAAATTAGATCAGACAAGATTCAGAATAAACAAAACCCCCCAAGGACCTGGAAGAGGCCAGGGAAGTGGGGTTGGAGGTGGATTCAGAGGAGGAAGAAATGGAGGAAGAGGATTGATTTACAACTGCAACGAACAAGGTCACTTGAATAGATATTTCCCTCACTCAGGACAACCATGGTTCTCTCACTGCAGAAATAATGGGCATGCAACCGAATACTGCCCAAATGTGATCGCAAAATGGGAATATCGGGTTCATCAACGAGGATATAACTTCATAGTCTTGGAACTAAAAAAAGGGGAATCGAGGGACAGTTAAATAAGATCAAAATCATTACTCACAGAGGAGAAAAAATTCAAGCAGATGCAAACAGTCAACCCAAGATTCAGAAAGAAGCTCCCAAGGATTACAAGTATGACCCTTTGAAACAAATCTTGTTCTTCAAAAATGCGATATTAATATTTAAGAATATCCCCACTCCAGAGATAATGGAGAATTCCCCTAAGGTCAACTTTCTACCTAAACTTGCACAAGCCCCTACCTCACCACCGACACCTAGAAACTATGCAATTCTAAAGAGACATCCTGAGCAATCTCAAAGTCTAATCAATCTCTGGTTTCAATTGTTCTTTCATATCCTAGGGGATGACCAACTAATGGAGAATTTGAAAAACACCTTGTACCTAATACTGGGAAATGTGAGAACCCCAGAATCCATAGTAAGGACCACCTCCCTGAGAAGAATACCCAGAGAATACACAGAAGAAAGGTGCAAACAAGAAAATAATTTAGGTTGGAAGCCCAACTAGATGATTTTGAAATCAAAGATGTCATTCTAGATTTGGAATCTAATGTCAACATCCTACCCAAAAATACCTGGGAAGCTTTTGGAAAACCTCAGTTAGTGTATATCCCTATCCAGTTGAGAATGGAAAACCAATATTTCATTTTCCCAGTAGGAAGGATGGAAAATATGGAAATCGATGTTGCGGAAGTTAAAACGACAACCGATTTCGAAATAATTTAAATCATGGGAGATAAGGATCCCTATCTTGATCTGATTAGAATTGATTGGGCATACAAAAACTATGTTATCATTGATCCAAAGAGGGACACAATGGAATTTGAATTGAATTGGATAAAAGTAGTTCATCCCTTAGATCCATATTTAGGGCCTATATACATTGAACGAATGGAAAAAAATATGGAATCAGATTCTCTTGACCAATTATACACCATAATACTAGGAATGAGACTGGACTACATAAATCCCACTATAGATGGATCGGTAAGTTGGAGAAGCATACAGTCTGTTGACGAGGATTTGGAATTAGCATTTGACAATTTCCAACAAGGCTCATACGAACAATTCTCAAGATGATGCGTAACTATCAGAGAAATGAGATGGATTGGAACCGAGGTCAGAGAACACCCAACATATGATGGTACCTCATAGGTACATAGTTTTCTTGAAAGCATGGAAGAAAAATAGTGGCATATCAAAGGATCTTTTTTCTTGACTAAGCCCTGCAAGATAACCCCGTTAGATGGTGTGCCACTCATAGTGCCTCGATTGTGGAGTGGGAAGATGCAAGGAAAGCCATCCGATTTTGATTCCAAATTAGGGATTAGATAAAAGAAGAGATGAATATAGATTTTCAATATGCACAACTCTTCAATGGATACCATGACCCCAAATTGCATATTGAGCATTACTTAAAACAGTGGCAAGTTGCGGAAGTACCCTATAACCTATGGTTTCAAGTATTTCTCCACTTGTTGGGTCCAATCCCAACATAATGGTACATACATGAAGATACTAGAAGACAAACAAACTATTGGAAGACCTTACAAGACCAGTTCTGCAAGGAATTCTCCTTTATAAGTACATACCCTGAGCTCAACACAGTCCTTCAAAGAATCTGACAAATTCTTTTTACGGATATTTGCAAACAAATATAAAAAATAGTAGTATGTGTTGACCATGTTCAATTTCCTCATTCTAGTCTGATTCATGAATCTAATACGATACCTATATCTTTCTGCAAAGTTGAGAAAGGCCTAGAAAAACCCTATGACTTAGAAGAACTTAGAAACTTAACTATCAAGGAAACATAAGGTAGTAGAGAAATTCAGAATATTATACCTAGTGACACCTATAGCTCATATAACAATCCATTAAAGTTGTGTAAATTTAACATAGGGAGTATATACCATCCTAAGATATCTTCTATGGGATATTAATTGGATGAGAAAACTATGAATGAGGTACACATCCTATTGCGGGAGTATGAGGACTTGTTCCCGAAAATGTTTTGAGAAATGAAAGGTTGTTGGCACTGGGGCAGACCCAAGGTTCAATGGTTAAACAACACACCAATAAAACCCTAAATACTGGCCCTTCCGTCAACACTTGCAAAGTAGATGAATTCTCACCCGAGGTAGAGGCAAGGGAGTTGCAGGAATCAGGTGTCTACAACCGAGATGGGACACAGATCTGTGATTACAACACTTAATAGATAAATTAGCCAATAACATGCATTAGTTATTAAACCTTATTCACATTGTAAGTTAAACTCTTATTACAAATCAACATGGTAATAATCAAGATTAAGAATATCCAATCATTTAGCACATAGAATGAACTCAGATCTATCATTCATCATACATAAGAACTAATAAACAACATCATATGCATCCATTATATGCTATAACAACAACACTAAGAAAATAAGCATATAAACAACATCGAAAACATCACACAAAGCACATGAACACAGGATATACGTGGTTCACTCTAGTGTGGGGCTATGTCCACCAACTCTTATTCTTCTTTATTAGTCTTTGATTTCCTTACATTCGTCTACTCTTGTGCATGAAGCCATAGATCTCAACTTCACATTGAACAGGTGATCTGTGCATAGTGCATTAGATCCACCTTCCTCAAAATCAGGTCAAGGCACAGAGCCAAATCCTTGATAGCACCAAGCCTTACATACAACGTCTATGCACAAAGAAACTTACATTTTCTTGCACTAAGCCAATTACAAGTCTTTGCACATAGCTAACACTTACAACTTCTTTCACTAAGCCGATCAGAAGTAACTAAGTAGTTCTTACATCACTTAGCTATCTATTTATACATTACAAAAAGGAATAACATGGGTAAACCCAGGGTCCGACATCCCATACCCGTTACATAAACACTAAAATCCCTAAATATCCCACAAAATGATTGAGATCCCATGATCTCAGCTCTGCATGGGTGCTCCATCTTCAACTAGCCTATCAAAGTACCAAAAATAGTCAAACGTGACCAATGTTTCCTCAAAACTTGGTCGAGGGCCAACAGACCCCCAACACTCACCTGTGACTCATCCCGAGTCACTCAGATCTGGGCAATACTACTTCAAAGGCCTCAAGCTTAGCTTGAGCTGCCTCAACTTGCTACTTCACTAGAGCCTCATGCTTGGCAAACTCCTGAATTACTTTCTCACTGATATGACCATCTAGGCATTGTTCCACTATTGTAACTACGTGTTCCAGTTGTGAGCCTTGGCCTTCAATCTCTTCAAATAGCATGCAGGCTTCATCCTGCATCGGCTGGAGTTTCTATGTCACTTCCATGACTTTTATTTGGATAGAAGTAACCTGCTGCTGAACTGTGCTTTGTTCCTGTGACCTCTTCATCTTCTCAACGAAAATAAGCAACTTCATATGTGCTTGTACAGTGGATGCTTGTTGCTTCGCCTCCTAGATTTGTTCCTCCAATTTCCTTAGCTCTAGATCTTCTGCAAATCACTTGTAGGTCTGCGCACTTTGATCACTCAGTTCCTTACAATCTGAGGGAAGTGCCCTGATTCATTCTACTGCATTCCTGGTAGCTTCTTCCCTCTGATCGTGCACTTCTTGCAGAGTGCTCGACACTGCTTGGATTTCTAGCTCCATTAATCTTTCTTTAAGTTGCTTAATAGCGTCAGCGAGCTTCCCCACTTGTATCTCGGTTGAATATTATTCCTTCTATGCCAAGCCTGAAACAGAGTAAAGTTCTTTAGCGACTGTCTTTTTAACCCCAATATGCTCCACGAGCAACTGGTCTTTCTCTTTCCAGATTTTCTTTTTTTCCTCCTCGAAAATCGTCCTAAGTTCATCCTTCGCTTTCTACATAGCTCGAAGTTTCTCTAGGACCTCCTCCTTTTCTTGATTTATGGCCTCTATGGTATACTCCTTTTCTTCTTCGACCTGACAGAGTCGAGCTTAGGTTTCATCTGCTAGCCTTCATAATTGGGTGGGATCATCCCTCAATTCTACACTTTCTGCTGAAGAAGGTGTAGTAGGCACTGTGAGGCTCGAATGGATGGCTTGTTGTATATCCTTGAGATCTTTATATATTCTGTCATATAGTGTTTCCTGCTTCACATCATGTCTCTGCAAGATATATTCAGAAGCATCTTCCATGAAGGAGATGATGAGATCTACATCATCCACTTTGAGCACATTCTTCGACTCATGCTTGTTGGCACGAGTCTTCTTCCATGCTGAGGGTTCCTATGGAGAAAACTTCCTTTTCTTCGATCTTATGGAGGTTTTACTTTGCCTTTTTATTTATTGTCTCCTTCTTCCCCTCCTTCCTTTTGGTTCACTTCATCTCCTCCTCCTCTTGCAGGTGAATCAGGCCTACTCTCTTCTGAGGCACTGTCCTTATCATCACTGTCTATGTTCTGCACTTCCTCCTTTTCCTTTTTCTTCTTTTTCTTTGCATTTTTCTATCCATCATACTCAGTCTGGGTGACCAAAGGAATTTCGATGATGTTGAGGTCAGAGAGTTCGACATCTTCCACTGGTACAAGTAATTCAGTTGGCCATTCTTTAGTGATATCTTCCATGTCTTCCTCGGTCAACTTATAGTAAGACTGTATATCCTCCTTACTTTCATCACTGCATGCAGTGATGTAGGTGAAGTGCCATTCTACATGGAACTTTGTTAACAACCTGTATTGATGCAACGTATTCAGGGTCATCCATGGGAATGATTCAATGGAACGCTTCAATTGTAGGTAGTAAGAATGGAACACCGCATTCGATTTCCACTGCTTCGCCATATCACTTGTGTACCACAAGGTGGAGAACCTTGCCGCCAACGGTTTCGATGCATCAAATTTTAGGAAGGCTGCTCCTTATGGCATTTTCCAAGCAACAAATGAGATTAGTACCAATATCCAACTAAAGTGAAACTCATACCATTGATCTTGCGCTTCACGATAGTCCTTTCCTAGCTCATTGATGAGGTAACTTGCCTAATTCATCTACATTCCTTATATGCATTTCCCTACGAGGTCCACTATGAACCCTATGACTTGTGTCGATCAGTTAATTCTAACGAGCTTTCTAGTGATCAGTTGGAAAGCAAGGTGCACTGTGCCATCCTAGATGGAGACTACCTTATAGCCTCTCTTCCCCTTCTCTACATCACCATAGTATTCTTTTATATGTTGGGACAAGGAGCGATCTGACGTCTTCCCTGGGTATAACTGGTGAGGGTTTGGTCCCTCCATGCTCAATCCGGTGATTAGGTGGATCAGTGTTTGATCCATAGTTATGCACCTATCTAACCAAATATAACTTATGTGATAAAATGACATGAGGCATTTAACACAAGCGTTAACCTCCTGGTGTCAGCGGAAGTGGGGGATATTCATCACATTCAATATCATCGTTCACGCAATCTCCTTAATCCATGGCTAGGGAAATATCTTGGGCTTCTTCCCAGTCATCTTCATCAAATACCTATGCAGCGTGAGAATCACATAGTTCTTCCAGTCTCTGAGGTTGAAGTCACTAATCTTGAGAGTTGGGATGAGTCCCAACTGGGGTCCAACTATGTGTATCCCCTTCGAGAGGTATACAATGATCAGTGTGTATTCAAAATCACGCGGGACACTGTCATGGTTAACCATGTCAGTCAAAGGTGAGATGTAGTCTGGCAAGATAGACGAGATCTACTTCTCATTAGCTAGATCATCACAGTTTTTTCTTCACTTCTTAGTAGTGCGACTGAAACGTCATCCAGTCGATGGGGATGCTTACAATCCACCAGTCGATGATGCTTGTATTCCTACAGACATGACTTTATCAGGAATGAGGTCTAAAAGAATCTCCTCCACA
The DNA here is from genome assembly GCA_009831015.1 of Picea engelmannii. Lineage (NCBI taxonomy): Eukaryota > Viridiplantae > Streptophyta > Pinopsida > Pinales > Pinaceae > Picea > Picea engelmannii. The sequence goes on from ML785023.1 coordinate 186,701, forward strand.
AAATTTTATATTGCGCTACGCTCACCTGAAATTCATACTTTGTAATAAAATAAATCAGGTAGGTGACATAAAATAAAGTTAATTAATTGAATGGTGAGGTCTAGAAATCACAACGCGGTATGTAATCAATTTTCTGTTAGCTCGGATATCTCAGTTTGCAAAAAGTTGTCCCGGCGCAACGTCCGATGAGTTAAATAGGCAAGTGTAGTAACATATCCCTCCAACAGGTAGGAATACATCCATCAATGTGCATCCATCCATTATGGCACAGTCTCAATGGTCCAACAATGATATTTTTGTCAATAATTGTGTTTCTAGTCATTCTGGAGCATCGTTCTAATGGTCGGGGCACCTGTAATGGTCATATAGCTTCACCATGGTGAAGTACCATTCTGTGTTGTTATGTTATTCCGACGAGGTTCAACTTCTGCAAATATGTCCCCTGTGAAGTATTCTTTGGGAATTCCCGTAGTTTTTCTAACTTTTCTTTCTTCTTACTAGGCTTTCTTTCCTTCTTTCCTGTGATCTGAGTCTTTGGGTTCCTCTTTCCATTCTTATTCTTAATTTCTCTTGTCCTATTAGCTTTGCATTGTTGATGTTCATCCAAAGGGTGAAAAGGTAGGACCTCTTCTCTTATTAACTCTAGAGTATGAACTTTTCTTTCTTGCATGGATAGGTCCTTTAAATATTTCTGATTCCTTTCAACTTCGACAACTACTTCTCTTTCCCTCTGTTGCTTTGAATTATCCTATTTTTCTTCTATTAGTCACTCTATATTTCTATATATGAAGTCCCTTAATTATTTCTTTTTCTATTCTGTAGCTTCCTCCTCTTGTTTCCTTCTGACATGGTCCTTCTCAATCCAAGTCTTTCCTAACAAAAGTGCAAAAGGGGCATTGTTCTAAACAAACTTAATGACTTCAAATTCTTCTTTAGTTGATGTTTCATGAGCAATCATAGGTACATTAGTAAATATTCCACATGGGGTTATCATATTCCCTTTAAACAAGCCTATCCTTCCTAATGAAGGTATCATAGAAGGTTTTCCCAAAATTTCCCAAGTGCTTTCTGGCATAATATTTACATGTGATTCTTCATCCAAGAAACAATCTATGTCGAAGTCTCCTATTTTTGTTTCTATGCACCGCTTTTCTTTCAAAATCTATGGTAAAATGATGTTTCTATGATCATTCAATGTTTCTTTCAATTGTAATAGCATAGTCTCTAATTTTTTTTGTTTCTCTAACACATCCTTAGTCTCTTGTCCTTCTTTATAGTTTTCTTGTCTCTTGTTCATCTTGTTGACTTTGGCAATCATTCTATGGAAATCCTCAACTTTGTGACCAATATATTTACAACAGAGATAAATAGGACCTATACCAGGGCATTCCTTAGCAACATATCCTAGCCTTATTTAATTATAACATAGTGTCAATCCTCTCTTTCTTTTCAACGATCCCCAACCTTTCTTGTACTGTGCACTGGGATCACAATGATGGACCTGCATTCTGCAAAAAATATTTCTCGGTTCCTGCATCCACTTGTTAGTCCAAAACTTCTTTCGATGCATAAGAATAACATATCTTTCACTATCTCTATCAAATCTATTTAGATCCATTGTTTCTTCTAACTGTGCCTAGTTTTCAGACTGGGAAAAAATCTATCAAACATACCTAGATTCATACTTTCGAAGGAAACGTTTCCACTTATCTTACCTTTATCAGAGAACAAATATTTAAGATCTGACCTCTTTTCTTCATATTCAGTTTCTTTCTTAGCACAGGGATTCGCAATTCAAGTAGAATATTGTGCACTACAACAACAGATCTATGAACAAAGTGTTATCACTGAAATTTCATCTGCACATGGTGACAAGAACTCAACATCGTCAAACAGTAATGAAGTCATTCATGGCACTGAATTAAGTTCATAGCATTCCATAAAGGTAAAAAACTATACAAGGTAACTAAAAATTGAAGGGCGCTTTACAAAAGTTGGGTGTGCACGCATATGCGCGGAACAGGAACGTACCATGTGCGCATGCACGCACGATGCGCAGCTGTTGGCACAAAAACCCGCGCACCTGCTAAACGACACATTTATTGAATTGGTCGGCCTCCCAACCACTTATGGATCAGCTCCCAAGCCGATTTGACCTTCAAATATGAGCTGAATCTACATGGTAGGCTGGTCAAAGACCTAATGAAGCCCTAAAGAGCCCCTCTTCACACTTTAAAGGAGTTACATAATCACCCAATCCAATGCTATAAAAATCCATGAAGAAACATCATTTTCTCAAGGAATTCCATGTAATGTTATGCTGCTTAGATTGTTTTAAGGGCTCACTCCTTGGCAATAACACATTGGCACCATTTCATTGATCCATTCATCTCTCCATTGAGTGGATGTGCTTAGAGTTCTTTCACCATCATTCTCATTTTCTTATTGTAAGGAGAGAAAGTTTGTGAGGGCACAAGAGCCTTCCTTTGGAGGAAGAAGGGACTCATAGTCCCCTTTCTTCATTGTGCTTTGATTTCATCAATTGATCAGCCTAAAAACATTGGTGATATTGGTCTTGTTGTCTTTTTTATTTATTTATCCATATGATCATAGTTTTAGTTTGTTTTAATTTCTTTCTTTCTTATAGTTTTGTTTTGTTTTCCCTAACTCTTTCCTCTACAGCTTTCACGCTCAGCAAGACCCAACTGGGCATGTAAGCACCCTCGATTTTCTCACCAAGCCGACGAAAAGGGTACAAACAGATTGGCGACCATACTAGGGATAAGGTATCAATTCCTCCCTCATTTGGGTTTATTTTTCTTTCATTTTAGTTTCTTTAACTTGTAGGTGCACAAACCGGCCTCTGCCGACCTGCTAACCATACAATTCAAGGGAGAATTGAGAGAAACCCATCCGGATTTTCTCTCTCGATCATTTGTCATAGGCGCGCGGGTATTTCACCCCACAGACGCGCATCGGGTGTGCATGCACATTTATTACAGTTTCTCTTTGCGCGCATGCACTTTCTGTCTCTACTCTGTGCACGCGCCCGCGCTCTATGCGCGCCTGTCTACACTAGGGGCCGCACATTTTGAACAAAATTTCACATTGTAAGTTTATTGGGATGTGGGGAAGGCCATTGGCCCTATTAAAATGATGTTATGCATGCTCTAAATACTGCACCACACTTAGTCCCCTCATCATATAAAGGGGTTAGTCTAACATAGGCACTTAGGAGGATAAAAAATAATTTCCCTTCTTTACTTTTTGCCCCATGGATGGCTTGTTGTGACTAATAATCTAAGTTGGCCATCAATTTTAATCACATCTAAACTCACATTTGGGACTAGAAGTTGAAGTAACAATCCTTGAGTATGTTCTTCTCTTGCGCCTCCAAGCGATCTAGAGAATCAGAAAAAGATTCTGAAAACAATCTCATCTCCCTTAACAAAATTCAAAAACCTTTAGGAGAGGACAAAGGCCCTTTTGGGACCCCTCTTAGTTTCATTTTTTTTTCAAACACATTTTAAACTTGTAATGGGCCCATACATGCCCACATGTCACAAAGATAGAATAGTGGTTGGAATTTTTCTTTCTTAGATCAAAACACTAGGA
>ML785023.1:190903-233345 GCA_009831015.1 Picea engelmannii
CATCTACCCAGGTGGCAATTGTGGGCTGCAATTGCACCTTGATTGGATTTTGTGTGGCTATTGGGAAATATCGCCAGCTCTTTTGGGATATGCCCCCTCTACCCCTCATTATAACCAATTGTTTCATCCTTCACTAGTGTCTCTTCCAGTGACTTCAGACCCCACTGTTGAGTACTATTGGAAGGTCCAGTGCTATTTGAGAGGAAGGACGTTACGTCTTTTAGGACACGAGCATTTGCTTTCTTTTGATTCCCCCACGCGGAAAAAACCCTCTTACCCACATATATATGCTTCTTTCTCATTTTATGTATGAGGCACATCTGATTATAGTTTGATTTGGATATATATATTGTGTCAACAGTCACAACAAAAGACTCTTGTTTCTATATTTCTCTCACCACTTTTGGCACACATTCGCACAATTAGTCTGACATCATAGGGGAACCACAGAACCCCCGTCGTTCACGACGCTTGCTCGACCTCCCACCTATCTTAGGGGGAGTATATATTCATACCCACTCATCGGTACCTCCTTCACACACTCCTATGAGTGATACTATATTAGGATCATCTTTTCTTGGTTCTACATTACTTGGGTCTACATCCCAAGGACATCTATTCACTCGCTCTCCTTTACACGGGAGCGACGGACCCACTTCCTCTCAAATAGGGAGGACAAACCCACCTAGTTCTCATCAAAGGTCAGGTTCACAACACACTATGGTCGGAGCTAACCCTCCCCCCCCACTACAGATGCCATATTTGGCCTCTCTCAACATACCGGATCTCACCAAACTCACCAATGATCCTATATTGCATGACACCACATGGCCAGCAATGCCAACAAAACTTCCTTCAGACATCCCAAAGTTTGAAGGAAAGGCGGGGGATGACCCCGCCAACCATGTCATGACCTTTCATCTATGGTGTTCTTCTAACATCATTATGGATGATTCCATCAGACTGTGATTATTTCAACGCACACTTACTGGCCCATCAGCCAAATGGTATGTCGAAGAAAAATCAGGGTCCCACGGGACCTTTGAGTCCTTGGCCAAAGCATTCTTGACCTTTTTCCAATTACCCATCCTCCATGACAATGGTCTTGAACTACTGTCTAAATTCAAACAGACCTCAGCCACCCACATCGCTGACCACATTCATGAGTGGCGTAGGCGACGTAGTTTTTGTAAAGCAGAAACCACCAAGCAACAATGTCTTGACTGGTTTCTGAGATCACTTGTCTCTCTCCTTGGAAAGGACGTCTCTTCCACCTTCCCTCAATCTGAAGAGGAAGCCATTAGTAAGGCCCAACAATATGACCTTATCTATGCATAGTCAGGGTACTTATACACAGTACTTCCTGATCTTCCAAAACCTATGTCGTTTGGTCAAGACAAACCTGGGATGTCTCATTTAGCAGACGGACTAATAGGTGCCACCACACACCATGGTCCACAACCCCAACCACCACCGATGTATGGAACACCTCAATACCCGTCGATATATGGGGGCACTCCTTATTACCCCCCACCCCCTTATCAACATCCATATCCTGTTGCTATACCTCCACCCATCAGTGGACCACCACCGGCACCTCCCATACATCCACCTATTCCCACAAACAGTGGTACTCCCTCAACGTCAGCTTATAGTACTAGTGAAAGAACTACGCCTTCCTATTTACCTTATGGATCGGTACTACCAAAAAATCCATACTTCCCTTTTCCTGGTCCTCCACAACCCATGGCTCCCCCACACCCACATGCGGGGGTAAATTTTGTTCAACCTTCGGCTGTTCAACAATATCAACATTTTGAACAGTTGAATACAGCCAACCCAACTCACCCATCGAACAATGCCAAGAAGAAAGGATGGAACAGGAATAACAACAACCCTGGTCAAGGCGGGAATCAACCCCCACAGCACCAACCCACTGGGGGCAACCTGAACCAAGGGAACCAAAACCCCCAAGGGGGCAATAACAACAAATGCCAAGGGAGAAATAATGTTAAAACCATCTTCCCTTGTGCCCTTTGTGGTGAGTTCGGTCATTAAAATCACCATTTCCCCCAGATCGTTGATTTCAAATGGTTGAAAGACGTTGGGAGCCTTCCCCCTTCTCCTGCACAAACTGCCCCTCAACAGGCACCACAACAGTATGTGCAACAACCCCCTCCCATCGTGCTACAAAATCCTATCCCACATCAAGGTGTGATAAACACCCAATAGGACACGTAGCATCCCCCACCTCAGGTAGGTCAGTACCACAACCCCAAAAATCCAGCAGAGCGTACAATTCTCCTCACCAGTGAGGAAGAAATCCTTCTGCAAACATGGAATTGTCAGTATCCAGCTGATTCTACTCCTATCTCTCCAAAGACCAACCCTACACCGACGGAACCCCCGTTGGTGATCCCTCTCCCTTCTGTCGAACCACCATTACGCATCCCTCACATCCCCTTGCACAGGAATGTCCACAACCCACAGGCTAGGGTTGCCCACAACTATAGCTTGGTCGACGACTTAGCACAATCCCCGGCTGCCATGTCAGTCTTGGAAGTTCTCCAGACTTTCCCTACTCAGCGAAAATCACTACTTTCTGCCTTAGGGCCAGTCAACCCTGCAGATACTCGACTCATCACCTTTGATCTTGACAACAGTGAACCTCGTCTTCCCGCCCTAGTCGCTATTGAAATACCAGTAAAAATACGGAACATCACCGTTCATCGGTGTATCATCGATGAAGGTGCATATACATGCATCATGTCCAAAACAGTATGGCAGAAACTTGGTTCCTCGGAACTCATACCCTCCGCCATCACATTACGAGCTTATGATGGAAGACCATCATCCCCTGAAGGGCTCTTCCAAAATGTCCCCGTTGAACTCAGAGGCAAAACCATTCTCATTGATATCGAAGTTATCGACGCCCCACTCGATTACAATATCTTATTCAGACGTAGCTACATGTATGCTATGAAGGCAGTGGCATCTTCCGTCTTTTGTACAATCATGTTTCCCCACAATGGAAAGATTGTAACCATCGACCAAGTCTCACATTACGAGCCTAACCCCTCTGCCAACCTCGATAACATTCTTCCTCTCATTCACACCAACAAAGACGCATATCCACTCGTCGAGATGGGTCCTAGGATTTTTAAAGATCCATCCTTGTTAGGGACGTACCATGGAGCACCACCACTCCTTCCCCCTAATCAAGTATGCATCATCTCATCTAACAGAACTCACACGGAGGATGCTCTTCCTCCTCAGGAGGTTTCAGTCATTCCTGACGTCTCAATAGTCGCAGAACCACTCCATCTGGAGCCTCCTGCGCACTCACCGACCTCAACCGTCCACAAATCCATGTCCCCTCAGGGGCATAGCCCCATTTGGGAGACAGTTCCCCAACCCCTCACACAAATTACCTTCTTTTACCCTCCACCAGGTATAGAATCTTTTTAGGTAGCATCCACGCTCACACTACCTAATATGGTGTTAGCAATTCCAGTTTGGTATTTACACCCACCAAAGATGGTCCCTCGACCATCCCTTCCCCCACAGGAAGGAATCCACATGATGATTCCTGTCCTTACCCCCACTACCCCCATACTCACTAACCCCCCTACCACAGCTGGGGGCAGGATAAAGAAGAAGGAACCCACAACCCCGCTTTCCCCACGCATCCGACCACCTTACGCACTATGTGAGAAAGAGGGCCACCAAACCAATAATTTCCCATCCCTACCTGAATTATGGAATCTGATTCCCCCAATCAAACCCCCACAACATCTGTCCCTACTGCTAGTCCCCCCACTACCACCCAACCTTCCAGTAGTAAAGGGTTGAGGACCAAATATGCGTGTGCTATATGTTCCGAATATGGTCATTACACCCATCATTGCCCAGCACTGCCATGCTTTCGGAAGACATTAGCAGCTGTATGCCAGAACTTCCAGAACAACCCACACCCTGCTATGTCCTCTTCAACTGTCACTGACATTCGTTATGTCACCACTTCCGTCAATGAATGTATGAGATGCCCTTGCTCTCTCTACAATTCACTAGCTCATTTTACATACCAGTGTCCTATGATCCTTGCGTAAAGGCGACGTCAATTGGCCCTGCTTCACAAACCTGCAGAGGCGATACTTGACATTACCCCGTCACTTGAGGATCTTCATATCAATTCTCCCGAGCCCGAGCCACTCCCAACGCCTCCATGGTTCTTACACGACATCTCTGAGGATTTACCCCGCAATCCCCCAAACTCTCATGTTCATTCCCCTATGGAAACTTTCCACCCAACCACCATGGGTACTCCTCAATACTTCAATATATGGTTCATGTCGAGTGAACCCTCACCATTTTCCCACACTACTCCCCTTTCTTCTCCAACAGGGGGCAATCACACTAGCACTGAGATCACTCCTCACGACCCCTTATATTCTCATCGTTTCCAATGCGACGAGGAAATACTCGAAGAGCTACAATGCCCAGACTCTCCCTGGGACGTACTACATCATCGTGCACTCTTCCTTCCACAGGAAGACCTCATACCTCCTAACCAAAACCCCATTTACGCGGTCGAAATCAAAGATTTTATCCCATCCGGGTCTATCGATTGGTTCAACAATCCCATTCCCACCCCTGACACTTTTGAAGAAGGTAATATGGCCAACATTTCCCCCACCATCAAAATCGACATTTCCATTAAAAATGGCATCGTCGAAGAAATCATCATTGGAGCTACTTGCACTCCTCAGGAAATCGCCGCATATACAACCCTCTTCCTGGAATATAGGGATATTTTCGCCTGGTCATACACAGAAATTCCTGGCCTTGACCCATCTATTGTCGATCATCGCATCGACACCTGGCCTAACATCACACCAGTTTTCCAGAAACAACGACCGCTACACCCATCTAAAGCCGCGGCTATCAAATCCGAAATCTACAAATTACGTACGGCTGGGTTTATTTACCCCATCGCTTACACTTCATGGGTTTCCAACCCTGTACCCATCGACAAAAAACAGGGCACTATTCTCATTTGCAGCGACTTTCACGATCTCAATAACGTATGTCCAAAATACAACTTCCCAACGCCATTCATCGATCAAATTATCGACGACTGTGCTGGCCACGAGGCTCTCTCCTTTATGGATGGATTCTCTGGCTATAACCAAATTCAAATTCACCCAGCTGATCAATATAAAACCGCATTCATTACCCCATGGGGTACTTTCGCAAATTGTGTCATGCCTTTCGGCTTAAAAAATTCCGGTGCAACTTTTCAGCAGGCGATGACATACATCTTTCACGATTTGGCTGTAATCATCCTTGCTTACTTGGACGACCTCACAGCTCGATCCAAAAAATGCACCCAACATCTTGATGATTTACGAATCATCTTTCAACGGTGTCGCTAGTACAACATCTGCTTGAACCCTCTCAAGTGTGTCTTTTGCATCACCGTAGGGCGCCTCCTCGGTTTTATCGTTTCCCAAAGAGGTATTACCGTGGACCCCATCAAAGTCAAATCTATCACCGAAATTCCACCTCCCCAGAATTTACAGCAACTTCAGAGTCTTCAGGGCAAAGCTAACTTTCTTCGGTGCTTTGTCCCAGATTATGCCATCCGCGCACATGGTTTCCTTCGCTTACTACGTCACGACATCCCATTTCACTAGGACAACTATGCCCAACAGTCATTTGACGATCTTAAAGCAGCGCTTTCAAATGCACCTTTGATTAGTGCACCTGACTACAATCGCGACTACATCCTCTATGTATCAGCATCAACTGTATCAGTAGCCGATGTCATTGTCCAGCTAGGAGATGAAAATTGTGAACACATCATTTAATACGTTAGTAAGAACCTCTCAGGGCCACCCTTGAAGTATAAACACGAAGAGAAACTTGCTCTTACAGTTGTCCTCGCAATCCAGAAACTGCGCCATTACATTCTGCTTCGCACCACGAAGGTTGTCGCAGATTCCAACCCTATGCAATATTTTCTCAGTCGTCGACAAGTTAATGAAAAATTCGCTCGATGGATCGTTATCCTCTAGGAGTACGACCTCGAGTTCTCAACACCTAAGAGTAAGAAGGCCCTCGTTCTCACCGAGCTTGTCAAAACCCGCCCCTCTGACACTATCAGTGCCCCCATCAATACCGACTTTCCTGACGAACATCTCTTTTACATCGCTTCCGATGACTCGTGGTATGGTGACCTTCTCGTCTACCTACGAACTCAAAATTTCGGTCACCATCTATCATGCGATGATCGTCGGCGTATTCTCCATCAGGCCCCCCGCTATCTCCTCATCGGAGACATCCTATATCGGCGGGGCGTCGACACCATTCTTCGTTGTTGCCTGACTATTGATGAGGCCGACAGAGTCTTAAATGACTTCCACAACGGCGCATGTGGGGGCCATCTTTCAGGTATATCCACGGCTCAAAATATTATCCGAGACGGTTACTTTTGGCCTACCTTGTTTCATGATTGCATTCATGCCGTGAAACGATGTGAGCAATGTCAGCTCTACGCCAACAAATCCCGAGCTCCCCCTGCTCTTCTTCACCCTGTCATTACTGGGGGCCCTTTTTGTAAATGGGGCATCGACTTTATGACTTGTAATCCCCCCTCCAGAAATGGTCACAAATACATTGTTGTCGCCGTTGATTACTTCACCAAATGGGCCGAAGCTATGCCCACTTTCAACAACACTGCTGACATGGCAACGTGTTTTTTCTTTAATCACGTCATATCCTATTTTGGAGTACCACTCCAACTTGTTTCTGATCATGGGAAACACTTCGAGAATGAGATCTTCGTTGAACTCTCATCTCGGTTAGGCTTCTCTTACGAGTTTGCCTTACCATATTACCCTCAGTCAAACGGACAGGTCGAGGCAGTGAACAAAGTCCTCAAGACCATGTTACAGCGCACAGTTAATAAACATAAAACCAATTGGCATCACATGTTATTTTCCACGCTATGGGCTTATCGAATGGCAGTAAAGACTGCTACAGGTTTCACGCCATTTCATTTAGTCCATGGGGTCGAGGCAACTCTTCCCATCGAGTGCGAAATTCCCACCTTACGCACCGCAATTGAGCTATTACCTAACACTGCTCCAATGGAGCAGCGCTTGCTGAACTTGGAGTCGCTGGATGAAGATCGCCGATATTCATTACAACACAACGAGGTAGCTAAAAAATGATCCAAAGCTACATTTGATCGCCATGTCAACCTTCGATCATTCCGTGAAGGCGACCACGTCTTGGCCTATGATATCGCTCATGATACCTTTGGCCATGGAAAATTCGAATCACTTTGGCATGGCCCTTACATCATCCAACATTGCCTCACCAAAGGCACATACATCTTGGCCTCCCCCGAAGGCCTCTCGCTCAAGGAACCCGTCAATGGGTTATACCTCAAGAAATTTTATTCTTAGAAGTAGTCATCCTACTTTAGGTTATTTCTTTTTCTAACGTTTTTAATATTTTTTCTCGTCACCTCTCATCTAAACTATCCTTTGTGCTATTGACAGATTATTCCTCCACCAGCCTACCACATTGGTTACGCTGACGGCGCCAGCCGTTGGACACAAAATCTCGCTTCGGCAGCTTGGGCTTTATATACCCCCTCACATGAAATGCTACATTCAAGCGGCATCTGTTTGGGACCAACAACCAACAACCAAGCTGAATACACTGCGGTCATTGGCCTCCTGGCTGATTCCCAGCGTCATCATATTCGCCACCTTAGCATCTTCCTCGACTCACAACTAGTCGTTCTCCAGCTCAACAATGTATATTGTGTACGCGATCCGTGCCTCTTTCGCAAATACCTACAGGTTAGACTGTTATATCGACATTTTGATTCCATTACATTTACACATATTCCAAGACAATTGAATCAAACAACAGATGAAATAGATAACATGGTGTTAGATTGGCATATATCACATCAATCTACACATACATAACACATCTCATAAATCCTGTCATAGCATATAGATAGAATAGACATCATCATCAACAAAAAGCATATGTAAACGACATCAGGATATCAAAAAATATGTATACTCATATATATATATCAAGGCCTATCAGGCCATTCGAATGTTTACATACAAAAAATACATGTGCCCGCAGGCTAGCACAATCCCTTAGTACAAAAATCGGCTCACCAGCCTAAAATACAACCAAAAAGAGATACATCATCCATCGATCATGGTGCCTCTATCGCACCACCACCTGCTCCTCCCTCAGAAGGAGGTGGTGGCCCACCACCACCTTCCCTAGGCGGTGGTGGCGGACCACCCACAGTACCCTCCTGCCTAGGCGGCAGGCGTCCACTCGTCATCGCAGCCAGCACTGCTGCTCGCCGCACTATGGCCCGCCATGGTGGCGGCACCCCCACACACTACTCCAGGAAACTCTCATCCTGGATCCATGTCCACATGCCCTCAGGCACATCCTGCAACACCATCTCTAGATGACGGTGTATATCATCAAAATCCACTCTGGCTACTGCCGGAGGATCATGTGACGGCCCTGCACCAGGGTCATCGAAACGACGCCGCCTCGTTTCCCTCTCGGGCTCTGCTAGTCGACCCATGACATCCTCCCGCCGCCGCCTCTCTCCCTGCGGTCGTCCCCCCGGCTCTCGCCGAGCTGGCACTCGCTGCATCTCCACCTCGCGCCCGCGAGGTGCCACATCTGCACATGCAAAAAACAACAACAAAAAATCGTATCAGCATCTATATCATATATGGACTGCTATATCACAAAACAACATAAAAATAAACACATACATATATCAAAAAATGTACCTCGATGATCAAAAACCTCCCCTGGAGGCAATAACATGTCCGGGTCACCCCAGAAGTCAACCGCAGCATAGGGGTACCGAAGTACTACCTGTGGCATCTGCCGTCAAATCCGTGCCGCATCTGCGGAGAAGTAGTGGCCACCTTTTCCACCACCGTGGCGAACCAAAACTGAAGACCACCACCTCAATCGCGGCTCTCATGCCCCTGGCATCTCCAGCAGAACCCTCAGGCGCAACATCGACACCCTCTCCAAAAACCAGGCCACTAAGATGTACCCAAAAGTAAACTCTCCTCCATTAGTGGACCGACAGTGGTCCAACTGTGTCACCATCCTAGAATGCAGCGTCAGTCCCCAAGCGAACTGCTCGCCATCCAATACTCTCTCCAGCACCAACAGTTGGCCACCACTAATACGCTGGGTCACCAGGGACCCGTATACTCATACAATCATCGCTTCTATACAACGATGAGCTAGGGAGTCGATCGCACTGATGCTCACAACAGTCCCAGACATGAAGTCCCGGCCCGAGCAATATCTCTAGCCAATCTTGACCAGCGACGTGGTCCTGGGCAGTACCGGCTCCGTCGGTAGGGGCGTTCCCCGAAAGGGGAGCCCAGTCAGAAAATAAACATCCTCCACCATAGTGAAGGGGATCTTCTCTCCTTACACGAGGAAGCAGTGCAGCTCCGGACTCCACATCTAGAGCAGGAACTATAGTAAGTACTCCCATGCCCGTATCAACGGGCACTCAAAGAACTTTAGCAACCCGCAGGTTGCTAAAGTCGCCCTCACTCCAGGCCCCTCAATTGCCACAGCCTCTCGCAGCTGGTCCTAGTCTCGCTCTCGCCATCGCACTGGCATCGTCTCTGTTGGCCATCTGCAATCAACATAGAGTCCCATATTAGCTCAGATACCCATCAAAAACATCAAACATACTCGTTTTTTACCCTTAAAACCTTGCCTCAAAGGCACGGTTTTTTCACCCACAGGCGCGCACACATGCGCGCATGTTCACTATACAGGCGTGCATATATGTGCGCCTGTTCACTGCACAAGCATGCATATATGCGCGCTTGTTCACTGCACAGGCACGCTTCTGAGCGCGCTTGTTCATCATACAGGCGCGCACAAGTGCGCGCCTGTTCAACTCACAGGCACGCCCCTAGGGCACGCCTTAAATTCCCCACCTCGCGCACCCATGCGCGTCAATTTGGTGGACAGGCACACATGTATGCACGTCTTCCACCGAATCGCCCTCGCATGTGAGCCCACACCCCAGAGAAAATCCCCTAATTACCCCTGTACGGCCCCCCGTACCAGCCCTGCCCAAAAATTGAAAACCTATTTCTATGCAAGATGATCAGACCACTAACCTGATACTCGCAGAACGTCGATCGGATGCCTCGTCCTCCCCGAATCTCCAAATATCCTCTGAAATCTGCTCGTCCATTCACTATTGCAGCAGGTACAAATGAGGTGGCAGTGTGGGCCCTACAGCTATATATAGCCCTTTTGCCAAACTTCCACTCACCATTCCGGGAGCCCAAGGTGTCCATTTTTCAAACCGTCTTCAGCCACGGGATCAGCATCCTGCCACCTACATCATAGTTGTCCCTGGGTCACTTTTCATCCTGAGCCCCTGGGGTGCCTTTTTTCATAACATGGTCAGGTACACACACGCATTGTCACATTTATCTAATACATGCTCATATCTTTGATTCTCGGCAGATATTGTTCACTTTGGATATTTGGTTGTTATGTGTGTAGGTACTTGCTCATCGGTCATCGACATCATCCCTTCAGGTATATATTCAGCACTGGCATGTAGTCTCTCCCGCTGTATTGCATTTACATTTCCAGTCACACCTGCTGATATTGGCCTTTAGGATCCTCATTCCCGGCTCTGCAGTACCCACACCTCCATTTTCATTTTCGGTACTGTTACCCTGTAGCATTCTTACCCACATGAGTTGTCCCATTCATAGCACCTTTTGACACTTTTTGACACTCATGTTGTTCTTGACTACCATTGAGGGATGGGAGTCCCGATAGTTTTTCATCATGTCGTGAATCAACCACATACTCCTTCTCCTCATTTTGCTAGATTTCCCACCTGGACTCCAAGATTATCTCTTTACGGTTCTATTTTTTACCTGCACCTCCGCAGTAGCATGAACCCTCCATTTCATCCACAATCAGTTTGCCCATCTATGAACCTACCCTCATTTCACCTACCTCATACAGAAACTCACCAATGGGGCCCCCACCCTTCATCAGTTTTCCAAGACAATTCTTCCCTCCCTAGGGCACGCATTTCACACTGGGGCACCTGTTTCTGTATTTGTACATTTCTCCCCAAAATTATTCATTATTTATTGTACAAATGCCTTTATTACCATTCATTACATTTTCTTTTGTTGTCCGCGTTGGCGACTTGCATCCTTTTGGCCACACGCAATCCATATCACCCTTGGTCGGAGTTTCACTTCTCATCTTCCATCGCCGGCATCGTCCATATCTTCAGAATACTCCACAGGTCATTTACCTCTACCCTCTGAATTTGTCCACCTTGCCCCGCCTCTGGCACAACTTATCATCGGTCTTGTCATCCCCCTGACACTTGACCTTATTTCACGGTTGCGGCCACTTTTCATCTCATACATCCTCCAACCAAGGACAACCTTGAGTCTTCCCACTTCTTGACTTCGTCCATGTACCTATGCCACTTACTCACATCAATAGCTTCCACGAAGCCCTTTTTCTTCTGGGAGTCGTGTCCCCCTTTTGTTGACATCAGAACCATTTTCCAAAAGGGCGACCATATCTTGATTCTCATTCGCTATTCAATCAGAGATCTCGGATGGCACAAGGTGAAACCCCATTGCTCCCTGCTGTCATTGGCCCCCATAACATTCGACGCCAACACTTTCTCATGTTATGGTGGGTCTTACTTTGTGACTATTGTAGTTTTTTTTTGTCATTTTCCGAAGACCTCTGAATTTGGTAGGGCCATCAATGCCCGCATCATCGTCGTTGCTTATTACCGTGATCACTGTCTATTGTTCAGAGTATGCTCCTTTGCATAATTGTCTTCTGACTTTATCATTACCGCCCCCGAGGGCGCTGCAGTTGTCTACACCAACACTTCAGTCATCTTTTTTCAGAGTTACATAAACACGAGCATGGGGCATGTCCGCCTCGTCTATACACAGTTTTCTATTTTTTGCACAACTCTCAGAAGGTCGGGTCCTACCGGTTCCTTTTTTCTCCAACGGATCACTCTGAACGGTCTCACTATTTCTCTCTCTTACAACAATATTCCCAGTAGAAGAAACATTGATGGATTTCAGCTATACGTATGCTCCTAACCTCATCCATCATGGGGCATCTGTTATCACTGAAATTTCGTCTGCACATGGCGAAAAGAAATCAGCATCGTCAAACAATAATGAAGTCATCATTCATGGCACTGAATTAAGTTCATAGCATTCTAGAAAGGTCAAAAACTATACAAGGTAACCAAAAATTGAAGGGCGCTTTACAAAAGTTGGGTGCGTGTGCATATGCGTGGAACAGGAACGTACCATGCGCGCATGCGCGCACGATGCGCGGTTGTTGGCGCAAAAACCTGTGCACCTGCTAAACGATGCATTTATTGAATTGGTCGGCCTCCCAACCACTTATGGATCAGCTCCCAAGTCGATTTGACCTTCAAATCTGAGCTGAATCTGCATGGTAGGCTGGTCAAAGACCTAATGAAGCCCTAAAGAGCCCCTTTTCACACTTTAAAGGAGTTACATAATCACCCAATGCAATGCTATAAAAAGCCATGAAGAAACATCATTTTCTCAAGGAATTCCATGTAATGTTATGCTGCTTAGATTGTTTTAAGGGCTCACTCCTTGGAAATAACACATTGGCACCATTTCATTGAGCCATTCATCTCTCCATTGAGTGGATGTGCTTGGAGTTCTTTCACCATCATTCTCATTTTCTTATTGTAAGGAGAGCAATTTTGTGAGGGCACAATAGCCTTCCTTTGGAGGAAGAAGGGACTCATAGTCCCCTTTCTTCATTGTGCTTTGATTTCATCAATTGATCAGCCTAAAAACATTGGTGATATTGGTCTTGTTGTCTTTTTTATTTCTTTATCCATATGCTCATAGTTTTAGTTTGTTTTAATTTATTTATTTCTTATAGTTTTGTTTTGTTTTCCCTAACTCTTTCATCTACATCTTTCATGCTCAAAAATACCCAACTGGGCATGTAAGCACCCTCGATTTGGTCACCAAGTCAACGAAAAGGGTGCAAACACAAAGTTTTCTCTTTTCTTCAGTTCCCAACAATCACAGTTTTATGTCCCAGCAACAAAACCATTTGTTGGCATAGGGGCAGACCCAGGGTTCAATGCTTCAATAGCACACCAACAAAACCCTAACTACCGACCCTTTCAGAAACACATGTGAAGAAGATGATGTCTCACCAAAGGTAGAGGCAGGGGGGGTTGCAGGAATCAGGTGTCTACAACTAAGATGGGACATAGATCTGTGATTACAACATTTAACAAAGCACTTAGCCAATAACATGCATTAGTTCTTAAACCTTATTCACATCGCTGGTTAAACCCTTATTACAGATCAATGCAGTAATAATCAATATTAAGCACATCCAATCATTTATCACATAGCATCAACTTAGATCTATCATTCATCATACATAAGCACTAAGAAAAAACATCATATGCATTCATTATATGTTATAACAACAACACTAAGAAAATAAGAATATAAACAACATCGACAACATTGCACAAAGAACATCAACATAGGATATGCGTGGTTCACCCCAATGTGGGGCTACGTCCACCAACTCTTCTTATTCTTTATTAGTCTTCGATCTCCTTACATTGGTCTTCCCTTGTGCATGAAGCCACACAGCTCATCTTTTCACTGGAGAGGTGATCTGTGCACATAACACTAGATCCACCTTCCTCAAAATTAGGTCAAGGCACAGAGCCAACTCCTTGATAGCACCAAGCCTTACATACAATGATTGTGCACAAAGAAACTTACATTTTCTTGCACTAAGCTAATTACAAGTCTTTTCACATAGCTAACACTTACAACTTCTTGCACTAAGACGATCATAAGTAACTAAGTAGTTCTTACATCGCTTAGATATCTATTTATACATCACAAAAAGGCCTAAACATAGGTAAACCCATGGGACGGCATCCCATACCCGTTACATAAACCCTAAAATCCCTCAAAATCCCACAAAACGAGTGAGATCTCATGATCTTAGCCCCCCCTAGGTGCTCCATATTATATCGGCCTATCAAAGTACCAAAAATGGTCAAACATGACCAATGTTTCCTCAAAAATTGGTCAAGGGCCAAGAAAGGTATAAAAGGAGCCATGGGAGAAATGAAAATCTAGTTAAAACCTGACTCAAAAATGGGAATCATAGACCATACTGCCTTAATCCTAGAATAAAAGAGAAGGTCAAGAAGGAAGTATATAAAATTCTTACGGCAAGACTTATCTTTCCAATCAAAAAAGATGAGTGGGTTAGCCCCATAGTTATCCAAATAAATAAGGATGGAGAAGACATTTGAGTCTATGTGGACTACAAAAGTTTGAATTCTTCATGTGTTCATGATCTGTTTCCAACATCTTTCAGTGACGAAGTGTTAGATCAGGTTGTAGGGAAAGAATCATATTCATTTATAGATGGATTCTCAGGATATCACCAAGTCAGAATTGCATAGGAAGACAAGAAGAAGACCACATTCATAACTGAATAGGGATCATTCGCATATAATGTAATTCCCTTTGGCTTAAAGAATTCCCCGACAACCTTCTCTTGGATCATATTAGCAGCATTTCTTGAGTTCATCCAGAAGTTTGTAGAAGTCTACATGGATGATTGGATGGTAAAAAGCTTGTTAAAAGACAATCTAGGGATACTTTGGTTAATGTTTGATAGATGTCATGAACTACATATATCTTTTAATCTAAGAAAGTGCATATTCTGTGTACCACATGGAAATCTGCTAGGCCATATTTTATGCAGAGAAGGAGTCCTGGTAGACCCATCTAAAGTTGCGGTCATTCTGAACATGCCACCACCTACAAGTTCTAAAATTTTGCGCTCTACACTTGGACATTTAGGATATTACTACAGGTTTACCAAAAGATATGCAACTATCACCGCACCTCTAGAAAAATTGTTGAAGAAGTCCGAACTATTTCAGTGGACACCATAGTGTGATAAAGCGTTCAACATTCCAAAAGAAAAACTAATTATTTCACCTATCTTTATATTTCCCAATTGGGAAATCCAATTCCATGTACATGTGGACGCATCAAGTATTTCCTTGGGAGCCATTTTAGCGCAACTTGGGGAAGGAAATATGGACCACCCTATCTATTTTTCTAGCAGAAAACTTTCGCAAGATGAACGTAACTACACAACCACCGAAAGGGAAGGTCTAGATATGATTTACACATTACAAAATTTTAGACACTCTTTGTTAGGATCTCATTTCAATTTTTTTACTGACCACTCTATGTTGAAGTACCTAGTTAATAAAACAATACTTGAAGGAAGGATTTGTAGGTGGCTAGTGGTCTTTCAAGAGTTTTCATTTGAAGTATTTATCAAACTAGAAATATGCAATGTGGGTCCATATCACCTTTCCAGGTTGGAGTCAGGGGAAATTGGTGGAGAAGTAGATGATCAGCTCCCAGATGAAGACCTATTCTGAATTGAGGCCATCCCAGAGTATCATGAAGACATTGTTGTCTTCCTCAATATAGGGACCTTACCAGACACTTACTCCACAACCCAAAAATGACATATGGTGGTTCACACAGTCGACTATCAACTGATTGTGGAAAACTATACAAATTGGGACTAAACAACATCCTTAGAAGATGTGTCTTGAACCATGAGAGGCAAGATATTCTGTGGGAATGCCACAGTGGAGTTGCGGGAGGACATGTTGGAGGTAAATCTATTGCAAAAAGGTGCTTCAAGATGGATTATGGTGGGCTACGTTATTTAAATATGCTAAATATTATGCTAGATCTTGTGACACCTTCCAAAGAGTAGGGAAGTCATCACACAAAGACGAATTACCCCTTCATCCAGTCAGATCACTTAAGGAATTTGAGAAGTGGGGTATTCACTTTATTGTACCAATAAAATTGCCAGCTAAGCATTCAAAGGCCAGATACATCCTTACTGTAACATACTATCGCATGAGATGGGCCGAAGCAGAGGCAGTTCAATATTGTTCAACAAATACAACTGCTACATTCATCTTTGAAGATGTCATTACTCGGTTTGGATTCCCTAGAATTTTGACCAGTGATCAAGGTAGTCACTTTATTAGCAGTACAATCACAAAGTTGAAAACATTATTCCTTATACAACACCATAAGAGAAGTCCCTATCATCCACAAACTAACGGTAAAGTGGAGGCATTCAATAAAATTATGGAAAGAGGACTAACCAAAGTATGTTGCGCAAATAGGGAAGACTGGGATGATAGAGTTCCAACAGTATTGTGGGCTTACAAGACTACCACAAAGAAGCTACACATGTATACTCCATTTCAGTTCATTTATGGGAAAGAAGTTGTTGTACCTATATATTTTATCACCCCTAGGCTCTATATAGCACATGATACGTACATGACAAATGATGAATCGATTTCGCAAAGGATTGCAGACTTACAAAAACTTGAGGAAACAATATTTATAATATATTTTCATCAGTCAATTGAGAAAGATAGACAGAAATCTTGGCATGACAAGCATATTAATTCAAAAATATTTTTGCAAGGGGATAAGGAACTACTCTATGACAGTCGGTATCCGAAGCATCCAGGAAAGTTTCACATGCATTAGTTGAGTCCATTTATATTTGCATAAATATGAAACTGTGGTGTAGTCAAGGTAGCACAACTGGATGGTATCCTTCAACCAAGTTGGGTGAATGGAGCCCACCTGTAAACCTACATTTCTCATGATTGAGCCAAAGGATTGTTTCTCTAGTCCAAGGGAGCATGTACATTAGTTATATTTTAATTTTCTATAATTTATTTAATTTATCTAATAACATTAGAGTGTGCATAGTTTTGTCGCAACATATGTTTCTTTTTCAGTCTAAGTGTTTCTTTTGTGCATAACTACTTACTCAGTTCCATAGGGTTGGATGAGTCACCAAAATATTAAAGGAGGTCATTAAACATGATGGAGACCCTCATTGTGGTCGGGGAGGAGTAAATCCAAACTGTATCTAATCCCAAGTACCATTTGTGTCATATCTAGTCATACCCTTTATGGTAGCTACAATAACCCATCATATATTTTCATTAAGCCATAAAGGCACGATATGTGTAGATGCCATCGATATCCCCACCAGGATTCTCAACCATTAAAATGGAAATCCCCCTCAGGTCGACTACGTAGATATCATCCTATACATTAAATCCAATATCACCCTATAGATTTTACTCAGTTACTATTCTCGTCGGACGCCGACGCATGAGATTGCATTGATAGCCTAAGTACGAGCATCTTTATGAACAACTACAAAGTTTTCTAGTTATCCAGTTTATAATATCTCATGAACTCGAGGAGAGAGACTCATTGTTTGTTGTTAGCTACCCTCTTGTTTTGAATTATCTGCACCTAAGAATACTCTGATAATTTTTTCTCTCCCCAGTCGCAACCCCAACTGCAACTCACCCAATTTACCAGTGCATCAGAGCAATCATTTCAAGTGTAACAGGAGGCCAAAGTTCGTCTCCCAAAGAATAAATTCCAGATGAGTTGTCTGATCCTAGGATCGAGGTCATAGGTGATTTCAAGGGGAAGACCGAACAAGTAAAACTCTTGTACCTTGACTTGATGGACCAAGTATTGTTTTTCCATATGAATATTAGTGTGTTCTGGGACTTGGCTCCATATGCAATGGGAGGCATGCATTTTTTCCCAAAAACAAAATTCATCAACCTGTTTAATTCCACAATTATGCATCTCATGGATTTACTGGTCTTCAAGACCACTGGTGAAGTTGCAT
This sequence comes from Picea engelmannii, assembly GCA_009831015.1. Lineage (NCBI taxonomy): Eukaryota > Viridiplantae > Streptophyta > Pinopsida > Pinales > Pinaceae > Picea > Picea engelmannii. The sequence goes on from ML785023.1 coordinate 208,853, forward strand.
GGTGCACAAAATTTATGATCAGTTGAGTGCATGAAAGGAGCCTATGGCTCGAAAAAAGATATTTGATTCACGTAGACAACATCCACCAGCTCACTGGATTATCCCTCGAGGGTGAGGATGTGTCCAAAGAATTCCAAGGGCCGAAAAAGCACAGGAAGTGGAAGGGTGAAGTCAACCTGTATGATAAATTCCACACTCGGAGAGGAGGTCACATGGAGAAGATTGAGTTGATTATTCTAGAAATGGTCAAGAAGACCTATTATGTCATTGCGAGTAAGGTCATTCACTCCTACTATAAGGGTGAATGCACCTTATATGCTCTTTCAGTAGTAGACTTCTGCGAAAATGGAGATGTGTTCAATTTGTGCAACTACCTACTAAAGGAACTCCTAGTTACTTGTGAGGAAGCTTAGGAGAAAGGAGGAATGTTCACATATGAATACCTATTAGTAGAATTTCCAATGTGGAAATTGAGGCCACCCATGATAAGATAGTTGGCACCAGCAGACAAAGGTCGCCTTTCAAAAAAAATTTAACCATGGCATGCAAGGGTGGATCATGAGAACCTGGAGTTCAACAACACAACCTTTTTAAACTGGTACAATCATCTCATTTACGACACTCATCGATGGTGCATACCATAGGAGTTGTTGAATCTCAACAACCGGAACATTGCATTTGGCCTAAACTGCAACAATACCTTTGTTTGGCTAAGGCACACGAGGCTCGAGGAATTCCACTCCAGGTTGCTACCTTTCTACCTTGATCAGGAAGCATTCGACAAAGAGGTCATGTCATGGAACAACATCAAGTGCAACTCTTGCAAGTCAGGTATGCACTACCTATTGCCACGATATATTTTAAAGAAAAGGGGGCAAGCTGAAGAAGTAGGACCAAGTTTCAGTGCAATGGAGGTGAAAATAAAATCTCAAACGCCAACAGAATCAGAAGAATAAGAGGAAGAGAAACCTATGGAGTGGAAGAAGAGGACATTTCCAGTGTTTCTTGAGCTCCCAGAGAAAAAAGTTCTATCAAGGAAGGATTTCAATGAAATCCCATCTACTGTGTTTATAGGGTATGTCTCAATTACAAAACCCTGAACAGGTATTTCCCCTGTAAAATTATTGAACCGACAACCAATATCTGCAGTTTTAAATTGTACCAGAGAAACCGCTCATGCTTCCAAGACTATGATTAACATCACATATGATCCTGAGTTGGATGCTAGTGCATTCTCAACTATCATTATTGAGCAAGCCCCATCTCCACCACAAGCCCCATCACCACCCCAAGAGACCATTGTTCCCTCCCAACCCACATCCCCCAAGCCAATGAAGTTGGATATACTTGACCCTTATGAGAATGTAGACTAACCCATTAACTTGACTACTGAAACCTTGAGCAATCCAATAACTCTGTCAGTACCCATTTCGGTCACTCTACCTTTTCAACAATAATAAACCCCCCCAGTCATCCCATAATTGCAAGTCCCCATTACAACAATTAGTGTTGATATCCCCACAAACAAAAGTGATACTCCATAAGTTTCACTACCATTAAGGATAGGCACACAACAGGATCAATCAACACAATCATAACAAAGTACTGCCTTGTTGAAAGTACAACTGGAGCTAGTACTCCAGAATCCACAACAATGGACATAACTATTACAACTTTTCCTAGAAAAGACAAAGGTTCTCCCTCTACTTCCAATGAATCTGAAGACTAGACTTGCAAATTAAATGAAAGTCCCGTCCTTAGGGGAAGAAGAGGTCGAGACACCCTCATAACATTCGATGGATAGTGGATTTCCACTACAAGTTCAATTATTCCATTGACACCACTATTACATCTGGCGAAGTTTCTCAACTATCGACACCACAGCTAGTGGGATTAATCAAAGCCTCAATTGAGAAATTTAAAGATTCAGGCATAGCAGAAAGTAGAGAATGTGAAGGAAAAACTAACAAAGGATTGGACAATGATCATAAAGATAGTGCCTCAGCTGCGAAAATCCATCGCAACAAGTGATCATGTGGAACATATCAGATTAATTCAGGTAGCATGGTCTAAGCTGGCAGAACAAGTGAAAAATATTGAATTACAGTTGCGGAAAAGTAATTGAGAAATTGAACTACAACCCAGGAAGCTACAATACCAACTGGAAAAAGTGGTTTTGGAAGGAAACAATGCAAGATTGACCTTGCATAAAAGGACTCCAGAGTGCAAAACAATTTTCAAATAGGTTATCGATTGGATGGGAATTATTTCAAGGCACAACTAAACATTGGAGGACATGTGCTTGAAGATCCAATCTCTCAATGAAGAAGCAACCAACACCATGGATCTGCTAGAACAACAAGAAAAATTTGACAAGCTCCAGTAGGCGAACAATGAGTTGAATGCACTGTTTGAAGCTCAAATAGTGGCCAAGAAAGAACTACGAGAATTTTGACATGTATTCCAGATGACTTATCTATAGATGCACCAAGTGGAAGCCATAGAGGACTCGGAATGGAACTCCCTATTTGCATCCAAGCCAAAATAATGCACTACAGATTCCATCTAGTAGTTTGTTGTTGAATCTTCACTGCTTTCTAGAAAGTGGTAGGACAAGGTTGGAAACTTCCAAGAAGTCAAGAAAAAATACCTAGAATTGGTACCTAAGTTGGTCCCTTCATTTGAAGAAGCCAAAGAATAAATCACTCAAGATAGAAGTGGAAGCAACTTAGAGACAAAAGATAAAGGTAAACAATAGGCCAACCCAGAGACCACGAAAGAGTCGAATATTTGACTCTGGATGAGTCAAGGATTTTGGTCGGGGCCTATTGGGCCCTTCACTTTGACGAATAGAAGTTTCACAAGTTATGTTGTAGCTTCATTTTGGCGAACAAAAGTTGCACAATATTCTTAGGAGATGGACAACAGACTAAAGGAAGAAACATAAAGAGGTTGGAAGGACAACGCAACATCAGTTTTGAATAAAGAAGTTGAAACAAGATTAAGAAGAAGAGAGAACTCTTTGGTTCTCAACCAGAAAACCTATATCAGATTATACATATATGGGATCAATATGATTGTAAAGGGTTTCTGGGGTTTTTGTTGCTGCTAGTGTTATGAACACAATATATATAGAAATAGATATAATTAATAATAATTAAACATGTTATAAATCAAAGTCATGTCTTATCTAAAGGACGTGTCTATTCATGAAAGGGAAACACCTGTGAAGATATATAAATGGACCCTCATTCTCATTGTAATCATCTCATATTTTCATATATAATTATTATTTAATATATATTATTATCCTATATGGATATCTTTATATTCCAAGTTTTTTGGATATTTACATAGTGCATTGGGTTGGTTCACCACAGTGGTATCAGAGCTTCATTATTGATCTTGGCCATTGGCCATATAGTCTTCTAGCCACATTGAAAAATATTCATAGTTTCTTTGATCTTCAGGTCATATTGAGAACAAGTTGTCCTTGGCCATTCATCACACAAGTTTATGTTAAGTTGAAATATTAAAAATAAAAATATGCCAAAAAATATTACCAAGCTATGAAATATTATTTTGACTTCAAAAATTAGAAGAAATTAGGAAAAAACAAAGAGGAGAAAAAAAAAGAAAAAATAAAGGGTTTTAGTAAAGGCACATGAACAAATATAAGTGCACACCAAGAAAAGGTAAGAAAAAGTGATTTAAAAAATAAGTTCCAAAGAAGTGGAAAAGAGAATATTTTATTTTACCTTTGGAGATTTACCTACCCATGGTTTTGGAAAACCATTGGCCCATGGTATTCCATACCATATATATGTGTGTGTATTTATTTCTAAAGAACTATACCATAGGGTCACATTTCTTGAGACCTAGCCATTGTTAAATAGTCAAGAATATAAAAAGGAGTATTTAAAGTATCCTAATATATTTAACATTTTTAATTGGTGAAGTATTTATAGGTTGAAAAATAAAGTATATAGAAAAGGATTTTAATAATATTAAAAGGGAAAGTGATAAATTTTAAAGAGTTATTATTAAATTTTATTTGAGGATATTTTGCATCAAGTGTATTTTCAAAGAAGTACGAAGCGAACTATCACAACTACAAATAATCCTACATTTTTGAAAAAATGTCCATTTTGTGCAATGGTGTTTAATTTTCAAGAACCCTTTAGAAATCAAAATTTCAATTGCACAAATTTTCGAAAACCATTTATTCTAACAAAATATCAAAATGAATACAAGAAATTGGAAGAGGAACTAGCATATTATAAAGAGACCAATAGAAATTTACGAAATGAAGTTGTCATTTTAAAAACTTAAGAGTAAATTGTATTCTTTCAAAGCAGAACAGAAGGAGGAGTTTCATGCACAAATTAAAGATGAGAGAAAAAATATGACAAGACCTTAATAGAACGAAATAAAGAAATCTCTTTCCTAAAAGATCAAAATCAGAAGTTAGAACAAGCTAATTAAAATCTTATTAAGAAATTATTAGAGAAAGATGAAGAAAATGGTCGTTTAAGGAACCATAATTAAATCTTGGTTGAACAAATCAAGAAGTTGAAAAATGATAAGAAATTAGGCAAAAAAAATGAAGAAACCTCGCATTTAAAAAACCTTAATCAAAGATTATTGGAACAGATCAGAATGTTGAAAGAGGAAGAATCGGATAAGGAAGACAAGAACAAAGTCCACAAAGTATACAAGGAAGAAAACTCACGCCTAAAAATCCATAATCAAAGTTTACTCGCCCATATTAAGAAGATAAAGAGTGATAATAAGATGGTACAAGACAAGTTAGAACAACTTATCAATAAGGAATCATTGGTAGATAAAGAGACAATGAATAAACATATGGAACTATAGAAGCATTCAAATGGAAAACACCTAATGGTGGATAAAGCAATTAACATAGACCCAATTAACCTTACAGCTCAAAGGGATTCGTTTGATGTAAAGAGGTCTTCACATGTCGAAGTAGAAACAAGCCAGGGCTATGAAGAAGACTAAATTCCAAGTGTTAATCAAGAAGAAGCTACAAGTATACGAAGTAAAGATTAGGTTGCAAGGATGCCTTATAGACATCCTAATCACAAAAATCGATACTTCAACCAATCAATTTATCCATAGAAACAAATGAAAAATATGTCAAAAATTAGTACCTCCATTACAAATGATGCTCAAGGTAGAACTTATCATGGGAGTCAAAATACATCAAATTGTCTACAAGAACCCCATGAAATCCCCATTGTGCAGAATACCGATTTAAGGTGGGTAGAATCCCTTACAATTCAATGGTTCTACGCAGCACTTAGAATATCGTATCGTTTCAAGTCCTCAACGATCACTAATTTGGGAATAAAGAATAAGAAGTTGTTATTACAAGCCAGAGAAAAAGATAAGTCATCCATAAGTATGCTTTGAGGAAAAACCATTTTTAAGGGGAAGGCAATGTTATGAACACACTATATACAGAAATAGATATAATTAATAATAATTAAACACATTATAAATAAAAATTCATGTATATCTAAAGGACATGCCTATTCATGAAAGGGAACCCCCTGTGAAGATATATAAACAGGCCCTCATTCTCATTGTAATCATCTCATATTTTGATATACAATTATTATTTAATATATATTATTGTCATGTATGGATATCTTTATATTCCAAGTATTTTGGATATTTACATAGTGAACTGGGTTGGTTCACCACAGCTAGAGTAATTGTTGTTATCATTCATGTTGTTATCTTAGTTGAGTCTTGACATCTAGGTAAGAACCAAATTGTCAATGTAATAGAGTTTTGTATTATTGTAGAGTTGGAAAGAACAAGGGACTGAGATAACCTTGTCTCACACCAGTTGGGGAGTATCTATTGCTTATTTGTATATGTGACTCAAGCTGTGAGAAGAACTTGATATGATAATATAATTGGAGGCCCAAATTTCAAATATATCTTGTGTATTTAGTCTTCTAATTCTCTTGAATGCTATTCTGTATTATCTTTTATGTCTGATATTCTTAATCGCTTCCTTGTGAATGGAAACACAACTCTGTTTTTTTATTATCAGTTAGGAAATGTTTAGAAATGCTACAGGTTTAATCTATCTTGTGCAAGACTAACTTGAATCTTGGTACTTTAGATATTTGTCTAAGTATTCTCCTTACCCTTCCCTCTCTTTCTGATCTCAGTTGTGCTTCGAGTGATACTTGTTTCCTCTTGGGAGGATGAAAATTCTAGTGCACTAGAATACTTCTGTACCTTTTGTTGGTAACTGTAAGAGGACCCTTCTCTGATCACTTTTGCGCCAACACATAGCTTGGAGTGACTGGGAAAATACAACTAATAGACATTTTGCCCCACGTGTTTGACAATAGTATAAGGACCATAAAAAAAATTTGAAAGTTTTTGACACTGTTGGTCTTTGAGTGAAGTCTACTTGTATGGTTGGAGACTGAGAAACACCTAATCCCCTTCAACAAATTGATGTTCAAAATGACCCTGATCGACCTGTTGCTTCATGTTATTTTGATCCATTAACAAATTGTCTTTGAGAGTATGGAGGATTTTGATGCAGAATGTAAGATTGCAATCAAGCTCCTAAACCTTGGAGAAACCCGACATGTATGGGAGAACCAATGGTGGATTCTATCCATAGACTTATTAGTCATGCAAGTGGAAGTATGATAAGAGGTTTTGTACCATCATTAAACTAGAGGTAACAACCGAACCCATTGATGTTGTATGTCAAACACAAAACACCTCAAATATTTTTCCAAACACTTATTGACCACTTCCATTTGGCCACCAATATGGGGATGATAAGTTGTGATGAGATTCAATTGAGTTCCCTGGAGCCTAAATAGCTCTTTCCAGAAATTACTGGTAAAAGTGGGATCACGGCCAGAAAAAGTATAACGATTCATTCCATGGAGTTTGAATATATTATCCATAAACATTTAAGCCACTATGGATGTTGTGAATGGATGTTGAATATTAGTTCTAGAAGTTTCCCCTAGACTGTTATAGGTTCAATCCTAGCACATCTACAGTTATTGCAATGATTTTATAAATAAGGATGTGTTTTGGGTTTTGAAAAAAGGTGGATCAGGTAAAGTGAAAGAGAAATAATAAAGGGATAAGCTTAAATGCAGATCAGTGAATCACCATTGGGCATGGAGTCAAGTAAAAACTATGTTAGATTGAAGGCCATTGAACTGCATATCAGATAAAATACTTATATCATGATGGATAGAAGAATGGATAATGTGACAAATAGTAGAACATCAACCAAACAAAGATTTTCTCTGCAAAATGGATTTGACAGGTACTTGAACAAAACACACAAACAACAGGCGAATCACAACAAATCTTGTTGCTCAAGAACTTATTGTTTATGGAAATTCATTGATTCTCATTGGCTATAACTCATTCAAGCAAGAGGGAAAAATACAATGGAAAACAAAGAAATCACAATCTGATAGCATAAATCATAGGGATGTTCAATGTCAGAAATGAATGCTTAATAAAACTGCTCATAGGCTTACAATGCTCATACATAGGCCGACTAATCAAATTCTTCTCCAGGCCTTACCCTATCAGGCCTCAACTTTATTTCCCTAAATGATAGAATATATATAACTATAGATAGATAAACTATCACTAATTTCTAGGAAACAAACGTGATACTACACACTAAAAATTAAAAAAACAATAAATATGCAATAGGTTACCAGATATTCTCTAATGCTAGAATTAGTTGTAAAGAATTACCACTTGTAATCCATTTGTTATTCATACTTAATCACTTGATGACTCACTCCCTTGAATTTTGGAACTGCTTGTTGATTTGTTAATTTTGTGCCTTCTTAGTTGCCTCAAAATCTAGAATACAGTCCACCTGTAAATGCTCCCTTGTATGTTGTTAAGTGTCTCTACCTTTAATCAGTATACTTTATCTTTCTTGAATGTTCATTGCCACTACCTTTAGAATCATAATATTGATAGATGCCATGATAGCTATAGCTATAATCCCTGGTGCTTGCCTGTGCATTCTTTTCTTTGACTTATTCCTCCTCATAGGTAGACCATTTTCATCGATTTCTTCTTCACAATGAGGTCTTTCCTCTCATCAAATCCATCCTTGATATGGGCCAGTAACTAGTCATCAGTAGGTATCTTGAGATCATCTTTAGTCTGTCTAGATTTAGTCAGCAGGCTAACAAAACCATCCTCAGAAAAATTAATTAGCTGATAATCAATACGAGTAACATGAGGGACATTGCATTTGTGTAAATGACCCCATTTGTTGTGAACTACATGAGGGGGCTCTCAATCATGTTCCTGTATATTTCCTTCAAATGCTTGCATCTTCATTTCATTTCATGGTTTCATAGTGCCTCTTCAATGATGGAAATCTTGACATCCTCTCCCTTGGGTAAAGAAACCCAAGCCTTTGTGCCTTTTCCAGTTTTGAACACATTACCTTGTCAGGTCACAAACTCCTAACCAACAACATATTACACATGAATAATATCAAATCTATCCTTATGCTTTTCTCTACGCTTAATGATTCTAAAACGACCTATGTTACAACCTCCGGTAACCATTACAACATTACCAACATCAAACTTAATCATGTGTCCATCATAATCATTGAGGTAAGGGATACCCTTATCTCCAAATTGCATAGAAAGAACTTTGCAAAGTTTGTACTTTGCTTCTTCATCCTTGATTGAATGCAAATGGAAACAACCCTTCGCATCATAAAGAAGCCTCATTTGATTTTTCAATAGGTCGGGCATCCATAAAACCTTAAGGTTACCTCCTCATGGCCTTGTATGGACATATCTGTTTAGCGCTTGATTTCCCATGTGGTCTTGACTCATGGCTTTGACTCGAGATTTGGCATATGTTGTTTTTCTGTGAATGAGAATTTGGACTGTTGGTTATCGATAACTAGGAGTGTTGAATTCACCAACAAATCTTCTGCTCTGTCTTTCAACAATGGCCCTTGCACCCAGGCATACAGCTAGCCAATTCCCACTCCAAAAAAAGGGCATTCTAGATTTTGTTGAATGTTGTTTAATTTTTATCCTCTAACTGCCATCTTGAAACCCTCTCGACACCTGGATTTGTCACTTTACGCTTGGGTCTTCATTACTGAGATGCCCATCACTATTTTTTATCCTTGGCACCTATACAAATTATATCTTATACCGGGGCATTTCTCTGACACTTGGGCTCTCAAGCTTAGGCATATTCAATTTACTTGTTGCACTCGATTCCTTTACTACCTAATACACAATTGAAAAGTCTTGGTCACTAAGCCCCAAGATTCTCTTTGATATTTGAACAACAATAATATTTGTTGTGGATTTTTCTCATGGCTTTGCATCACAACCTAATGCCTTCAATATATCAAATGATTTAAAACCTAGGTATACTTACCATATAATAGATGCACACTTATTTTCTTCCTTCAAATCAAGCATTTGCTAGTTATATGGATTCATGATTGGCATGTGGTTTTGGCTTGAGTTGAATGCATTTTCTATGACTTGATGTGTCAATCTGAGGATCGAATTGTAGATTAAGTCATAGATTCTAACCCATGGTTCTATATTGCATGTGCACTGGCTCTGGAGATTGGCTCTTAGGCCAATATCTTTTGTCGAAATGAACATGAAAACATACTAACATTTTTCCAATGTTAACTCTTGGCTGTATTCGACGCATGTGCTGCTGGAAAAACACTTTTCGGTGTTACAGGAATAACACTTCTCGGTGCTACGGGAATAACCCCATTCCTGCAACAAGGAGAAAATTGAACATTTAGTATCTGGATACTAACATTGGCTCCTTTTGGAGGATGATTCTCTCCATGTGGGACATCAAGAACTTGCAGACAAGCTTGCCTTATCATTTCTACTTATCTGTGGAACCTGACCCTGCAAATCCTCCCTTCTGTAGACATTCAAAACTTTTGTGTTGTGCCTAGTCTGTTGGGCTTTCGGAGTCATTCAATATCATTCCATTCTGGCACAAACTTCTGTAACTCTGCTCCTCATTTGAAGCTAAACTACTCCTGCCAATAGTGCCTCATATGTATTGGGCATGGAATCTTTATTTCAAAACTAAAACCAAATTTTATGCAGCAAACTAACAGAATGAAAAGAATCTACCTTCTCATATGATGAGCTTATTTTACACACTATCTACACTATCCTACTTCTTCTATTAGATCAGGTAAAAACATGTTGCCAATGAAGCCATACTAGTATTTTTCTAATTGGTGAAACTCTTGATCTGGTTCTGAAAAATAAAGAGACCCATAGCATATCAAAGTGAAAAGGAAAAGTGAAGGAAATCCAACCCTCACTAAGGAATAATAATTTGTCATTTGAAGTGCGTGAAGACTCCATATAATCAGCAAAAGGATCATGAAAATCACAAAGAAAAACCTCTTTCTCTTGTTTCAGTTGAAGATCAAAAAGTCTCTACATATCTTCCTGTTGATCATGGCTTCCCTCTTCAGCTATATATAAATCTGAACATGGTTGCATACTAACTCCACTATTCATGATAGATTGTTCGTTGTTGTGTGTAGATCTAGGTTCAAGCATAGTGCATGCAGGCTCACTGATTTGTAGAGATGGTTGTTTGATGTATTCTGCAAATTCATGATGACTGATTTATTTACAATATTGTTCTTCAGCACAATCTGATTCATAATTGTCATAAACTGGTTGGCTTCTCCTCAAGTCAACAAAAGGGATCTGTGCTTCTCTGTCAGAATACTTATCAAATATAGGTGGGTCCAAAACTCCTTGGTCTTGAACAAAAAAATAAGCAATTTGTTGATCTTTCTCTTCACTCTCAGGTGAAAATACATCGTGGAAAATTTCTTGAAGGGATGGAGAAAAATCCTCTTCATCAACTAATTCTTCTTTTAAATCAGAGGCATCATTTACATCAGATACATGATATAATGCATCTACATTTATACAATCATCGGTATAATTATGAATCATATCTGGAAGACTTTCTTCTTTGGAATTAGAAAAAGAAAAGGATCCATCCCTATCTTCATTAAAATATTCACTTTCATCCTTGATTTCATTTTCAATCAGATCTTCACTAAGCTCATCACACAAGGAACACTCTGTTTCCTACTGAGTACAAAGCTTGAAATTTTCACAACATTCTTCAAGAGGTATATCAGAAGAATAATACCTCTTGCAATACTTATGGAAGGATGCATGAAATTCTTGCAAAGAATATATGTTGACAATAGAGAGTGACCGATACCATCTTCGAGCATCACCATCTAATGAGTATACAAACATATTCATAAGAGAATCTTCATAACATATATTCAACCGATCTATGCACTGATGAAAATCTATGAGATGTTGGGAAGGATTATCCATTTCATTTTTATGGAATATAGGAAGAAAGTCTGGGCATTCTAAGAAGGAAAGCACACGATGAGGAAAACTAGGAATAGTTGAAAATTTGAGAAGTGCAAACCTCTGAGCCAAGATAGCCTCCATGGCCATCTTGGATCTTCAAATAGTGGAGTCACCTATGGATCCTGGAACAATGGAGTCGCCATGGTGAAACATGTGCAGTCATGTATCTTCCCTCTTCCTGTTCACCATCAAGAAGTGAATCTGATTGTTGTCGTTCTCCCAGGGAAGATTTCTTCATTTCTTCATCCTCGACAACAATGCCAAAAGATGTTAGTTCTAGAATTTCCCCCTAGACTACTATAGGGTCAAGCCTAACACATCTACAATTATTGCAATGATTTTATAAATAATTATGTTTTTTTGGTTTTGAAAAAAGGTGGATCAGGTAAAGTGAAAGAGAAAGAATAAAGGGATAATCTTAAATGCAGATCAATGAATCACCATTGGGCATGAAGTCAATTAAACACTTTGTTAGATTGAAGGCCAATGAACTGCATATCAAATAAAATACTTATATTATGATGGATAGAAGAATGGATAATGTGACAAATAGTAGAACATCCACCAAACAAAGATTTTCTCTACAAAATGGATTTGACAGGTACTTGAACAAAGCACACAAACAACAGGTGAATCACAAAAAATATTGTTTCTTAAGAATATATTGTTTATGGGCAACCATTGATTCTCAATGGCTGTAACTCATTCAAGCAAGAGGGAAAAATAGAATGGAAAATGAAGAAATCACAATCTGATAGCATAAGTCACAAGGATGTTCAATGTCAAAAATGGATGCTTAATAAAATTGCCCGTAGGCTTACAATGCTCATACACAGGCCTACTAATCAAATTATTCTCTAGGCCTTACCCTCTCGGGCCTCAACTTTATTTCCCTAAATGATATAATATATATAACTATAGATAGATAAAATATCACTAATTTCTAGGAAACAAACTTGATACTACACACTAAAAATAAAATAAAAACAATAAATATGCAATAGGCTGCCAGATATTCTCGAATGCCGGAATCAGTTGTAAATAATTGCCACTTGTAATCCATCTTTTATTCATACTTAATCACTTGATGACTCACTCCCTTGAATTTTGGAACTGCTTGTTGATTTTTTGGTCTTATGCCTTCTTAGTTGCCTCAAAATCTAGAAGACAGTCCACCTGTAAATGCTCCCTTGACTGTTGTTAAGTGTCTCTCTTTAATCAATATACTTTATCTTGCTTGAATGTTCATTTCCACTACCTTTAGAATCATAATGTTTAGAGATGCCATGATATCTATATCTATAATCCCCGGTGCTTTCCTGTGCATTCTTTTCTTTGAATTATTCCTTCTCACAGATAGACCATTTTCATCTATTTCTTCTTCACAACGAGGTCTTTCCTCTCATCAAATCCAACCTTGATATGGGCCAGCAGCTAGTCATTAGTAGGAAACTTGAGATCATCTTTAGTCTGTCTAGATTTAGTCAGCAGGCTAACAAAACCATCCTCAGAAAAATTAATTAGTTGATAGTCAATATGAGTAACATGAGGGACATTCTAGTTGTGTAAATGACCCCATTTGCTGTGAACTAGACGAGGGGGCTCTCGATCATGTTCCTGTATCTTTCCTTCAACTGCTTGTAGCTTCATTTCATTTTAGGGTTTCATAGTTCCACTTCAATGATGGAAATATTGACATCATCACCCTTGGGTAAGGAAACCCAAGGCTTTATGCATTTTCTAGTTTTGAACACATTACCCTGTCGGGTCACAAACTCCTGACCAATAGCATATTGCACATGAATAATCTCAAAGCTATCCTTATTCTTTTCTCTACGCTTAATGATTCAAAAACGACCTCTGTTGCGACCTCCAGTAACCATTACAACATTACTAACATCAAACTTAATCATGCGTCCATCATAATCATTAAGGTAAGGGATACCCTTATCTCCAAATTGCACAGAATGAAATTTGCAAAGTTTTTACTTTGCTTCTTCATCCTTGATTGAATGAAAATGGAAACGACCCTTTGCATCATAAAGAAGCCTCATTTGATTTTGAAATAGACCGAACATCCATAAACCCTGAAATCTACCTCCTCATGGCCTTATATGGACATATGTGTTTAGCACTTGATTTCCCATTTGGTCTTGACTCATGGCTTTGACTCGATATTTGGCATATGTTGGTGTTCTTTGAATGTGAATTTGGACTGTTGGTTATTGATAACTGGGAGTGTTGAATTCACCAACGATTCTTCTTCTCTGTGTTTCAATAATGGCCCTTTTACCTGGGCATACAACTGACTAGTTCCCACTCCAAACAAAGGGCATTCCAGATTTTTTTGAATGTTGTTTAATTTTTATCCTCTAACTTCCATATTGAAACCCTCTCAACACCTGGATTTGTCACTTTATGCTTGGGTCTTCATTACTAAGCTGCCCATCAATGCTTTTTCTCCTTGGCACCTGTACAAATTATATCTTATACTAGGGCGTTTCTCTGACACTTGGGATCTCGAGCTTAGGCATATTCAATTTACTTGTTGCACTCGATTCCTTTACTACCTAATACATGGTTGAAAATTCTTGGTCACTAAGCCCCAAGCTTCTCTTTGATATTTGAACAACAATAATATTTTTTGTGGATTTTTCTTATGGATTTGCATCACAACTTGATGCCTTCAATCTGTCAAATGATTTAAAACCCAGCTATACTTAACATATAACAGATGCACACTTATTTTCTGCTTTCAAATCAAGCGTTTGACAGTTATATGGATTTACGATTGGCATGTGGTTTTGGCTTGAGTTTAATGTGTTTGCTATGACTTGATGTTTCGATCCGAGGATCGAATTGTAGATTAACTCATAGATGCTAACCCATGGTTGTATATTGCAGGTGCATTGGCTCTAGAGATTGTCTCTCAGGCCAATACGTTTTGTCGGAATGAACATGAAAACAAGCAAACATTTTCCCAATGTTAACTCTTGGTTGTATCCGACGCATGTGCTGTTGGAAAAAACCTTTTTGGTGTTATGGGAATAACACTTCCCGGTGCTACGAGAATAACCCCATTCCTGCAATAAGGAGCAAATTGAAAATTTAGTATCTAGATACTAACATTGAACATAATAGAAATGAGCATATTTGGAAGCACTATCCACTACCATCGTGATGACTAACTTATTTCCTGATTTTGGTAAACCAACAAAGAAATCCATGGAAATCTCTGTCCAAATAGTAGGTGGAATTGGTTGGAGTGTATGAGGAGGTTTGAAAGTATCACTTTTATTTCATTCACATGTATCACAGTCAACCACAAAGGTGTGGATGTCCTGTTTCATACCATATCGAAAGAAAGATTGTTTTACCCTTTAATAAGTTTTGGTAAAAATTGAATGGACTACTATAGGTGAAGCAAGAAACTCAGAGAAAACCTTGGGTTTAAGGGCCAACTGTTTTCTTAAAGAAAAATGGCCTTTATAGAGAAAATCTTCATTATGCCAAGAGTACCTTGAAGCATCTTGTGGATCCTGTTGAATTGTTTGGATTAGGATGGAAATTTTGGGTTCTTGAAGCCATTCATGTCAAACATCCTAAATTTATTCTGATACAATGAATGAGAGGGAAAAGAGGGACCCTTCATCCTCATATTTCCCAGAAAGAGCATCAGCCACATCGTTTTCTTTTCCCTTCTTGTAAACCATCTCATAACCATATCCAAACAGCTTGGTCACCCATTTTTGTTTCTTCGGGGATGAAATTCATTGTTCCAAGAAGTACTTGAGGATTTGATGATCCATTTAATTTGGAATCTCCATCCCAATAGATAAGGGTTCCATATATCCACTGCATGCAAAATAAACAACATTTCCTTTTCTTAAATCAATTAGCCCAAATGTCAGTACAAAAACTATTTTCTGGTGAAAGCCAAAGGTCATCCATCTTTCATGAGGACTGCCTTGATTCCTCTCATGGATGCATCACATTCCAGAACAAAGGTCTTGGTGAAGTCAGGTAGGGATATTACAGGAGTAGTGCACATAGATTCTTTCAAGGCTTAGACAGATTGGACAGCTCTTGGAGTCCAACTGAAAGCATTCTTTTTAATGAGAGCTATGAGAGGAGTCATAATTTTTCCATAATTATGAACAAACTTGGGATAATATCTTGTTAAACCTTGGAAACCACACAAAATTTTAATAGTTTTAGGGTGAGGCCAATTTTTCATAGCTTCAATTTTCTTAAGATCCACCCTTACACCATAATTGAAAATAATATGACCCAGCTACTCAAATTCTGAGGTGCCAAAAGAAAATTTAGATTGTTTGAGAAAAATTTGGTGCTTGGATAGGAGATGGAGAACTTGATCTGCATGGGTGATATGGGTTGGCTAGGTTTTAATATATATGAGAATATCATCAAATAAAACTAACAGAAAGTGATGGAGGAAAGGATCAAATACATGATTCATGAGACTTTGAAAAGTGGAGGGGGCATTACAGAGACCGAAGGGCATGACCAATAACTCATAATCTCCCTCATGAGTGGGAAATGTAGTCTCGCGGATGTATTCCTCTTTCATACGTATCTAGTGGTAGCATGAACTAAGGTCAAGTTCGGTAAATTATTGAGGCCCACTGAGTTCATCCAGAAGGTCATCTATGATAAGAATGGGAAATTTGTCTTTGATGGTAAATTTGTTAAGGGAACGAAAATGAGAGCACATGATCCAAGTTACTTCCTTCTTCAGAACAACTAAAGCGGGGTAAGAATAGGGGTTGGTACTTGGATAAATAACATTCATTTCTAACAATTCTTGGACAATTTTCTCAATTTAATTTTTTTTAGCAAAGGGATGATGATAAGAGTGGACATTCGAAGGAATAATTCCTAGGATTGAAGGAATCGAATGGTCATGGTCTTCGTGGGAGGGTTGAAGGTGCTGAGGGCTTCGAAAAATAGTGGGTTGGAAAGAAATAATCTTTTGAAGGTCGAGGTGTACAGGGGGTGTCTCAACTTCTTGAATGCAATTGAGCTGGCCAATGATGCCAGAATGACCTTTTTTGAGTAATGTTTCCATGCAATGGGAAATGATTGTTATCACTGAAATTTCATCCGCAAATGGTTACAAGAATCCAGCATCGTCAAACAATTATGAGGTCACCCATGGACCAAAATTACCAAAAAATCATTTCCAAAGCATCAAAAACTATACAACCAGTGACAAAATTAAAGTGGGCTATGAAGAACAGGGTGTGCGCACACATGCACAAAAAAAAAACGCAGGAAAAGCGCACATGAGCCCGATGCACAACTGTGGTCGCTAAAAGTTGCGCAGATCTAAAAACGACGCATTTATGATATTGGTCAGCCTCCCACCCACTTCTGGTTCAGCTTCCAAGTTGATTTGACACTCAAATATGGACTGGATCCAACTAGGTGGCTGGTCAAAGACCTAAAAATGCCCTAATTAGCCTCTTTTCACACTACAAGCTGGTTTCACAATACCTCAAAGAGGTGCTATAAAACAAGGCCATGGGTGCACTTCATTCTTAAGGAATTTCAATAGCAAAGTTATGCTACTACTATTCTCTTGAGGAATCCTCTATTCTAATCAAGAGTATACTAGCACCATTACATTGGGCAATCCATCTTACCCCTTGAGTGGATTAGAAAAGAATTCTTTCACCATTTTCATTCAAAGTTGTAAGAAGAGCTTATTTGTGGGGGTCCAAGAGCCCTCCATTGGAGGAAGAAGGGACTCATAGTCCTCTTTCTTCTTGGTGTTTTCTTTCACTGATATAAACCTTACCATTGGTGACATGGGTCTTATTGGTTTTTTTGTTCTTATGTCCCTATGCTCACTAGTTTAGTTGTTATTTTATTTCTTAGTTGTTCTTTTATATTTATTTATCTAACCCTTTTCCTTATAGCTGCCCTACTTAGCAAACCCAACTAAGCTTGCAAGCACCTCTATTCTGCTTATCTAGGTGGCAAAAGAGGCGCAACAGATTGGCGACTCCACCGGGGAAAGGTATCAATTTCCTACCCCATTTGGGTTTTTATAGCTCTTCTTTTGGTTTATTTAACCTGCAGGTGCATTAACTGGCCCAAGATGACCTGCAAAACATCCAATTCCAAGTTGAATTGAGAGAATTCCATCCAGAATTTTCTTCACGTCCGTGTGTCAGTTGTGCATGAGTTTTTTGGCCCACAGATGCGCATCGTGCGCACATGCGCTAAAACCACATTTTTTTTTTGCGCACCCATGCCCAAAATATCATTTTGGTCTGCGCATAGGTGCTCAATGCACCTCTGTCTACACTGAGACCCACACACCTGTGCAGAAAACTACACATTGTAAGGTTTTTTGAGATTTGGGGAAAGCCCCTAGCCTTCTTAAAAGTGATTTCATGCATGTTATAAGCTTCACCACACTTAGTTCCCTCTTCATATAAAGGGATTAGTCAAAACACATAGGCACTTAGGGGGTTTAAAATCATTATTTCCCCTTTTACTTTCATTTTTCCACATGGATGGCTTACTTTGACTAAAATTATAAGTTGGACTCATTTGTAATCACACAAAACTTGCATTGGGACTAGAAGTTGGATAACAATCGCTTAGTATGCTCTTCTCTCATGCTTCCAAGTGACCTTGAGAATCAGAAAAAGATTGTAGGACAATTTCAACTCCCTTAAAAAGACTAAAACCTTTAGGAGAGGACAACAACCCTTCTTGGGACTCCTCTTAGTTTATTTTTCAAACACATCTTAAGATTGTAATGGGCCCATACATGCCCACATGCCACAAAGATAGGATAGTGTTGAAATTTACTTTCTTAGATTAAATCACTAGGGAAGTTTAAAGGTTTTGTAATGGGCCCATACATGCCCACATGATCACAATCTAGGATAGTTTCAAAGATTTTGTTAGATTAAATCACAATAGGGAGTTAAAGGAATAGTAAAGGACCCATGTGTCCACATGCTAGTTTCCTAGGGACTTTTGAATTACACAAGGTTGTATCAAAGGCACTTAGTTAATTAGGTAACCAACACTTGTAAGGACCAAGCGAAGTCCACATGCAACAAGGTGACACCTAATTCAGTAAAACATTGGCACACTTTCACTCATTCACACACAAAATTCACTTATCACTCACATAGTTTTCCTCTCGAAACGTGGAGGTCAAAGTAAGTTTCCTCCCAAAGGGATTACGAAACACCCCACCCTTTTCTTGACGAAACTATCCACTCCCATTTAATTTCAACGAGGTTGGTTCACACCCCCAACATCTCAAACAACTACATCTAAATTTTTTCTAAAAACTCACTAAGTTTTTCTCCACAGGAGGTGCCAAAATAATTTTTTTAGTCTAGGTAGGATTTCAGGGATAGGCATCCAAATAAATCCCCATTATTTGGTTCTCACATTGTCAAAACAATAGAAGTTGTCAAATAGGGAGCTGAAAATCCTCCAAGTCAAGTGTTCCTAACACCATAAGACAAGGAGATACCCATT
This sequence comes from Picea engelmannii, assembly GCA_009831015.1. Classification (NCBI taxonomy): domain Eukaryota; kingdom Viridiplantae; phylum Streptophyta; class Pinopsida; order Pinales; family Pinaceae; genus Picea; species Picea engelmannii. The sequence goes on from ML785023.1 coordinate 227,878, forward strand.
AAGGGTTGAAGGCTGAGGTCCGGTTGTTCTGTGCATCCCCCCTTGAGGCACCCACCTCTTGGACTGGATCCAACCCGTGACCCATTTCTTAGGCTAAAAATCTAAATGTCACACTTTGACCGAGGTACCTAGTGACCAAATTTTAGGACATCTACCCAAGTGGAAATTGTGGGCTGCAATTGCACCTTGATAGGATTTTGTGTGGCTATTGGGAAATATCACCATCTCTTTTGGGATATGCCCCCTTTACCCCTCATTATAACTAATTATTTCATCCTTCACTAGTTTCTCTTCCGATGACTTCAGACCCCACTGTTGAGTACTATTGGAAGGTCCATTTCTATTTGAAAGGAAGGACATTATGTCTTTTAGGACACGAGTATTTGTTTTCTTTGATTCCCCACGCGGACAAAACCCACTTATCCACATATATGCTTCTTTTTCAAAACACTTTATGTATGATGCAATTCTTATTACATTTTGATTTAGATATATATATTGTGTAAAGTTCAAAAATTTGCAACAAAGACTCTTGTTTATTTTCTCTCATCACAATTTGCACACATCCACTCAGCTAGTCGGACATCATAGGGGACCCACAGAACCCCTATCATTCCAGACGCTTACTAAACCTCCATCCTATTTTAGGGGGAGTTCTTGGTATTGCCAACTCATCAACACCACCTTCACACACTCTTGTGAGTGCCACTGTCTTAGGATCAACCTTCCTTGGTTCCACATTACTTGGGTTCACTTCCCAAGTCCCTCCATCCACTCGCTCTCCACTACATGGAAGCAAGGGGGAAACTTCCTCTCAAGGGTGAAGTACCAACCCACCTATTCCCCCTCAAGGTTTAGGTTCACAAAACACGCACACCATGGCTGGAGCTAATCCTCCCTCCCCACTACAGATGCCATATTTGGCCTCTCTTAACATACCAGATCTAAGCAAACTCACAAATGATCCTATATTGAATGACCCAACATGACCTGCAATGCCTACCAAACTACCTTCAGACATCCCCAAGTTTGAAGGAAAGGCATGAGACTCCATCAATACCATCAATATCGTGCACCCACTAAGTCTCCTCCCATTCCCCCAGAAACAAACCCGGCACCGATGGGACCCCCGTTGGTAATTCCTCTCCCTAACACCAAGACACCTCTTCACATCCCTCGCATCCCATTACATAGGAATGTCCACAACCCCCAAGCTAGGGAAACTCATAATTACAGTTTGGTCGATGACTTAGCACAATCCCCAGCTTCCATGTTAGTCTTAGAGGTCCTTCAAACTTTTCCCACTCAACGAAAATCATTACTTTCTGCCTTGGGGGAAGTTTACCCCGCGGATACCCAACTCATCACATTTGATCTCAACAACAGAGAACCTCGCCTTCCTGCTCTGATTTCTTTTCAAATCCCAGTAAAAATTCGAAACATTACAGTTCATTGGTGCATCATCGATGAAGGTGCATCCACATGCATTATGTCCAAATATGTATGGTAGAAACTTGGTTCCCCCAAACTCATACCATCTGCCATTACCTTACAAGCTTCTGACGGACGACCATCGTCTCCTGAAGGGCTCTTCCAAAATGTCCCCATAGAACTCAGGGGCAAGACCATTCTCATCGACATTGAAGTTATCGATGCCCCACTCAATTATAATACCCTATTCGGTTGTAGCTACATGTACGCTAAGAAGGCAGTTGCCTCTTCCATATTTTGAACGATGATGTTCCCCCATAAAGGGAAGATCATTACCATTGACCAAGTCTCATATTATGAGCCTAACCCTTCTGCCAACACTGATAACATTCTCCTTCTCATACACACGAGTCATGATACATACCCACTCATCGAAATGGGTCCCGAAAGTTTCAAAGACCCAGCATTGTTAGGAAAGTACCATGGTGCACCACCGCTCCTTCATCCTTCCAATCAAGTATGTGTCATATCATCCAATGGAACTGACATAGAGGATACCCTTCCTGCTAGGGAGGCTTCTATCATATCTGACGTCCCACTAGTCGCAGAGCTCCCCCCTCACGAGCCTCCTATGAACCCATCGACTCCACCAATCCACGATTTCACCTCTCCCCAAGGCCATATCCCAGTTTGGGAGACAGTTCCCCAAGCCATTACTCAAATCCCCTTCTTCTACCCTCCACCTGGCGTACAATATTTCCAAGTATCCGCAACGCTTACCCTCCCTAATATGGTGTTAGAAATTCTAGTTTGTTATTTACATCCACCAGAGATAGTCCCTCAACCATCCCTTCCCCCCCAAATGGAAGGAATCCCAATGATTATTCCCACACTCACTCCCACCATACCCTCTACACCCCCACTCACTACCCTCCCTGGAACAGCTGGGGGCAAGCGAAAGAAGAAGGATCCCACAACTCCACTTCCCCCACACATCCAACCTCCTTGCATGCTATGAGAGAAAGATGGACACCAAACCAACAACTGCCCATCTCTACCTGAGTTACGGAACCTGATTCCACTCAATCTAACACCATCAACGCTCACCACTGTAGCAAGTACTGCCGCTAGCGCCCCTCACTCAAGTAGTAAAGGGATGTGAACCAAATTCGCTTGTGCTATATGTTCAGAATATGGCCATTATACACACCATTGCCCAGCACTATTGCACTTCCAGAAGACATTAGCCGCAATACGCCAAAGATTCCAGAATGAACCCAATCTACCTACATCATCCCTACCAAAAATCACTGACATCCATTATGTCACAACTTCATTCAATGAACGTATGAGATGCCCTTTCTCTCTATGTGAATCCTTAGATCATTTTACATACTAATGTCCTATGATCATTGAATACAGGAAATGTCAGTTGACCCTGATTCAAACCCTTGCACCCCCTACAGAATCGATGGTTGACCTTACCTCATTACTAGAGATTCTTCATATCATTTCTCCTGAACCCGAGGCACTCCCGATGCCTCCATGGTTCTTGGATGACTTATTCGAGGATTCACCCCCAAATCCCCCTAATTCTCCCATTCATTTCCCTACAGAGATTTTACATCCAACTACCAATGGTACTCCTCAATACTTCTATATTTGGTTTATGTCGAGTGAACCATTGCAATCTCATTGCATCATTCCCCCTGCTTCTTCATCACCAGGGGACAACCACATGGAGACAGTCACCGATATCACTCTTCTAGACCCCTTGTATTCCTACCAATTCCACTGTGACGAGGACATACTTGAAGAGTTAAATACCCCCGACTACCCATGGGATGCACTACACCACAAATCACTCTTTTTTTCACAGGAAGCCTCCACGCCTCCTAACCAACACCCCATATACGCAATTAAAACCAAGGATTTTATCCCATCAGGGCATATCGACTGGTTCAATAACCCCATTCCTACCCCTAATGCTTTTGAAGAAGGCAATATGGCCAACATTTCCCCAACCATCAAAATCGACATTTCCATAAAAAATGGAGTCGTTGAGGAAATCACCATTGGCGCTGCTTGCACTCCTCAAGAAATCACCACCTATAAAGCCCTCTTCCAATAATATCAGGATATTTTTTCCTGGTTAGACACAAAGATTCCTATCCTTGATCCCTCTATTGTCGAACATCACATCGACACCTAGCCTGACATTACACCAGTTCGTCAAAAACAATGACCAATACACCCATCCAAAGCAGTGGCCATCAAATCCGAGATTGACAAATTACATGTGGCTGGGTTCATCTACCCCATCGCCTATACATCATGGGTTTCCAACCCTGTGCCCGTTAACAAAAAATAGGGCACTATCCGCGTCTGCACGAACTTTCATGATCTCAATCACGCATGTCCCAAAGACAACTTTCCAACGCCTTTCATCGATCAAATCATTGACGACTGCATAGGCCACGAGGCTCTATCCTTCATGGATGGTTTCTCTAGTTATAATCAAATCCAAATTCACCCAGCCAATCAATACAAAACCGCATTCACTACCCCTTGGGGTAATTTTTCATATTGTGTCATGCCTTTTGTCTTAAAGAATGCTGGTGCAACTTTCCAACGAGATATGACATACATTTTTCATGATCTGTCTCATATCATCCTTGCATACTTGGATGACCTCACAGCTCGATCTAAGAAATGTACCCAACATCTTGATGATTTACGAATCATCTTTCAATGGTGTCATCAGTACAACATCTGCTTAAACCCCATCAAGTGCATGTTCTACATCACTGTGGGGTGCCTCCTCGGATTCATCATTTCCCAAAGTGGTATTACCGTAGACCCCCTCAAAGTCCAAGCCATCACAGAAATTCCACCCCCCCGAAATTTATGTCAACTCCAGAGCCTCCAAGAAAAAGCTAACTTTCTACAGTGATTTTTCCCAGACTACTCCACTCGAGCACACAGTTTCCTTCGCTTACTATGCCATGACATCCCATTTCACTGGGATGAACATGCCCAAAAAGAATTTGACGATCTTAAAACAACGTTTTCTAATGCCCCTTTAATTAGTTCACCCGATTATAATCACGACTATATCCTCTACATATCAGCATCAATTGTCTCAGTAGCAGGAGTTCTCATTCAAATCGGTGATGACGATCGTGAGCACGTCATTTAATACATTAGTAAAAACCTCTCAGGGCCACCCTTGAAGTATAAACATGAAGAGAAACTAGCCCTTGCAGTCGTCCTCACAGTCCAGAAAATGCGTCATTACATTCTTCTTCTAATGACTAAGGTCATAGAAGATTCCAACCCTATGCAATACTTTCTCAGTCGTCGGCAAATTAATGGAAAATTTGCCCAATGGATCGTTATCCTTCAGGAGTACGATCTTGAATTTTCAATACCCAAGAGAAAGAAATCTCTCTTCCTCGCCGAACTTGTCACGGCCTTCCCCTCTAATACTACCAGTGCCCACGTCAATACCGACTTCCCCGACGAACATCTCTTTTACATCACTTCGGATAATCCATGGTATGGTGACCTCCTCGTCTACCTCCAAACCCAAAAAGTCAGTAACTACCTCTCACGAGATGATTGCCATCATATTCTCCACTAGCCCCCCTGCTATCTCCTCATCGAAGATATCTTATATCGACAAGAGGTTGACCCCATACTTCATCGATGCTTGACTATTGACGAGGCCGATAGAGTCTTGAACGACTGCCATAGCGGCACATGTGGGGGCCATCTTTTGAGAATGCCCACTACTCAGAAAATCATCCGAGCAGGATATTTTTGGCCTACATTGTTTCACGATTGCATCCCTGCTGTGAAGCGATGCAAGAAATGTCAGATTTATGCCAAAAAATGTTAAGGTCCTAACTCGCACATAGGTATATCAATGTATTCGGATGTAATAAAGGTCAATATTAATAAGACCTTTCAATAAAATAGAATAAGGCGGATGTAAGAAGACCTAATAGAAGCTTCCGCTTCTAGAAGGATCTTCC
>ML785023.1:239463-250245 GCA_009831015.1 Picea engelmannii
TATATCATTTCTGTGTATTGTGAAGATTATGATGGATATTTTACTATTATTCTGTCATTTCTAGCATTTCGTTTCTGTTCTGCATATTTTATATATCTAATATCTTGAAACAAAGCACAAGCACCACCTTCTCTTCTTCACCCAGTCATTATTGTTGGCCCCTTTTGTAAATGGGGCATCGACTTCATGACTTGTAATCCCCCATCCAACAATGGACACAAATACATTGTTGTCGTAGTCGATTACTTCACAAAATGGGCTGAATCTATGCCCACCTTCAACAACACCTTTAACATTGTAGTGTGTTTTTTCTTTAATCACGTCATATCCCTCTTTGGCATAACACTCCAACTAGTTTCTGATTATGGGAAACACTTCGAGAATGATATTTTCGTCGAACTCTCATCTCGGTTAGGATTCTCCCACGCGTTTTCCTCGACATATTATCCTTAGTCTAATGGATAGGTTGAAGCAGTTAAAAAGGTCCTCAAGACCATGTTATAGTGCACAGTTGATAAACATATTTCCAATTGGCATCATATTTTATTTTCCGCGCTATGGGCTTACCGTACAACCGTAAAAATGACCACTGGTTTCACACCATTTCATCTAGTCCATGGGGTTGAGGCCACTCTTCCCACTGAGTGAAAAATTCCCCCCTTACGCACCACAATAGAGCTATTACCCGACACTGCTCCAATGGAGCAGCACCTTCTGAACTTAGAGTCCCTAGATGAAGATCGTCGATCTTCATTACAGAACAATGAGGCAGCCAAAAAATGGTCAAAGGCCACCTTTGATCGCCATGTCAACCTTCACTCATTTCACGAAGGTGACCTTGTCCTTTCTTACAATATCTCTCACAATACCCTTGGTCATCGAAAATTCCAGTCACTCTGGCAGCAAGTACAAATGAGGTGGCAATGTGGGCCCTACAACTATATTTAGGCCTTTCCGCCAAACTTCCAATCACCATTCCAGGAGCCCTGGGTGTCCATTTTTCGATCTATCTTCAACCATGGGATCATCATCCCGTCATCTACATCAAGATAGTCCCTGGGTCAATTTTTATCCTTAGCCCCTGGGGCACCATTTTTTCATACCCCATCCAAGTATGCGTGCTCATGTTCAAAATTATCAAATAAATGCTTGTATGTTTGATTCTCTTCAGATATTGTTCACGTCGTGTATTTGGTTTTCATATGTGTAGGTACTTGGTCATCATACATCAATGCAACCCCTTTAGGTATATACTCAACACTGGCATGTAATCATTCCCTCTTAATCTCAATTGCATCTCCAGTCACACCCTCTGAAATTTGCCTCTAGGGTCCCCATCTCCGGCTCTGCAGTACCAAGACCTACATTGCATCTTAGGTACTATCACTCGGTAGCACTCTCCCCCACATGAGTTGTCCCATTCATAGCACCCTTTTTCACTTTGACACTCATGTTGTTTTTCAACCCTTTAGGGATGGGAGTCCCGATAGTCTTGCATCATGTCGCGAATCAGCCACATACTCCTTCTCCTCATTTTTCTAGCTTTCCCACTAGACTCCTAGATTATTTCTTCAAGGTTCTATTTTGACTGCACCTTCGTAGTATCATGAACCCTCCATTTCATCCACAAATCAGTTTTCCCCTCTGCAAATTTCCCTCCATTTCACCTACCTCATACAGAAAACCACCAATGGGGCCCCCATCATCCACTAGTTCTCCAAGAAAATTGTGCCCTAACCAGCCCAACCATATTACATTGGGGCACCCATTTTTTATTTGTACACTCATCCCAAATTATTCTTTATTTATTTGGTACATTGTAAAAATCCTTTGTTTCCAGCATTTACATATCCTTTTGTCATCACCTTTGACGACCTTCTTCCCTTTTTTGGAAAACGCAAGCCATGTCACCCTTGGTTGGGGCACTCGTTATCATCTATCCTTGTTGACATCGTCCATATACTCTGAGTATCCCATAGGCCACTTACCTCTTCCCTCTAAGTTTGTTCACTTTGTCCCGCCTCTGGCAAAACTTATCCCCTGTCTTGTTGTCCCCCTGACACTCGACCTAGTTGAATGGTTGTGGCCACTTATACCTCACACATACCCCCAACCAAGGGCAGTCTTGAGTCTCCATACATCTTGATTTCGTCCATGTACCTCCTCAGTTCCTAACCTCACCTAGTAGATTTCATGAAGCTCTTTGCTTCTCGGAGTCACATCCCCCTTTTTTGTTGACATCAACACAGTTTCCAGAAGGGCGACAATATCTTGACTCTCATTACCTTTCCAATGAGAGGTCTCAGATGGCACAGGGAGAACCACAATTGCTCCCTGTTGTCGTTGACCCCCATAACATTCGACTTCAACACTTTCTCATGTTACGGTGGATCTTACTTTGCGAATATTGTAGTTATTTATTATATTTGCCAAAGATCTCTGAACTTGGCTGGGCTATCAATGCCTACAGAATCCATGATATTTCTTACAGATGTCATTGCCTACTATTCAGAGTATGTTCCTCCGTATAATTGTCTTCTTCCTTTATCATGACCACCCCCGAGGGCGTTGCAGTTGTCTACATCAACACACCATTCCTTTTTGAGTTACATGACACGAGCATGGGGCATGCTCACCTCGTTTGCACATAGTTTATTTTTACACACCTTATGGAAGGTTTGGTTCTACAGGTTCCCTTCTCCCTCCAATGGGTAACTCTTGACAATCCCATTATCGCTCTCTCTTACAATGACACCCTCAGTAGAAGAAACATTGATGAATTTCGGCTATACGTATGCTCCTAACCTCATCCATCAGGGGGCATTTGTTATCACTGAAATTTAGTCTGCAAATGGTTACAAGAATCCAGCATCGCCAAACAGTTATGAGGTCACCCATGGACCAAAATTACCACAAAAGCATTTCCAAAGGGTCAAAAACTATACAACTAGTGACAAAAKTAAAGTGCGCTATGACTACATAGGGCGTGTGCACATATGCACAAAACATAAATGTGGGAAAAGCGCACATGCACCCGATGCGCGACTATGGTCGCTAAAATCCGCGCATATCTGARAACGACGCATTTATGAGATTGGTCGGCTTCCCAACCACTTCTGGTTCAGCTTCCAAGTTGATTTGACATTCAAATCTAGACTAGATCCGACTGGGTGGCTGGTCAAAGACCTAAAAATGCCCTAATTAGCCTCTTTTCACACTACAAGTTGGTTGCACAATACCTCAAAGAGGTGCTATAAAACAAGGCCATGGGTGCACTTCATTCTTAAGGAATTTCAATAACAAAGTTATGTTGCTACTATTCTCTTGAGGAATCCTTTATTCTCATCAAGAGTATACTAGCACCATTACATTGGGCAATCCATCTCACCCCTTGAGTGGATTAGCAAAGAATTCTTTCACCATTTTCATTCAAAGTTGTAAGAAGAGATTATCTGTGGGGGTCCAAGAGCCCTCCCTTGGAGGAAGAAGGGACTCATAGTCCTCTTTATTCTTTGTGTTTTCTTTCACTGATATAAACTTTACCATTGGTGACATGGGTCTTATTGGTTTTTTTGTTCTTATGTCCCTATGCTCACTAGTTTAGTTTTTATTTTATTTCTTAGTTTAATTCTTAGTTGTTCTTTTATATTTATTTCTCTAACCCTTTTCCTTACAGTTGTCCTTCTTATAAAACCCAACTAATATTGTAAGCACCTCTATTTTGCTCATCTAGGTGGAAAAAGAGGGGCAACAATGATGATCTCTAGATACCCCGTTGTAATGCCTTCGAATTTATACGGTTGTCATTACTATTGGAATTACATGGTTAATGCCTTAAAATCCATGGTGATGGGACCAAGAGTGTGTAACTATTCAACACCAAGAACAATGATAAAACCACCAATGTCAATAGAAAACATGTGATATTTCAGGTTATACTGACCAATTTGTAGGCACACATTTTCACAATTCCCCCCACATTTCATGGAACCACCACTAGTAATAATCATTTGAAAATTGTTGACAACATGGATATAATGATTGACTTCTTAATAAAGTAAAGGATGAATGAAATTATGACTACTTCCATTGTCAACTAGGATGATCAATTTCCCATGATTAATGTAAACAATCAGTTTTAGGGTTTGGGGAGCAGAAAAACCAGTGAGAGCATCCATTGAAATAAGTGGTTCAAATTTAGTAGGATCAACAAGTATCTTAGGATCATCTATTTTGGGTATCATTTCTTTAGGTGAAACCTCAATCTCTTCATTAGAAACATCCTTTGAAATGGCCATAAATGTTTTATATTCTTTACACTTGTGCTCGGGAAATTATTTATCCTCACAATTGTAGGAAAGACCCTTGAGTTGGCATTAGGCCATTTATTTTCATGTTTATTTTTGGACCTTGAGAGGACTGAGGAGAAGGGATGGTGGGTTTTGGGTGGGGGACAAAAGTGGGTTTTATTCTCTCGGCCATGATGACCTGTTTTGCCTCCTTGGCACATTTAGTTGCTTCCAACCAAGTCTGTGGGTGAGCCATGATGACCTAGGATCATATTTCATCATTGAGGTCATTGATAAATCATTTATGTAAGAAGGCATATGTCATTCCCTCCATTCAAAAATAAAAGTACTCAAAGGTAGTGATATAATCTTCCATTATTCCATATTGGTTCAACTTGGTCAGACATCCTAAAAGGTGGGTGCCTATGTCAAAGAATTCATACAATTCAAAAACAAAATGTTTCCAAGTAGCATACCCTTGGTGTGCATTTCTATTTCATTTCCACCATTTCCATCATTGTGGACCCCAATATAAAATTTCATAACGAAATCTTGGTCAACTCATCAATAATTCCATGGAGGGAGAAATAATGTTCCATATGAGTAACCCAAGCTTGTGGATCCAAGCCATCAAATTGTTTCACCTCGACTTAGGGAATACAGGGGTCACAAGGTAGGGATTTGGAATGAGAGGGCAAAGACTAATTTGAGTCAACACCTTCAATATAGAGAGGTGAATTAGAGGAGGAAGGACCCTGTAATTTTTGCAGGAATTGGTGTAGAGTGGAATTGACTTCAACAATTTGGCTACCAAGTTGTTCTTGGATAAGGTCCATGTTTTCATGAATGGATAGAATGTCCCTATTTACTTGGCCCTGAGGGGAAATAAGGTTAGTAATCAGTTTCTGATTGGCTTCTTCTTGGTGGGTGGTATCCATGAGAGGATGAGGGGTGGGTCCATGGACAAAAAATAGATAATAGATATATACCACTATGACCAGGGAAGTGAGAGAAGACAAATGTGATAAGTGGGAAATAAGTGTGCCAGGAAGGGTATGGGTGCATGGGGTGAAAAACAAAAGGTTAAAATTGATAGGTATCACAACGATCAGTGCAAAAATAATAATCTAATGGAATAGGTCTAAAATAATGGTGTCGACAAGCCATGCTATTTTTTTAAAACTCCTATGGAGTTATAATCTGATCGGAATAATACGCAGTGCCAAAATGCCCAAATTCTTAACAGGAAAAATGTGTAGTAATTTCACAACCAGAATGTAGGAGGCAATGTTGCATGAAAATAGATATTGTATGTTTCGTTTCTATTTTGTTTCCATCCCAAGGGTTTGGGTTTTCAGGGTTCCTACAAAGAAGTTTTTTCCCTATGCTATAGCTCTCTGATATATGTGCGAGGTCGAAAAGTAGTACTCGACATAGTATCTCAAGGCACCAACTGAAGAGGATATATTGTACCCTTAGTCATACTACTTGATTAACCATATAGTAGAGACTATCTTCCCAAGTGTTTTTCTCGGTGGCACTATAGCAATCAGGCGGACGATCGGTTGATCAATGGTTGGTTTCAGAATACCTAGGGGTCTCCCGATATACCATAGGTACTTGGAAGAGAAATTATGTATACATGTGTTGTCTAATACACTACCACTCGAAGGGGTACCAACAGGGGTTACAAGGGTGTCCAACAATGTGATCTTAAAAACCTCTTGTATTTCTTGCATATATGCTTCCCTAACTGTGGATTTATGTGCTTCAACGACATATGACTATAGATTAAAGGCGTTGAAACACATCTCTACCCTGAAAACAAACATTTAACCCACAATTCCTACCAAGGAAAGTGATTTGATACCACTTGTAAGGTACCATATATAATATATATGCAGAAACATGAATATTCAACATATATCAATGGAACAACAAAATATGAGAAGAGCAACACCAAAAATGATACCTTTATTCAAAGAGAGCAATGTTCACTTTCCTCTTCGAGGGTGAAACCTCTAGTAGAGAAGAGCTCTATTAATATAATTCTCAAGACAAGAATTATCATGCCTCCCACTCTTATTTATACTAATTTTGTCTTCTAAAGAACATTCTATAGGAAGATCTTTCTAGAAGCGGAAGCTTCTATTAGGTCTTCTTACATTGACTTGTTCACATTTATTAAATAAGCCTTACTAACTCATGTCGGTCTTTATTACGTGGACAATATATTTAGACCTTATTAATTAATGTTGGCCTTTATTACATGAAAAATATATTATTCTATCTATGTGAAAGGTCAGGTCCCTAACAAAATGGTTAAATCCATGTGTTTTTCTTGTAGTTGATAAGCTACATGATACATGAACACAAAATTGTTACTTTTATGTGTATTCCACAAGTAATGAACCTCAGTCAAGCCAAATAACATTACATAACATGTATTTTGATTAATAAATTTATATTAATTTAGATATTGATTCATCAAAATATATTACAATATAAATTGAACTAGTTTGTGATTGTGATTTTTCTTATTAGTTTTTCATACTTATATTGGATTTTTTTAATAATGGAACTTGTCACTAAGGTACTAGTGCCACTAGTAGTGACAATACTATTAACCATACCACCTAGAGGTGAAAATTCACATAACATTCATTAATATTTCTAATGTAGATGTTGATGATCAACTACCCATACCTTATAGAGATGACAATTAACATCACATTCACTGGTATTTCTATTATTAAAGTTAATGATCAACGTGATAAAGATAATGATGATGAAGATAATTATGATGAGAGATTTTTTTTAGAATGAAGATGTCACGTCATCTAATTTCTATCACTGAATATCCCATTACTCTTATAATACTATGTATAATTATGATTATGACTTATATTGACATTTTATATTATTGATGTATTTATGGATAAACTTATGACTTTTAGGCATGTACTATATTCAAATTGTATATATTTACATTCAAGTGCCTAATCATTTTGATTCATCTAATCTTTGGTATTATTTCTATAAGCATTATTTTTTATTTTCATATATAGTTTAATTGTATTTATTTGTTTTTATTTTTAAAATTATTATAATTTTATATATTAAAATACAATATTAAATATTACATAAATATGATATATTTTTTATTTTTTTTTAAAATATATAATATAAATAAATAATATATCATATAATTAATAAATTAAATAAATACTTTTTCATAATTAATTGTATAGAAAGATTATTTAAATAATTGATATATTAACTCAAGCTAAAAGAGTCATAGAAATATCACAATTAAACTCGTAAAGGTTGTAAATAAAGTCATAATTAAAGATTATAATTAAGAGTACAAAATCATTATCACTGACCATATTTTCAATATAGATCATGCACTTTCTTGTGGATATGAACAAAAACTCTTATAAGTTTTAAAGGTAATGAATGTGGATAGGGAACAAAGTAAGTAATGTGCAGCTGAAACTCATTATCTAAGATCAAGTAAAAATTCTCCACAAATATGTGTATATAGTACATATTTATGTATTTATTTGTATATATAATGCATATTTATGTTTAAGATATTTTTAATTTTAATTATCATTATATGATAAATTTAAATTTGGTTATTATAAGAATTATATATATGTGGGGAGAGTTGAGATTCAATTATTTTAAAGAGATACGATTGAGAGTTTACATTATGATAAAGAATCGTTTTTGAAAGTATTGATAGAAATTAACATTAATTAAAGTAAATGTTTCTTGAAGTTATTGTGTGGAATAATTTGACTCATTATAAATAATATAAATATGTTGGAAATATTGTTTTCATTGATATCAAAGACAAGGGGAGATTACAAATGTCCAAGATAAATATTGCAAGATGAAAATTGTTGAAAACATTATTTTTGAATTATTGACAATTTGGATACCGTATCTTTGAATGAATTTTTAGTCTATATATTGAGATTAAATGAGAGCCTACATTATATGGTTGGAAATATTGTTCAAAGACTTTTCCAATGATATATGGAATTCCCTATAACTCCCTAGGAATGATGTGATATGAATTTTTTCGTAGACAATCAAACCAAAAGATTTAGGTCTTAGCTAGTGTTTATAGGTCATCCCTATAAGCAAGGTAATAAATATTATAAATAAAGGATAGATGTGTGCAATTGTAGTGAAACCAAGAAAGAGATCAAGTCTTGTTGATTTTTTGTAGCTTCGGGAGGTATTCTCACTAGAGGCCATGGTGCCAGACATGTGAGAATTTTTGTTGCCACCAGTTTTGATTTTGATTTCAGTGAAAATGACCTAGAAATGAGGCTAGGACCTCATGGGCAAGTTGATGCATTTTGTGGGTTTATGTGCAAGTGTCACACCTGTTGATGCCGAAGAACTAGAGAATTCTAAACACCAACATTTTGAACCTCTTAGTCAACTAAACCAAGAAGAGGCGAAAATGATCACCTTATTTTATAGGCTAGATAAATATCACATTAAACCCTTAACTAAAAAGCAAGAGTCCAAACATGAATAATTATTTTTAATTTTAAAATATTTAATTTTTATTTGATTTTACAATTTATTATATTTTTTGTATTTTGTTTTTATAAGTGAAATGTAGAACAATAACTAGAATTTTAAAAGAAAATTAAACTAATCAGTTTATTATTTACAAGGAAGCCAAAAGTTTGAAGAACTAAAAACTTTATTGTATGATTTAAATTTACGAGTTATTGGCTTTATCACTTAATATATTTTATTATTGAAAATGAAATTAAGAATTTGAAAGCCCTTAAAAAAAAATCAAATTAAAGGATAGTTAGTATTTGCAGAAATAATAATTACGTGCAATGAATCTTTATAAAATGTAGAAATAAATAAAACAAAAAGAAACAAAAATTAAATTATTTAAATAACTATAAATCTTGAAAAAGTTAAAATTTATAAAAGTAAATAAAAACAAAATGCATTGAAATGTTTAAATACAAAAATTAAATTATTTAAACAAACTATAAATTTTGAATTTTTTTTTATAAAAGTAAATAAAAGCAAAAATTAAATTATTTAAATAAACTATATATCTTGAAAAAATTAAAATTTATAAAAATAAATAAAACCAAAATGCATTGAAATGTTTAAATAACATGTTAGTATTGTTTTGATATTTTTGTATTTTCTTTTAAAATGTTTAAAGAACATGCTAGTATTGCTTTGATAAATATATAAAATAGAGTAGAGAAAGTATTTAAAATGTTTAAATAACATGTTAGTATTGTTTTGATATTTTTGTATTTTCTTTTAAAATGTTTAAAGAACATGTATTGCTTTGATAGATATATAAAATAGAGTAGAGAAAGTATTTAAAGCCTAAAAAAACAAATTTTTAATCTTGTATTCAAGTGAAACCTTAAACATTTCCATAAATTGATGAAGCTTTCAAGTCCTTACATTGGATTAAAGAAAATTGATCAGTATTGAAAATTAGACTTAAAGCACAAATAACTTAAACAAATGAACAAATTACCTTAGTAACACAATCCAAACTTAGATATTATTTTTGGGATTAACTGCGTAGTGTAAGTCATTAATCTATGACCCATATTCATGAGTATTAGTCACAACTGACCAATAATTCTCATGATTTGAATAGTCCACTTAGCACTCATTGCATCGGGTGATGCTCACATGGGTGAAGAAATGGGATTGAAACCAACGAAATGAATCACATAGTATCAATCATCACTTCTGGGGCTTGCACCCGGTAACCAGGGCTTCCCAGGTGGTCACCCATCCCAAGACGCCTCTGGCTCAAGCGTGCTTGGCTCAAGACGCCTCTTGGGATGGGTGACCACCTAGGAAGTCCTGGTTACCGGGTGCAAGCCCCGGAAGTGATGATTGATACTATGCGATTCATTTCGTTGGTTTCAATCCCATTTCTTCACCCCTGTGAGCATCACCTGATGCAATGAGTGCTAAGTGGACTATTCAAATCATGAGAATTATTGGTCAGTTGCGACTAATACTCATGAATATGGGTCATAGATTAATGACTTACACTACGCAGTTAATCCCAAAAATAATATCTAATATCTTGCACTGTGAAAGCCCCTATATTCTTAAATAAGAGTTAAGGGAGCTCTAACTAGGTAGTTCATAAGGCACAATACTTGCTAAGGTTTTGCAAATGGGGTAGCAAGATAAGTGGGCTTGATTGTGGGAAAAACTCCACAGTTAAGCGCGCTTGAGCTAGAGGCGTCTTGGGATGGGTGACCACCTGGGAAGTCCTGGTTACCGGGTGCAAGCCCCAGAAGTGATGATTGATACTATGCGATTCATTTCGTTGGTTTCAATCCCATTTCTTCACCCCTGTGAGCATCACCCAATGCAATGAGTGCTAAGTGGACTATTCAAATCATGAGAATTATTGGTCAGTTGCGACTAATACTCATGAATATGGGTCATAGAT
>ML785023.1:254572-276126 GCA_009831015.1 Picea engelmannii
ATCTCCGGCCAACCAAACAAAACTATTTTTAGACACAAAATTGTTTTTTATTCAGATAATCTTGACTGCTTATTTCAGGCCAGCAAATTCCACACCATGCAGTGCATGAATGCCAAGCTAAACCATCAAGAGAGGAGCCCACAACGGGCGTCATGTGCTGAACGCATACGTCCACAATCCAAACATGTAAGATGTTAGCAGCTTCGACAATGGGGACAAAGAGAAATTTGGCAACCTCGTCTAATGTGAGAGACTCATGCCAACTGATTCGTTGGGGGGGGGAACATCCCAAGATTTTGCCTTTTATTACGTATTTGACATTGATTTTACACAGAAATCATCTCGCAAAAAACCAACTAAAAAAGATCATTAAACAAGGAAGCCAATGCAGAAGAAATCTAAGACAGTTTCAAAAAAAAAAAAAACCACTAAGGTTAAAAACTACCATTTAAACAACTTGAAAGTCAATAGTGTACACCTGAACAAGCCCCAAACAAAAAGGGAAACAAAAACCCATAATAATGAACCCTAATAAATTCATTTGCCCACAACGGTGCATCAGTAAGAGTATGTTCTGACTCATTTGCAGTAAGCATAAGCCACCGCTGAGTTTATTAAGCATCATCATTTACACCCACGAGAAAAGATTAAGACACTCGAGTACCGATCACACGCAAAGCCACTTCGCTCTTAAGAAAGAAATATCACAATAACTAAAGTACCAATAAGTTATTTAAAACCGAAATTGCCTGAAACCCTAATGGAAAACCCCAATGTTTGTCCATTTCCCGTGAAGAATAAGCATTCCACCATTGAGGTCAAGATAAGTTATCAAAATCCAGAGTACTTGGATGGCATTAAGCTATATGACCCATCTACTATACTTAGTTGAGTCCTCAATGGATTTGTTACATTTTGATGATGCAAGGATCATCATTTTGTATGGCTTCATAAGAACTTGCACACATCAGTTCCATTAGAGTCCACGTTCCACCTAATATGTCAAGAAATTTCCTCTACTCGAAATAAAACCCTCTTACCACACATCGGTTCCATTAGAGTCCAAGCCATGAGACACTCGCAACATCATACAATATACAAGACAGCGACCAATGCCAGAAACCAAACACCTGACAAAAGAGGAGGAGAATCCATGAGGGAAGGCCATGGCGGCCGACCGCGTAACTAGAAACCTCGCAAGATGAAATAATGAGGAAAAGAGGAATTAGGGTTAAGGAATAGTTTGGGGTTTAGGTATGAAGAGCTGGAGGGAATGAGGGCGACACGTGGGCTTCATGTGTGCCCGCCCTTTAGATATTAAAAAAGAATTTTTTTTTTAAATTATTTATGTAAATTATATTTTCTTTTATTTTAGTTACATTTTATTTTCTTATTTATTTATTATTGATTATCGTAAAATATTTATATATGTTATTTGTTAAATTGTTTATTTATATATGTTAAAAAAAAAAAAAATAGGTTAATTTAGTTTGAATTAATTTAAAGTTAATTCAGGTTGATTTAGTATAAAAATAATTTTTAAAGATAATTAAGTAACTTCAAAATTATTAGTGTAATTAATTATCTTTAAAAAAAATTAAAATTAAATTAGTTGTGTATTTAGTGTAAAGTTAAACTACATTAAAGTTAATTAAAATGTTAGAGGGTCCATGGGTTTTGAACCCAAGACCACCCACCAAGCGAAGCACCTTAAGAAGAGCACTAACACCAATGCGCCACACATATCACTTTTACAAAATAAATTCACATATAAATAATTTAATTATCAATAGTAACAAAATACTACCCTGACGAATAATCTATGATTATCCAAGCATCAAGCTCACAAGACCTTACACACAACTCATCGAGCCAATTTCCGAGCCCTTCCATTCCATTCCACCAGTCAAAGTCAAACACTAAGCTTCAATGCATCGCCTTAGGCTCACTACATCATACGACCACAAGTCAAGAAGAAATACATAACCACAGCGCACAAGCGCTAAGTTCCAATGCCGAAATCCACTCTACAATCCTTAAAGACTCACACTTGCAGCCACCAAGACATGTAATTCAACACATATTTACAATGCGCCAAGTAAATCTCACGAGTCAAGCATCGAAGGATAGTTAGTTGTAAGCGAAAATGTTAAAGGAATTAGACTAGGACAAGTAGGAAGGAGGTGACATACACACTAGGAGAGTAAGCTAGAGGAATTGGTGAGTATGGCGCAAGGCTAGCGTAGCTACCAGGAAAGGGAGTCAAGTTTTCTTAGGTGAAGAAATCAAGCTTAGATTCTTTAGCCTTAACCTAGCCAATCCCCTCAAGAGAGTAATGTCTGTTTACAGACTAGTAAAGAAAAACTTACACCTAACCCTGTTTTCTAGTTTAAGTATCACCATTTTGAAACATCCTTGAACTCACCCTGACAAATTTGGTTGATGCAGGTTAAATCATACATGATGGTTAGGACTTGAGGGAATTGAGGCAGGGGAGCATCGTCACAGGCACCACCAACACCACCAGCGCCACCACCACCATCACCCGGACTAGCTCTCATACTGTGCTTGTTGGAGGCCATAAATAAAACTTTAAAGGGGCGACAACCAGCAGGGACCAAGGTGGAACCCCCACCATTTGGAACGGGTAATCCAGAAGTGTCAAGGGATTCGGGGGGAGGACCTCCACCTGAAGACATCACTCGAGAATTGCAGAAGATCAAACTTCCGGAGTTTCCAGGGGTCGCGCCAGTGAAGGCATGGAAGCATAGTTGGAAGGCATGACAAGGTATTTTGCCTTAAGGGACTATGCGTCCAACTCAAAGGTGAATATCACAATTTTTTAGTTAAGAGACAGTGCCTTGAACTAGTGGGGAAACCTGGAAAGACAACTGCATCTTACCCCAGAGACAGTATCTTGGGAAATTTTCGAGGAGAGGTTGCGAAGGAAATATCTTCCAGCGTACTATGAGGAACAACATGTAGGGGCATTTCATGCCTTAGTACAAGGAAACAAAACTGTAGAAGAATATGAGATCAGATTTATGGAATTGGTCAAACATGTTTTGTATATGGATAATGACCAACGATAGGAAGAGCACTTAGTCTATGGATTGAACCCTAAGATAAGAGATATGGTGTGGATGTGGAAACCATCTTCGGTAGCGGAAGCTATGGAAAATGCGTGTTATGTGGAGGAACACATGAACTTAATCGGGGGTACAAGACCGACATTTCTGCATCGTCCTGAATTCATCGGGAAGGCCCCTAGGACATTTCCTAGGGGAGAGGGCTCAAGGCAACCTCCATATGATAACAAAGTTGTGCCAAGGAAAGTAGCCGCAGGGATTTCAATGGTAGCGAGTGTAGCATCTCATTCATCACCAAGGACACAGACAGGTCCAGGGCCATCTCAGGGAACAACTAATAGGGGCAGGGGTTCTAGGGGAAGGAACTCATTACAGAGACAGTCACATAACAGTGTGTAGGTTCAATCTCGTGTTACTTGTTGGGGATGCGGAGGACCCCATTACTAGCATGACTGTCCAGAGTTACAATCAGGGTTCGTGCATAGAGAAGGAAAAGCACCGATGGGGAGAGAAAGTAGTAGCCACCAGATTTACGCATCGATTAATAATCATCAGGCTGAACATCAATCCATGGTGGTGGAGTCATCAGGTATGCTAAATCATAGCAACGTTAAGATTTTATTTGATTCTGGTGCTACAGATAGTTTCATTTCACCATTTGCATTAGAAAAGAGTGGGTTGGCAGCCTACGAACACGATGACTTTAAACAAGTCGAGATGGCTTCGGGGGAAAAACAAGTGGTAGGACCTAATGTTGATAATTGTATAATAGACCTGGGGGTGTGTACTACTAGGTTAAAGGTATGCGTCACTTCTCTCGGGGTGTATGACCTAATCATTGGAATGGATTGGTTAGCAGTTCATCGAGCTTTGGTAGATTTTTTCGCAAAAAGGGTTCTCTGTGTAGACGACGAAGGAAGGCGAGTAGAGATCCAGGGTGTACGAAGAAAAGTGTCATTATGCTTTATCTCAACTATGAAGGTTAAGCGATGCTTGAGGCAAGGGTGTTGACTATATGTAGTGGAAGTAGTGAATGAAAGGAAGGGACCCTCATTGGATCAGTACCCGGTATTGTCTGAATTTAAGGATGTTTTTTCGAACGAGTTACCAGGGTTGCCTCCTTAGAGGGAGCTTGATTTTACTATTGAGCTAAAACCTGGTGTAGAACCAATTTCCAAAACTCTGTATCGGATGACAGCGCTGGAACTTTGTGAGTTGCAAATGCAGTTGAAGGAGTTGTTAGACTTAGGGCTAATAAGGCCCAGTGTCTCACCTTGGGGTGCACCAGTAATTTTTGTAAAGAAGAAGGATGGATCCTTACGACTGTGTATAGACTACAGGGACTTGAATCGTGCTACAGTGAAAAATAGGTACCCAATTTCACAAATAGATGACCTCTTTGATCAGATGAAAGGAGAAACGGTATTCTCAAAGATCGATTTGCGATCAGGGTATCATCAGTTAAGGATTAAGGAAGGCGATATCCCAAAAACTTCCTTTTGAACTTGGTTTGGACATTACGAGTTTGTCGTAGTACCTTTCGGATTGACCAATGCGCCAGCAGTATTCATGAGCCTCATGAACAACGTATTCTGGAAGTACTTAGATCGTTTTGTACAAGTCTTTCTAGATGACATCCTCATCTATTCCAAGAACAAAAGAGAACATGAGGAACACTTATGAGTAGTGTTGTCCTGCCTCAGAGAGAACAAATTGTATGGGAAGTTGTCGAATTGTTCCTTCTTCCATAAAGAGATTCACTATTTAGGTCATATCATTTCCAACGAAGGAATATCTATGGACCCAGAAAAGGTAAAGGCCATTATGGAGTGGCTAGTGCAGAAAAATGCCCATGAGGTGAGAAGCTTCATGGGGCTAGCAGGTTATTATCGAAGATTTGTGGAGTGATTCTCCAAAATAGAAAAACCCATCACCACCTTGCAGTGCAAGGGGGTCAGGTATGAATGGACTGAAGAATGTGATAGTGCATTCATTGAGCTTAAGAGGTTACTAACTAGTGTTCCAATTCTACGAGTGCCAGACATGGAAAATGACTTCACCGTCTACACGGATGCCTCGAAGCAAGGGTTGGGGGCCGTGTTAATGCAGGATGGAGGAGTGATAGATTATGTGTAAAGGAAGTTGAAGAAACATGAAGAGATATATGTGACTCACAATTTAGAGTTGGCAGCTGTAATGCTAGCTCTAAAACTTTGGAGGCACTATCCTATAGGGTGAAACTTTGAGCTCAAAATGGACCATCAAAGTTTAAAACATCTCTTCACTCAAATATATCTAAATGTCAGGCAAAGGTGATGGAGTGAGTTTATGAGTGAGTACAATTTTGGTATTTCGTACATCAAGGGGAAGGAAAATGTGGTCACAGATGCCCTGAGTAGGAGACCCCGTGTCTTCTCCTTGGTACCCTTAAAGGTCAATCTAAGGAAACGTGTGTTGACGTAACTCCAAGGAGACAATTGGTATTTAAAAGTTACTTCAAACCTCCAGAGTGGGAGGCAATTAGATCCAAAGTATGAAGGATATAGTCTGGAAGAAGATAAACTGTTAAGATATCAAAGAAGGATATACATCCCTGAAGATGGGGATATTCGAAGTATCATACTGAAGGAATCCCATAGAGAACTGTATTGTGCACATCCGGGTGTGAAGAAGATGTACACAGACATGAGGAAACTCTTCTTCTAGGTAGGCATGAAGTGAGATGTAGTCCATTTCGTTGCCAAATTCCTAGAGTTTCAACAAGTGAAATCCAACCACCATCACCCGACAAGCCTCCTACAACCACATGATTTTCCTATGTCCAAGTGGGAAGTCATCTCTATGGATTTTGTTGTGGGGTTTCTCTCACATCTCATAGACACAATGCCATTCTTGTGATAGTGGATAAGTTAACCAAGAGTGCTTAGTGTATTCTGGTTAGAGACACTTATGATGTCAATGATGTGGCATGTGTGTTTGTAAGCAAGGTTATCCATTTGCATAGGATACCTAAGAAGATCATTTTAGATAGGGACTTCAGATTCACTTCTAGGTTTTGGACAAGTTTGCAGTCAGCGTTGGGGACTCAGTTGAACTTAAGAACAACTTATCATCCTGAAATAGATGGGAAAACTGAGAGAGTAAATCAAGTCATGGAAGACATTCTCAGGATGTATGTCACGGATAATCAAACCCAGTGGGAGAAGTACCTACCTTTGGTAGAGTTTTCCTACAATAGCAGTTTTCATAGATCCATCAGAATGCCACCCTACGAAGCTTTGTATGGAAGGCCATGCAGAACATCATTGAGTTGGGATAGATTAGAAGACTGAGTAACAGTTGAGCCATAATTGATTCAAGAGATGGAGAAACAGGTGATTCAAATTAGGCAGAGACTAAAGGAAGCACAGGATAGGCAGAAAAGTTATGCGGATGCACATAGGATCGACTGAAGTTATGAAGTGGGAGACCAAGTTTTCATTCGTATCAGGCCTAATAAGGGTACCATATGGTTCGGGAATGGGAAAAAGTTGTCACCTTTATTTATAGGACCGTTTAGAATCCAAGAGAAAATTGGACCTGTTGCCTATCGTCTCGTATTGCCACCCCACTTGCATAAAACTCATAATGTTTTTAATGTATCTGTTTTACGTCATTATGTTGTTGATGAATCACATAAACTAAATTGGAAGGAATTGCAGGTATCGGATGTGGGAACTCTCACAATAGAACCATTACGCATATTGGACCGTAGAGTCTGATAGCTCAGGAACCGTCTGGTAGACCAAGTTAAGGTCCAGTGGGACAAGTATAGTCCAGGATATGCTACTTGGGAAGACGCTGAGACACTACGACGAGACTATCCCTCACTTGTTTTGACCACCTCGAGTATATGCTTCTAGAAGGTTGGGTGTATGTAACACCACCTTTTGACTTAGACAGACATGATTACGTGAGGCCTATATACTTTATTTTCTATTCACAGTGAAACTTTAAGATGTATGAACATTTATGAATATTTAAATGTTATTGATGATGATGTATATAATGTGATCTACTATGTGAATGTAAATTTTACGAATGTTTAAATGTTATTGATGATGATGTATATGATGCGACATATTGTGAGAATGAAATGTTTTTATGAATGTTTAAATGCTATTAGAATGATGTTGGATATGATGCAATCTATTTTGGTAAATGATAATCTTATGAATGGGTGTCGAAATTGAATAATGGGATATTATGGGATCTATTTCTAACTTGAAAACGTTGATGTTAAGTTGTTGGTACAAGGATACTGAATTGAAATGATGATGGTATGCAATTACATGATGATAATGCATAGAAATGTATGAGTTTGTGTTACAGACTAATTTGTAGGTTATGGGCTATGAAATAGCCAAGGGATAATGATGATGAAAGTGGATATCATGACCACTAGCTGAGAAACATTATGGTACAAATATTTGTATGTGAAATTATATTGGTTTGGATGCATTGCTATGATATGTGGACCAGTGTAGGATTTCAAGTGATGAGACTGCCCAAAACTGAATAAACAATGACAAAACCCCCAACAACACGGTGCCACTGTATATTCCATTGTAGGGTGTGGACCCTAGTTATGATTAGGAGGTATGGAGGTATTTCCCACCGTGTATCCTCCAAAACCTGAAGTCATGGGAGGACGGTGTTAGTTCATGCTCCCCAAGACATGTGATGATGACTATCAGTTGCTTGCTGGGGAATCTTGGTCGAGATAGTGACACTTCCGCTTATGGGTTCTATTTGGAGTTAGGTCAATATAGTTGATGCTCCAAGATAGTCCAGTAGAGGAAGGATAGGAATGGAGATGGAAGTAAGTTAGGGAGGAAGGATGAGTAGAAATAGTTGAGAAAGTATGGAGATTTGTCTGATGATGAAATTTAATGTTTTCCCTTCTAAAAATAAAATGTGTATATAGGAATATTCATAATTACGTAACTAAACCACAGTTGTCTAAATACAATTGTTGAACCGGATAATTGTAATTAAAGGATTTCTCAAACATTTGATTGGTTTATTGTCTTTTATAAAAGACTAGTCTTGTTGATTGGATTGGATGCATACATAAATTACTAAAGGATGATAGTTATTGATTATTAGTACATGCACGGGACTTGTATGTACTAGCTACACATGCATTTCTTGTACATATAAACTAGTATGTATGAGTTTTCTTGACTTACTTACTGATAGTGTCGGTTAATTGTTATGAATGTGTGAACCATGTTTCTTTTCCTTTGTACCATAAGATACCTGAACTTCAGGACGAAGTTTCCTGAAGGGTGGGTGTATGTAACAACCCTGGTTAAATAGATGCATAGGGATGATTAATTATAATTAATTTGATAATCTGACTGTCCTAATATGTTTAGTTAAACAATAATTATTTCTTAATAATATTAATTAATTATTATTTACTTGTTCATATATGTCAATGATTAATTAATTGATTGATTGACTCATTAATTAATTGAGTAATGAATTAAAGGGGTTAATAATTTTTAGTATATTTAATTAAAGACTTACGTATGAAGGGGGGTAAAGAAACATTAAATGGAGGGGATAAGATAATAAATAAGGGGATAAGATAATAAATAAAGGGATAAGGAAATTAATGAAGGGGAGGAGAGTCAGTGAAGGGGGAATACGATGGGGAAGATTCATACCGGAAGGATCATTCTTTTGGAGGAGGAAGCATTTTGAGGAGGAGGATATATTTCTGTGGGAGATTTTTCTGTGGAGATCTCTGGTGTGAGGAGTTTGATTTTGGGGGGAGGTTTGGTGAATCAGAAGCAGGGGGCACCAGTTTGCTGGGGGTTTTGGGCATGAGGGCCAGGATATCCTTACGATATCCTTGAGCTAGGGAGCCAGACATGCTACTCCTAGTTGGCAGGGAGGAAAACTCGGTTTTGGGCAGTGTTTGACACAGTTTCAACTTCAGCAAAGGACAACCATATCAATGGGGGGATTAGCATCAGGAAGAGGTAATTTATTTTATTCTGTTAAGTAATTCTTATTCTATTATGAAATTGTTGTTCTTTAATTAATTTAGCATGCTTATATGCTGAATGAAAGAAATTATTGAGTCTTTTATGTGTAGAAGTAATCTTATCGGTTTCAATTTATGGATTTTAATAGACTGAAATTAATTTGGTCCCTACAGTTCTCTCAAAAATAGGGAAAGAGATTGGGGGTTGAACATTGTGTTCAGACTTGAGGGACAAAGGGATGTAGACTCAATATGAAGTAATTTCCCCAGAGTAACTTTGCTCTCAAAGTTGAATTCTTTCTCCCCGTTTTCCATAGCTCGAAATTGTTCTTTTATAGCCTTCCGAATGCAACTAAAGGGTCGAGTTAGAACATTTCTAGTATGTGGAAGGCCAAGGATCATAGATCTTTTGTCGTAACATGGAAACGTGACCTCATTTTTGTATTTTTCGGCACAAATATCAATGTACGCGGGCTGTAGTGGAGCAGCCAGCATATACACATCTTGCATAGCTGACAGAGGGCTTATATGTGGAAAAATGTATATTTTTGGCTCTGGATTCATCAAAAAGGGATGGCAAGTATACATAGGGAAATGGAAAAAGGCCCTCTATGAAACATATCAATGGTGAGGCAAATATTGCTATAACAGATGCCCCCTAATGTGTGAGATTAGAGGAGTATCTGCAATGGCCAAAATACATTATAAATAACCTAGAAGTGGAGTGGTAGAGAACCAGTTGGATAAACTCAATTCCTTATTACATTATGTATTGAATTTGCATACATGGATGCCAAGAATACAATGCAGATCCATGTGGAAAATATACCAAACAAGTGTTCATGGCCATGAATAGGAAAATACAAATGCGGTTCCATGCCAAAAGTTGTCATAGTCACGAACAAGGCCCAGTGAAACCAATCTCAAAATCATTCTGAAGATATATGTATACCATGGAGTACAAACTGATCTCCCATGATCACTGAAGTCAAATAGGTGTTGGTCCCAGGAAAAGGAAACAACAACTCAGGAAAGCTACGACCACATAGTGATGTCTTCAAGTCTTCTACACAATCCACCAAGGTGAAAGTCTACATCATGTGAAAAAAGGAGTTGAGGTAGAACATGATGAGATATCATTTGATTACCAGTCATTGAGGTATACCGTTAACAAGTGCGAGACAACCTACCAATAATGAAAGTAGGTATCAAGGCACCAAGTACATTTCTACAAGTGAGAATAAAGGAGTTGGTGTCGAACACTTGAGAAATCCATTGATCAGGATACATTGATGTATTCCCATCTATCAATGGCGAGATAACCTACCACTAATGACTGCAAGACTCAAGGCACTCATGAAACTCTAGGTCCCATATCTATAATAAATGAGATGAAGTCAATGGAAAGAGACTTGTTGAAAGGAGAGCATTAAGGCATCTCTCATCAGTCAGCACGAGGAACAAAGCAGGAGCTTCATGATTTGGTGGAGATCAGGCGAAGAAAATGTTCACGAACCAATGACCTCGTGTGTCTTTTATGTGTGCCAAATGCAAGCGGTACATGAAAAAGACCCTCTGAATAGCAACCAATGATGAAAATTGCTGACAAAGGTGAGGAAATCACCAATAAGGATAATGGCAACCAAGACACTACACGAATCTAAAAGTGTGAATAGATGTCTTGTTGTCAGACACAAAGGAAACCACCTAGTCAATGACCAATGATGAAGTGTCGATTGTTGGGTTCAAGGTGACCTACCAATGATGAAAGTAGGTCTAGGGTGCATGATAAGACCATAGTATCATGTGATTCTGAGACAAACTAAGGGTATGGCTGACATGCAAATTCAATATTTCTGAGGATTGGCTGACATAGGTTGATAGACTTCCTTTGAACAAGAGAATGAGACATATGGTGGAATCCGGTAGCATAGACTCAATGATGTGACTATTAGATGTAGGAGGTGTCAATAATGTTCTCTATAGGGACTAGAAGAGTAACCAGTCGGTAGAGAAAACTTTGTAACTAGATCAGCTTCCTAAGGCCATGCTAAACCCAAAATTATGATGATGCAAGGACTCAATAACTTTGTGCTGTGTTCAAAGGCGACACGACTGCTGCCAATTACAATACAGTACTCCATTCGTGCTCGTCTTTTTTTATTTTTTCATAACAAATGAATGTTATGATACAGAGGAGGGAACAAGTGTCACAAGTAAGAAAAAATAGTTCCAGTAGTGGAACGTACCTATGCTCAATGCAGGGGAATGCATGTGGGATATGGACACTCGGGGTGATGTTCCCTATAAGGTATAGGGTGTCAAATTGTGAAGGATATAAACAAGGATCTGCTTGGTTGAGGATGCAAAAACTGCTTAGGAAACAGTTTATAACGCAAAATGAGAACCAGCTAAAGGCTCAATACTGCAAGCAAGGTCATGAGATGCAATCACAGCTTAATGCCAAAAAATGTCCTTTTTTGTGTCTCTTAGTTTACTTGGTGTGAAAAAGGGGTAAACATGTGCCAAATATACGTCTTTTCAAATCCAATTTACGAGTGTGAAAAAGACAAGTTCACTCGCCAATCTTTTCTATTTTTGATAATGAGTTAGAAAATAACTTAACCAAGACTCATGACCTTTCAAATCCAATTTTAACGAGTGTGAAAAGGACAAATCACTCGAAAATATTTTCGGTTTTTTAGACGAGTCAGAAAAGAGTTTAATTAAGACTCATTTTTGGGAGTCCGTGGGTAATAAGGTTGCATGTGTATGAATGAGAAATGAGGTTCATCATAAATTCATGTATCGAATTATAATGGACTCCCGATTCCAAGGAAAAAAATCGACATGGGCACCAAATGACAAAAAGGATCTAACTAGGGTACCCATGTTTGGTAAGTCTCTACCATTTATTAACGACGCTACTTATAGCAGATGGAGGGTCATGCGTCGCAATAAATGGGTTTGTACCTAAGGTGTAAAAAGAGGTAGTCAGAGGATAATGAAAAATGCACGATGGAATAAATACCTATCCTATATGGTAGGTTATGAAAATACCTGCCCGAGGAGATGAATGACCAACCATGACGTTGAAATCCAGAAGAAAAATGAGTCAAAACTACAAAATCATCTTAAAACCATTCTTGAATTAGTCCATTAGGTTAAAAAATAGCATGAAACTATATAAAGTGGGTAAAAATAATTTATAAATAGTAATAAAATAAAAAATTACTATATCATTTTGATTTTTACCCAAATAGTGCAATTTGGACCAAAAATACCTCCAGGATTCAAATGGCGATTACGGGAGCATCAAGAAATGAAATCATGAACCATCTGGATCAGGTAACTCTTCATCTCATTGGTTTTGCAGACTAGTGGAATCACCATTTATTTTACGAGGGAAAAAATCTCTATGGCCAAGGGTAGACCACAACAGATAGGTATGACTACAGAAATCAACTCAATTCCAACATATGTTATATGAGCTAATGTGCAATATAAGAAAGAGGCCTACCTCGATCCAACGTTTGATGATGTTCCACCATTGAGCACTTCGACCCAAAGCTTTATACCTGCAATAATTTCTTAACAAACTAGCAGAGAAATTGATGATATAAATGGGTTAGCACATTAGACATCATAATCCATCAATAAACATTACAAACATGCCCATGGATAATAATCATACATTTTCAATATACCAATAGGATGGGAAAGGAGTATTTCTATTAATAATTGATCAGCAGAAGTGAAAACATTACAGACTTCTATGTCGACACGGTTTGAAACCAAGAAACCAAGTTCCTTCCAACTGGGCCTCCACCACTTCAATCCTCCACCAAAGGCAAGCTCATAAGAGAGAGTCAATGAGGTTCTCTCAACAATAGGGAAAGAGATTGGGGGTTGAACACTGTGTTCAAACTTGAGGGACAAAGGGATGCAGACTCAATATGAAGTAATTTCTCTAGAGTAACTTTTCTCTCAAAGTTGAATGCTTTCTCCTCCTTTTCCATAGCTCGAAATTGTGCTTTAATAGCCTTCACAATGCAATTGAAGGGTCAAGTCAGAACTTTTCTAGTATGTGGAAGGCCAAGGATCAGAGATATTCTATCGTGACATGGACAAATGACCTCATTTTTGTATTTTCTAGCACAAATCCCGATGTACGTGGGTTGTAGTGGAGCAACCAGTGTATACGCATCTTGCATAGCTGAAAGGGAGCCTATATGTGGAAAAATGTATATTTTTGGCTCTGGATTCATCAAAAATGGATGACAAGTCTACATAGGGAAATGGAAAAAGGCCCTCTATGTAAGATAGAAATGGTGAGACAAATATTTCTATAACACATGAGTTGTCATGCTTTGATTATAATCATTCATAAGCTCGTAAGGCATAAGAAACTTAATGATGAAATAAGACACTACGAAGTCAGTTATAACTCTTCCATTAGAGTAATGCCCTGAAGTCTTTCAGGAAATGTTATCCTATATAGTCATCGCCACGAATCCATCTACTTGTTATGATGTTTTTCCATACCCTTTAACGATGTTTCTGCTATCTCTAAAGACTATCTTTGTTTTAAAGACATGCAATTGTACTCATGACAACTTATGGATTTTTTTTTGAATTTTCCAAGACATGGCATACTTCAACGCATGATATAATATGGCATAACTCCAAAAGAAGCTACGTAGTATAAATTTCATGTCATAATTAAAATATGGAGAGAGTTATGTGATATATTTTGAATGTGAATATAATAATGATGACATGTCCTCCACTAATTTTGAAACTTTGATTCATTTCCTTTTTTAAGTTAGATAAGATGGGGTATATATTAACATGGAGTGATATAAGGTTGTATAACATGATGGTAGGGAACATTTTATAATATGGAGTAGAATAATTGGAAATGAAGGCTAAATTTTGGGTCTTAAATGATGTGAAATAAAGATGGCCACATATAAAAAGATATATTTTATCCTTGGTAAAATGCTAAGGTCATGACCTTAAATACATGGTAGAATATTTATGAGACATAATTATAATAAGAATTTTTGAAAGAGAGGTATAATACCACAAGGTGCAATGTATAAGGGTTCATACATATTGTGTTTATGTTAAAAATAAGACAATGCGAATAATATAAGTGTTGAGACAAGGATTATGCTTAGCAATAAGTCAAGTGTCTTGATAATTTCTCCAAGAACATTGTTCCAACTTTAACGAGAGTGGGAGAAACGTTTCACAAGCAGTTTTGATTTGAGGGGTGGGGGGGCGCAGGAGCTGGAAATGATTTGTGGGATAGAAATTAATGACCAAAATGGTAATCAACAACACCCACAAAGAGGATTAAAATATTCTAATTAATTTTGGAGTTCAAGAAGGGCTCATAAACTCACTCATTGGACTCCTATATAAAGGAGATATTTCACTGTGGCATTATAATTCAGTTGTGGAAGAATGGAGTTGGCATAAATGAGTTTTCACTTGTGTCAAGGAGGATTGACGATCTCAACAAAGGGAAATTATACAAGGTGGTGAATCTATCCCTGAAGAGAGAGGTGAAGAAGTCCACATGTGTGGAGTGAATTTTTCATACAATACATGGTTTGCAGGAGGGTGAAGCACATATATACATGGTATGCAAAAGAACAAATAACATATATGGTATACATGATTTGTAGTGGATCAAACAATGTATGTCGGTGGGTTGCATATAAGGTGAATCATGTATCTATTTTTTTTTGGGCAGGTACAGATCTGTATAGGTTGACAGGTGACGTTAGTAGGTTGTATAGGTGATATATAGTAGATCCTTGGGTAGAGGAGATTTCTAGAATATTGTTGAGGTTTGATCTTTTGATTTGTATGGTTATTGGAGGACAAGGTTGTCCTCATATTTGGTGACATTGTATTGGCTGAGAGGACTGATGTTTTCCTTGGTCTTAGTGACATTGAGAGGACCAGTTTTGTCCTTAGATTTAAAGGATTGGATAAAGTTAAAAAATAGAATTAGTGTGTCTCTTGTATTAATGATTCATCTTTGATATTGTTGTTTCTGCTGCATATGTTTTCAGTTAATAATTTCAATGCAAAGTTGTTTAGTGATAGTTAGATCACTAGAAAGCAATTTTCAGATATGAAATTAGTCACATATATTCGCATGTGAAAATTGACATGGTATCAAAGATTGGGATTTGAAGAGAAGGGGATCATCTTGAGAGACTTTGGTATCTACAACACTGGAATAGTGTTTTTCTTGTTCTTGTTCTTGTTTTTAATATTATTCTGGGAAGGTCAATATGGTGAATAGATTGAAGCTTGAGGATATGTTGGAAGGTGAAACCAACTTCTAGGCTTAGAAGGAAAGGGTTCTCCTTATGTTGGAGGTAAATGACCTCAAGGACTCTGTTGAGGATGTGGTTCCTATTATGATTAATACAGTAGATTTGGAATTCCACAAGAAGAGGGAAGTGAAGGACAAGTGGGTATTGCTAGAGTCCATGAAAGATCACTTGATTCCTCACATTTCGAGAAAGAAAATGCCAAAGATATGTATGATGTTTTTATGGGTCTTTACCAAAACAAGAATACCGACATGATGCTACACTTGAAGAATCAACTTCAAATTATTAGGATGACTAATGAAGACATAGTTGTCAGTTATCTTATAAATGTTACTCAGATGTGAGATCCACTCAAATATATTGGTGAGACAATGTAGGATTCTCAGTTGGTGAATGTAGCAATGAGAGGTCTTCCCAGGTCTTGGGAGACATTTTTGTAGGAGATCTGTGCATGAGACAAGTTATCATACTTTGAAAGACTATGGAAAGTGTTGGGCCCTTCGTTTTTGAGAAGGAATCAAGCAAATTTTGAATAAGCATGAGTTGTACAAACTGCATCAAAGGCCAGGAGAAATAGAAATAGAAAGCAATTGTGGAATTTAGCGCAACGCCAATGAAGCAAAAAATGGTTGCAATAGAATAAGAAAGCATGCAAGTCGAGAAGGAAGAAACAACCTAGCTATATATAGGGATGAACATAATTGTATAAGGTTTGGTTCATTCGATAGTTCATAGGTTGGTTGGTTCATTTGTTCATTCGATAGTTCATAAGTTGGTTGGTTGGGTTGAGTTGAGTCAGGTTGGTCAGAGTCACCCAGGTTTTCGTATTAGTTGTTGATAATTGTTGTAAGTCGAAGGAATATAATTCTGAGCTTGTAATGAATTGGACCTATCAGTTGGATAATTAGAGCTCTGTGGCATGAGTCCAGAGCCAAGAGTTTGTACTGAGCCTTGCTATGTAATTCTGAGTTTGTAATGAGAGAAAGATCTTAAAGATAATAGGAAGCAGGACCAAATTTCAAAATATGTTGCGTCTTTATATGTTTACTTATGAATTACAATATTTCCTTATAGCTTATGAGTTCTATTTGATGGTTCAACATTTAAATTCTTTCTCACAACGTAAGTAGGTTCAATTCATGCATTCATCTATTTCATATCTGTTAATGTCTCTTTCTCAAGAACATGAATGAGTTATGACTACTCTATGGGTCCTCTTTAGTTTTTTCCCTACCCTTCCCTATCTATCTGTCTCAGTAGCACTTCGGGTGAGACTTCTTCTCTTCAGAGGAGATGAAAATTCCAATGCTCTAGACTACACAATACCTTTTGTTGGTAACCTGAGAAGGACCATGGTCTGATCAAATTCACACCAACAAAATGGTTCTGTTGTCGGGACCTGTGTTAAAAGAGAACCTGTAGGGACTGTAGGGATAATGTTTTTGTCGATCCATAGATCTAGCATTGATCAATGGTGGGAAAGGAACTATGATTCCTTTAGATGGAAAGAAAAGTAACTAAGGATAAAATCAGTGGAAAACACTCACGAAGCAATCTTCTACTCAGAAAGATCGAGCAACCGGTATGAGATTTTCTGTGTTAAATTCAAGAATTTTTTCACTGGATAAAGAGGCTCCAAGAAGCTCTAGAGTTCTAGGGACGGGCCAAGAATATCTGTTCATGGGATACCAGAAAGTTAGCAGCACTCCAGAGGCTGGATTGCCTAGTTACACGAGTTGTGGATTTCTGGGTTAGCACCATGCTAGAGGGATACATAATCGAATTTGTAGCTGAGAACCACCAGTCTTTTTCACGAGAAGAGGAAATTTTCAAGAAAGGTGCAAGAGGAAAATTGTTGAGAGAAATCCCCATGTGGATTAAGGTTTTCTTGATGGAGGAAGGGATGTTGATTATGTCCCCGACCGAGATGACAGTGTAAACACCCTCGCTTGGGGTAGGGAGAGATGGGGTGAGAGTCATGGCATGAGAGAGGGGAAGGTTTCTTTGACAATTGGGAGGGAAAAAAAAAGAAATGGACTCAAGGGATGAGAAAGCCTTGAAGAAAGCCACCATAGTTGAGAAGTGGTGGTGCGACAAGATCAAGAAAGCCGCAAGACAGTCTGAAAAGTTGAGGAAAGAATGTGGATCAGGAGAAGTAGAGGAAAGATAGATGGAAGAACTGTAGAAGATGAGAATATAGGAATGACTGGACAGTCAAATATTAAATGAGAGGGAAGCGAGAGAAAGAAGTCCCTAGGAAGTGGGACAAGAAGGAGAAAGTACAGATGTAAGAGATGAGGAAGCTGACATGAATCTTGGAGGAGCAAGAGAATATTCAACCCCGATAACAGGAGAGATCAGGAATCCGATCGAAGAGATCGTCCTAGTGGAAGCTAAAGAGACCCCTAGATCAAATAGAACTGCCCCGAAGCCAGTGGCGCCATCCCTGAATCACCCATACTCCAAGTGCCTTCTATACAAGCAGTAAGTTTGATATTACCTTCTCATGCTAGTTCTATTCCAATACAATTAGTTAGTTAGTCACAACCAGGAAGTGTGGGTATAGGGAGGATATTAGGATCCCCTGATAGATCACAAGTAGGACCGTTATGGTTCACATTGATATGAACAATAGGATGAGCAATGGCCAACCATGTTGGAGGTTTCATTTCCTGATACCTAGAATTTTGGGGTAAGGGATATGAAGACATTGAGCAACACTGGTTCTTGTGTGAAGCAATCTAGAGATCCAGAGGGACTCTGGATGCGAATAAGCTAGTCAAGTTCCAGACTACCTTGAGAGGCTGCACTCTCAAGTGGTACATGAAGATAATTGAACCAGGAGTTATAGGGATGCAAGGTCAAGCATTCACACTTGGCTAGGTACAAATGAGTTTTATAGCATAATTCAAACTACATCAGTCATAACAACAAGCTCTGTCTGAGTTGCAAGAGATCCAACAGAGGGAAGGCGAATCAGCCTGGGAGTACAACCAAAAGTTTAAATATGCCATAGGGAGGTTGGCACATCCAATACATGAAGAACATCAAAGGGAGTGGTACATTCAGGGGTTGTTTCCCCTGACTCGAATTCCCCTAATGCAACAATGGATAGCCATGTTAACAAAGGCCTTGGAAAAATCGATGAAGATTGAAGCCATGGAGGGATGCCTTGGGATCCTGAGAGAAACTTGACCCCCAGTAGATGTGAATATGGCACAACTACAAGGGTAGATATCGGCATTGAAAAAAATGATTCAGGAGATGACGATACCTAGAACAGGACGATCATAGGTTTGGTGAACTGAATGTTATATGAAAGGTCATCTAGTGAATGAATTTCTAAGAATGAGGGGGCTGGCACCTCCTTAGAATCTGATGGTAACCCCACCAAGAACCACGGGAGGATTTGCACAAGTGTCGACGAATTCATCATTACATAACCCTACCCAATATCATTCTTTCCCAAGAGGCCAAGCAACACCAATATCGGAATATTGTGATCTCTGTCAAATCCACAACCATGGGCCAAGAAAGTGCCCCATCATGAAGAAATATTCGATAGTAGGAAACACAATACACTGTGAGTTTTGTACATATACCATGCATATAAACAATCAATGTAGAGCGTTGGATTCACTCGCAGACAGGTTGGACCAAACAACATTCAGGGTGAATGAAAACCCTCAGGGACTAGGAAGAGGTCAAGGAGGTGGAGCTGGAGGAGATTTGAGAGGAGGAAGAACTGGAGGATGAGGACCAAGAAGATGTTATAACTGCGATGAACAAGGTCACTTGGCCAAATATTGTCCTCATCCAAGGTGGCCATGGTGCTCTCACTGCAGAACCAATGAACACACGACTGAAGACTACCTAGAGTTAACTGCAAAGTGGGAAGACAGAGTACGACAAAGAGGAACTAACCTTATCAGTTCAGACATCAAGAGGATTTCTAAGGAACAATTTCCCAACCTTAATATTGTTACTTGAGGAGGAGCGAAGACAGGAGCTGATGCTGCTACTCTACCTTAGATACATAAATCAACACCTAAGGGAGACAAGTATGATCCCCTAAAGAAAAAAAATTCTTTAAAGATGCCATAGAAGTATTCCAGAATATTCATGTTCATGAAATTCAAGAGAGCCCCCCTCATCCAACTCTTTACCCTAAGATTTCACAAGTCCCTACTTCACCCCCTGCACCCAGAAACCCTGTAATCATACCAAGATAGCTTAAGAAACCTCAAAACGCGGTTGACATTTGGTTTCAATTACTCTCTGGCATTCTAAGGAATGACCAACTAACAAAAAAGTTGCGCAATGCGCTGTACCTAGTCTTAGGGAATGAGGAACACTCAGAAGCAAGGATAAGGGCTAATCTTCCTGATAAGAGTACTCAGCGAGTGTAGCAAAGAAAAGTGTGAACCATAAAAGAATTTTGACTTGTATCCCAGTTAGACGACTTCGAAATTAAGGACGTCATGTTGGACCTAGGGTCAGATGTGAATATTCTCCCTAAGAAGACTTGGGAAGCCTTAGGAAAATCGAGACTAACATATTCCCCAATTCAGTTAAGAATGGAAAAACAATACTATATCTTTCCCATAGGAAGGCTGGAGAATGTGGAAATCGATGTAGTAGGAGTAAAAATAATAGTTGAATTTGAATTCATTGAGATCATGGGAGATAAGGACCCTTACCCTGCACTACTTAGCATCGATTGGGCCTATGAAAATTATTCAGTAATCAACTTAAAGAAAGACACCATGAATTTTGAAGCTTAGGGAATCAAGTTAGTTAAACCTTTGGATCCATATGTAGGACCCAGGTACATAGAACCAACAGAAAATAATATGGAGGGAGAAGACCTAGATCAGTTGTACACTCTAACAATGGGGACAAGAAACAATTATATAAACCCTACTGCTGATGGATCAGTAAGCTGGAGAAGTATACATTCAATAGACGAAGATTCAAAACTGGATTTTGATAGTTGGAAACAAGGCTCACATGAAATATTCTCAAGAATATGCGCAACTATCAGAATGACTAGATGGGTTGGGACCAAAGTTAGAGAACACCCAGTATACGATGGTACCTCAGATATAGACAATTGTTTGCAGAATATGGAAGATAATGTGAGAGAATATCAAAGAATCTTGGTACTAGATGTAGCCTTTCAGATCACCCCCACCAGATGGTGGGCCACTCATAAAGTCGTACTCAGAAATTAGGATGAGGTGAAGCAAGCTATCAAGTACAGGTTCTAGAATAAAGAGCTGCTGGAATCAAAGATGCAGATGAATTTCCAAGTTGTGCATCTATTCAATGGAGAATCAAACCCTATAATACACATTGAATAGTGTGTGACACAGTGGCAGGCTGCGAAGATACCCTCCCACTTCTGGGTTCAGGTATTTTTCCACTCTCTAGGCCCAATCCCAAAATATTGGTTCATACATGAGGAAACCAGAAGACAGACTAGTGTCTGGCAGACACTGGAAGCTCAATTTTGCAAGGACTTCTCATTCATAAGTAAGTACCCTGAGCTTGAACTAGCCCTGCAAAAGATTAAAGAACTTCTTTTTACAACCAATAGTAATAAGAGATCAAACCTTATAGTGTGTCCCAAACATACCCAAGAACTTCATACTAAACTCCACTTACTCTCGATTGAGAAGCCTATAGAATTCAATTAGATTAGAAAATAGTCAGAAAGCCTAGACGAATTAGAAAAACTAAGAAACCTAGCCATAAAAGAGACATAGGGGAGCAGAGAAATCCAAAACACCATACCTAACCAGACCGATAGTTCCTATAATCACCCATTAAAATTGGTTAGACTAACCATAGGGACTGCAGAGCAACCCAAGATAGCTATGGTAGGAGATTACTGGGATGAGAAAACCTGTAACACCCTGTTTCTCCCAGTTTGTAAAAAAATAACTGGACTGGCCAGAACTGTGGTAAACTCATGAATGTGAATATGTGATGTGAATGGACCTTATGGAAAAGGTCAATAAATGTGAATAACATTATGAATTTATATTGCAGGACTGCTGAGAGGGG
>ML785023.1:276233-298917 GCA_009831015.1 Picea engelmannii
TGAATTTATATTGCAGGACTGCTGAGAGGGGATGTGCAGAAAAAGAGACCATGATGGCGGTGGAAGGCACCTGGAAAGGTGGCGTTAACTTCCACCGAGAATTAATACCGTATTTGGACTTCACTGGCCCAGAGAACCAAAAGAAGCTCACTGGCCCCAAATTAAATGTCTCGCGGGCTGGCAGGTTGATGACTCCTCAGGAATTAATGAGGGATGGGGAGGTGAACCGCCCATCCGTAGAGCCATCATGATTGACCAACGTGAGGGAAATCACGCCACACGCAAACTTGTAAGAGGATAAGGCGTGGGGTGGAAGCGATTGGGGGCAGACGCGAGGGGAAGAAGAGAACTCTAGAAATATGTAGAGTGAGTGATAGTAGAGAGGAAGGAGAGTAACCTTCGCTCCTAATCACTGGAAAATAGAGACGCAGTCTCACAACATTGTGGTCTCAGCTTGGGGGTGGATAGTGGTAAATACGTTGGGAGTCGCTGAGCCTACGGTTGGGTGGAAACAAGCACCCCTCTCAGCAGTTGCTTGACCCCTGGTGTTATTTCTGATAAGTGTTTTTCCTTTGGTATCTTGAAATATATGTATTCTGATAATTATGCTCATAAGCTGTGAAACTATGAATGATTTCATTATAAGAATGTCTATATGGTATTTTGATCAGTACTGGTAGTTTCATATTTGTATGGAAAGAATGTGTATGGCTTATGTCCTCATGAATCGTTATTTATATGCGTACTGATCTAATTCAGACTTCACATCTGGTTCTCAGGAGGAGGATACCCTTATTTTCCTTAGATAGTACCTTGGGTGAACCTCCCCATAGAGATACCCTCCTTGAAAATCCCATCAAGAACCGAGAAAGAGGATGTGAAGGCATAAGGCCTTAGTAACCCTGCACGAGGAGGAATGATCCTCTTGAACACCCAATATGGAAACATAAGGATGAAGTATCGAATCAACGGATGAGATCCCGTCGAGAGATCTGCGGTCACTCACGACCGTCAGATCGAAGGAAGAATATGGAGTGTTAAGTGTCTTAACCCTGATAGGTGTTAATCAACGGATGAGATTCCTTTGGGAAACCTGTGGTCACACATGACCGTTAGTTTGGTAGGAGTAAGTAGGGTTTTAAATTCCTTACCCCTTTGTTCTCTGTGTATTCGTGGACAGCGAAGAATTCGGGACCGTAGATCTCCAAGGTCCATGGGAGTATCTGGACCATTGATTTTTCCACGTCCAGGGAGTCATGGAAGAATGCACGGGTAGGAACCAATCTGAGCCGTCAGATCTCGGCTAGAAAACCCAACAGTCATTGGATCTGTCAGGAGTTACCTGAGGATTAAGACCTAGGTGTATAGGGGCGAAAGCCCTTGAATAGATCTAAGACATATGAATGACGAAGGCCATGTGTCATAAGATTACCCATTTCAAGAAATCGGGAATCGCGAAATTAGGAATCCTGATGACGAGAGTTCAGGATTTTCCATGGTGAAAACCTCAGAATAGATCTAAGTCGTCCAACTTATGGAGGCCATGTGTCATAAGCTTTCCCATTTCGGGAAATCGGGAATCTTGATGATGAGAGTTCGGGATTTTCCATGGTGAAAACCCCGGAATAGATCTAAGTCGTCCAAATGATGGAGGCCACATCTTGTAAGATTTCCCATTTCGGGAAATCGGGAATCACAAATTTGGGAATCCTAATGAAAAGAGTATAGGATTTTCCATGGTGAAAACCCCAGAAAAGATCTAAGCCGTCCGAATGACAGAGGCCACGTGTCGTAATATTTCCCATTTTAGGAAATCGGGAATCGCGAAATCGGGAATCTTGATGATGAGTGTTTGGGATTTTCCATGGTGAAAAACCCAGAGTAGATCTAAGCCGTCCGAATGACGGAGGCCATGTGTCGTAATATTTCCTATTTCAAGAAATTAGGAATCGCAAAATCGGGAATCCTGATGACGAGAGTTCAGGATTTTCCATGTTGAAAACCCCGGAATAGATCTAAGCTATCTGAATGACGGAGGCCACGTGTCGTAAGATTACCCATTTCGGGAAATTGGGAATCGCGAAATCGGGAATCCTGATGATGAGAGATCAGGGCTTTCCATGGTGGAAATCCCGTGACAGATCTGGACCGATCAAATTTATGAAGGCTACGTGTCGAAATATTTGCCACATCGGGGAATCGGGGATCAGGAATTTGGGAGCCCCATGATCGAGAGTTCGGACTCTCTTGATGATAAGTCCCGATGAAAGGATGAGATTCTTCTAGAGGATCTCAGGGTCTGTAAGGACCGTCATATGTGAGGAAGAGATGTCGGCTTTAAGTTGGGGTGTGAGTGCGCATTAAGGTAAGCAACGAGCAGATCTGGATGACCAGAGTCCACCCACCCAGATCTACGGCTGAGGTTTCATTCCAAAGCCCCCTTGTTGTTTTGCATTTAACGATGGGGTGAGGGTCCAGAATTGGATGTGCAACTCGCGAACAGTTGAGATTAATTCACCGTGATCAACGGTGCTCAGGTGAATTCTAGACCCCCCTGGCCATTCTGCCTTTAATAAGGGGTGGGGGGTCTGGAATAGTGTGGTCTATGAAATGGGGCCCCCTCCTGTCCTATTGACTACCATGTCGCAATTCCCCTATGCCACCTGTACTCCACTTACCCGTGCGACGGGGCCTGTTCTCGTTGGCTATTCTCTAGCCCTGTTGGGATTTGTTCCTATTGGCCATTTGCTAACCCTGTAGGGATTCATCCCTATTGACCGGTCGCTAGCCCTGTTGGGGTTCGGTGGTTGTAGAGTCAAACGATTTGACATCACTGTAGCGTCGAGGCATGAAATACAAAAGACACTTCGTTTATTTGAACTGTGATCATGACCCACGATCACATGGGAACGGAGAGAGAAAGAGCTATCTTGCGCTAAGCCTCCATAGGTAATTCGGGGGTTTTGATTCTGCGAAAATCAATGAAAAATTTGATTGAGGTAGTAGGTATGTGACAAAGTGGTATCAGATCATGGTTACAACACTCAGCCTGATTAGGCTCATGCACGAGTTGCACATAAGCTCTGTTCGAAGCACTCCTACGAGGAGTAACCCCCTAACTTAACTCTCTTGTCCATGATTAAAAACTTGGAAACAAGAACCCGACTATGTATGCATGTGAAAGAGTTATAAATTTATGCACAGATTATAAAATGTATTTAACTCTTGACTAATAACCATCGTTTTTCTTTTCACCCAAGCGGACAATCAACTGCGGGAATTTACAGACGCAGAGAATGGTGACTCCCCAAGAGATGGGATAAGGATCTCACAATAGAGACGAAGAGTCTGACGAAAGAACAACAATGGGAACCCCTCCAAATCTATCCGAGACTGTGAGGAGTCTCATGGTTGAATTGCAAAGTTGTAAGGCTGACAATGAAAGGATGATGAAAGAACAAGAAAAGCAAACCAAAATTAATGCAGTTTTACTGCAGAGCTTATCCGACCTACAGCGACAAATGCAGCATGAACCTGAGATGCAGAAACATGGTCATATCAGTGTCCATACTGAGAGGAGCATCTCAAGAAAGGTCCACCCCAGAGGTAAAGGACCAGTGCCGGACGATTCCACTAAGAAGGAAGCTGGCGATTCATAAGGCTCTTCTAGCAGCAGGACCAGTTCCTATTATCGAAGAAAATAGAAGAAACAAAAGACTTCCAAGGTTCATAAATATTTCAGGGAGAGGAAGCCGAGGCCTGGCTACTTGGAGTGAAGAAATATTTCAGAGTCCATGATTTTTCAGAGAATTTGAAGGCCCGAGTGGCCACTTTCAATCTGAACGGAAAGGATTCCATCTGGTGGGAGGATCTTAAGACTATGAAAGGAGTTCACGAGGAGGACCTGTCTTGGAAACAGTTTGAAAAGTACTTCCGGAAGAAGTATTTGTCAGAAATATATTTCAACGAGAAGGCTAAAGAGTTTTATGAACTCAAACTGGGACAACTCACTATAGAGGAATATGTCAACAAATTCCTCGACTTATTGAGATATGTACCCTACATCAAAGCAGAAAAGGTGAAGGCGCAATGCTTCATCACCAGGCTACCCAAGGAATACCGGAACCGAATCGAATTCAACGAGCCAAAGACCTTAGAAGACACTATTCAAAAAGAAACATATTGTCATGAACAATATGGACATCGAGCAGAGTCTCGCGGAGACTGGAATCAAAAGAGTGGTTCGAGATTTCAGAAAAAGGGGATCAAATCCTCAGGATTTAAGAACTACAAGAAGAACCCCAGAATGAACTTTCGAGCTCGGAGTGTACTCCACCAGAACTTTCCCTCGGTGGACGGAAGTAAAACTTCTAGACCTATACCAGTGAAGACTAATAACCCAAAGAAAGAACCTCTGAAATGTTGGGGTTGCGGAGAAGATCATCTCCTGAGAGACTGTCCACACTGACAATAGAATAGTAGGAAAGTTTATAACAT
Source organism: Picea engelmannii (assembly GCA_009831015.1). Taxonomy (NCBI): domain Eukaryota; kingdom Viridiplantae; phylum Streptophyta; class Pinopsida; order Pinales; family Pinaceae; genus Picea; species Picea engelmannii. The sequence goes on from ML785023.1 coordinate 280,731, forward strand.
TCAGGAAGCTCCCACAGTCAAGGATGTGGCAAGGAGTGTGCCGCAGATTTATGCAGCATTGGATAATAACCAATCTGACCACCAAGCTTCAGTGGTGGAAATAGAAGGTATGATTTTCAACCATCTAGTGTCTGTTTTGATTGACCCTGGTTCAAATTTGAGTTATATAGCCCCTAACGCCATTGATAAGTGTAAGCTATAGCCATGAAAGAAAACTAAGCCATGTTTGGTACAGTTAGCCATTGGCACCAAAATAAAGGTAGTAGAGGTCATACCAGCATGCCAATTAATGTTGGGTGAATTCCCCACCCAAGCAACCCTTAATGTATTACCCCTAGGATCATACGATCTATTGATTGGTATGGACTGGTTGGCCACCCATAAATCCAGACTGGACTGTTACCATAAAACCTTAGAATGTGTGAGCAAAGAAGGAAAAAGGATAACCCTTCAAGGGATTCGAAAACCGGTCTCGGTGAGGCAAATATCATCCCTGCAAATGAGAAAGTATTGTCGAAAGGGATGTCCCCTATATGCAATACCGGTGTTAAAAACCATTGAAGGTACTAAACCAAGCCCTGATGATCACCCTATCCTGAGAGAATACAAAGATGTGTTTCTGGAAGAGGTACCGGGTCTACCTCTGAGAAGAGAGATTGAATTCTCTATAGAGCTCGCACCAGGAGCGGTGTCGGTGTCTAGGAAACCCTACCAGATGAGCACACCTGAGTTAGTGGAACTCAAATTACAATTGAAAGAAATGATGGATAAGGGTTATATTCAACCCAGCATGTCCCCATGGGGAGCACCAGTCCTATTTGTGAAAAAGAAGGATGGCACCCTTAGACTGTGTATAGATTATAAACAACTCAATAATGTAACCATAAAGAACAAGTACCCTTACCCTGGATCGATGATCTATTCGATCAGTTGGGGGGTGTGTCTATTTTCTCAAAGATTGACTTGAGGTTGGGATACCATCAAGTCCAAATCAAGGGTGAATACATCCATAAAACCGCTTTCCGAACACGGTATGGTCACTATGAGTTTGTGGTAGTGCCATTTGGGTTAACCAATTCCCCTGCCATTTTCATGTTCTTAATGAACAATGTACTCAGTAAATTCTTAGATAAATTTGCACTAGTTTTTATTGATAACATATTAATCTACTCTAAAAATAGAGAAGAACATGAAGAACATCTTAGACTTGTGCTGCAAGTGCTAAGAGAGCATCAACTCTATGCTAAATTCAGCAAATGTGACTTCTTTCAGAAGAAAATACACTACTTGGGACATGTTCTATCCAAGGAAGGGGTGGCAGTAGATCCTGACAAGATCAGGTCTATCATGGAATGGCCTACCCCAAAGGATGTCTCAAACATCAGATCCTTTATGGGGTTAGCGGGATACTATAGGAGATTTATAAAAGGATTCTCCAAGATTGGTTGTACAATCACTTCCCTCCAGAAGAAGGGGACAAAACTCTTGTGGAATCAACAATGTGAAGAAAGATTTCAAACCCTGAAACATCTACTAACCCATTCACCTGTGTTGAAAATCGCTAACCCAGAAGTTGACTTCCTTGTGTGCACATATGCCTATAAGGAAGGGCTCGGAGGAGTCCTTATGCAAGAAGGAAGTGTGATCTGCTATGAATCCCGAAAATTGAATGAACATGAAGTCAACTATGTGACTCATGATCTAGAACTGGCTACCATAGTGCATGCCTTGAAAATGTGGAGGCATTACCTCCTGGGAAGGAAATTTGTACTTATGACAGATCACTGTGGATTGTGGTATTTGTTTGATTAACCAAAGCTCAATGCTAGACAAGCTATATGGATGGCCCTCCTTAGCGAATTTGATTTTGAAATCAAACACATTAAAGGGAAAGAGAATAGGGTGGCCGATGCCCTTAGCAGAAGCATGAAAACAATTCACCTGACAATGGTGAGTACCTGCGAGACAGATGTCAAGAACAGAGTCAGAAATGCACAAGAAACAGATTCCTCCGTTCAGACTGTGACCCTATACCTACAACAAGAACCCACTGGAGAAAAATATGAAGGCTACCAGATGACCAAAGGAGGTCTGCTCACTTACAGAGATAGACTGTACATTCCAAATTGTGACGACTTGAAGAGGTTCATTATGGATGAACTACATAAAATACCATACACTGGTCACCCAGGATACCAGAAAATGATTACTGCCACCCAGAAACAATTTTATTGGCCTGGATTGAAGAAAGACATAGCCAAATATTTGGCCCAATGCATAGAATGACAATAGGTTAAAGCATAACATCGACACCCAGCAGGACTATTACGCCCTTTACCCATCCCAGAATGGAAATGGGAAACCATCTCCATGGATTTTATCACTGGATTGCCGACTTCAACCAAGCAGAATGATGCCATTATGGTAGTGGTGGATAAACTGAGCAAGTCTTCTCATTTAATCCCCGTCAAATTAACCTGCAAGGCGATAGATATCGCCTAGATATTCATGAAAGAGGTATTTAGACTACACGGTATGACAAAAGAGATAGTGTCTGATAGAGACACAAAATTTACTTCCAATTTTTGGAAATCACTGATTGTTGGATTGGAGACCAAATTGTTGTTCAACACTGCCTATCACCCTCAAACCGACGAAAAGACAGAAATAGTGAATCAGATATTAGAGGATATGTTAAGGATGCATGTAATGCATCGACCTAGGAAATGTGAAGACTACCTGCCATTGGTAGAATTCGCCTACAACAACGACTAACAAGCATCCTTAAAAATGAGTCCCTTCAAGGTCCTCTATGGTATACCGTGTAATACTCTAGTCAGCTGGAGTAATATTGTAAATAGGATTTATTTTGGACCCGACATGTTGAAAGAAATGGAACAACAAGTGACTCAGATAAAACAAAATCTGAAGATCGCTCAGAACCAACAGAAAAGTTATAGTGATCAAAAGAGAACTCCAAGAGAGTTCAAAATGGGAGACCATGTATATCTCAGAATTAAGCCCAGAAGGAGTTCCCTCAAAATGGGAGCTTGTGCCAAGTTGGCACCTCGGTATTGTGGACCCTTTGAGGTTCTCGAAAGAGTTGGACCTGTAGCCTATCATCTAGCACTTCCTCCCACAGTAAAAGCACATAATGTTTTCCATGTTTCATTATTGAAGAAATATGTACATGGTGCTAATCATATAATTGACTGGTCTGTGATCAAGGTGGAACCGGAGGGAGAATTTCTACTAGATCCCCAATGCATATTGGACAGAAAGGAAAACCCGCTCTGGAACCGAACCATTGCATAGGTAAAGGTGCAGTGGAGACATTTTGGCCTAGATGAGGCTACATGGGAAATGGAGGATGCCATGAGACAGACATATCCGATTTTGTTTACTTCTGTACATACAATTCATGTTAAAAGATAAGAGCATCGAGGATGATGTTCCTTTAAGGGGGAGGGAATTGTAACACCCTGTTTCCCCCAATTTGTAAAAAAATAACTGGACTGGCCAGAACTGTGGTAAACTCATGAATGTGAATATGTGATGTGAATGGAACTTATGGAAAAGGTCAATAAATGTGAATAAAATTATGAATTTATATTGCAGGACTACTGAGAGGGGATGTGCAGAAAAAGATACCATGATGGTGGTGGAAGGCACCTGGAAAGGTGGCATTAACTTCCACCGAGAATTAATACCGTATTTGGACTTCACTGGCCTGGAGAACCAAAAGCGGCTCACTGGCCCTGAATTAAATGTCTCGCAGGATGGCAGGTTGATGGCTCCTCAGGAATTAATGAGGGATGGGGAGGTGAACCACCCATCCGTAGAGCCATCATGACTGACCAGTGCGAGGGGAATCATGCCACACATAACCTCGCAAGAGGATAAGGCGTGGGGTGGAAGCGATTGGGGGAAGACGCGAGGGGGAGAAGAGAACTCTGACAATATGCAGAGTGAGTGATAGCAGAGAGGAAGGAGAGTAACCTTCGCTCCTGGTCACTGGAAAACAGAGACACAGTCTCACAACATTGTGGTCTTATCTCAGGGGTGGCTAGTGGTAAATTCGTTGGGAGTCGCTGAGCCTACGGTTGGGTGGAAACGAGAACCCCTCTCAGTAGTTGCTTGACCCCTGGTGTTATTTCTGATAATTGTTTTTCCTTTATCATCTTGAAATATATGTATTCTGATAATTATGCTCATAAGCTGTGAAACTGTGAATGATTTCATTATAAGAATGTCTGTATGGTATTTTGATCAGTACTAGTAGTTGCATATTTGTATGGAAAGACTGTGTATGGCTTATGTCCTCATGAATCATTATTTATATGCGTACTAATCTAATTCAGACTTCACATCTGGTTCTTGGGAGGATGATACCCTTATCTTCCTCAGATAGTACCCTGGGTGAACCTCCCCATAGAGATACCATCCTTGAAAATCCCATCAAGAACCGGGAAAGAGGATGTGAAGACGTAAGGCCTTAGTAACCCTGCACGAGGAGGAACGATCCTCTTGAACACCCAATATGGCAGCATAAGGATGAAGTATCGAATCGACGGATGAGATCCCGTTGGGAGATCTGCGGTCACTCACGACCATCATATCAGAGGAAGAAGATGGAGTGTTAAGTGTCTTAACCCTGATAGGTGTTAATCGACGGACGATATTCCATCGGGAAACCTGTGGTCATGCATGACCGTTAGTTTGGTAGGAGTAAGTAGGGTGTTAAATGCCTTACCCCTTTGTTCTTTATGTATTCATGGACAATGAAGAATTCGGGACCGTAGATCTCCAAGGTCCATGGGAGTATCTGGACCGTAGATCTCCAAGGTCCATGGGAGTATCTGGACCGTAGATCTCCAAGCTCCATGGGAGTCTCTGGACTGTTGATTTTTCCACGTCCAGGGAGTCGTGGAAGAATGCATGGGTAGGAACCAATCTGAGCTGTCAGATATCGGCTGGAAAACCTGACAATCGTTGGCTCTATTAGGAGTTATCCGAGGATTAATACCCCAGTGTATAGGGGTGAAAGCCCTGGAATATATCTAAGTTGTCTGAATGGCGGAGGCCACGTGTCGTAAGATTACCCATTTTGGGAAATCAGGAATCCTTATGACGAGAGTTCAGGATTTTCCATGGTGAAAACTCCAGAATAGATCTAAGCCATCCGAATGACGGAGGCCATGTGTCGTAAGATTTCCCATTTTGCGAAATCAGGAATCACAAAATTGGGAATCCTGATGACGAGAGTTCGGGATTTTCCATGGTGAAAACCATGGAATAGATCTAAGTCGTTCGAATGACGGAGGCCACGTGTCGCAAGATTTCCCATTTTAGGAAATCAAGAATCGTGAAATTGGGAATCCTGATGACGAGAGTTCAGGTTTTTCCATGGTGAAAACCCCAGAATAGATCTAAGTCGTCTGAATGATGGAGGCCACGTGTCGTAATATTTCCCATTTTGGGAAATCGGGAATCGTGAAATCGGGAATCCTGATGACGAGAGTTCGGTATTTTCCATGGCGAAAACCCCGGAATAGATCTAATTCGTCCGAATGACGGAGGCCACGTGTCATAAGATTTCCCATTTCAAGAAATCGAGAATTGCGAAATCGAGAATCCTGATGATGAGAGTTCAGGATTTTCCATGGTGAAAACCCTGGAATAGATCCAAGCCATCTGAATGATGGAGGCCACGTGTTGTAAGATTACCTATTTCAGGAAATCGCGAATCATGAAATCAGGAATCGTGATGATGAGAGATCGGGGCTTTCCATGGTGGAAATCCCGGAACAGATCTGGACCGATCAAATTTATGAAGGCTACACGTCGAAAGATTTGCCACATTGGGGAACCGGGGATCAGGAATTTGGGAGCCCCATGATCGAGAGTTCGAACTCTCATGATGATAAGTCCTAATGAAAGGATGAGATTCTTCCGGAGGATCGCAGGGTCTGTAATGATCGTCGGATGTGAGGAAGAGATGTCGGCTTTAATTTGGGGCGTGAGTGCGCATTAAGGTAAGCAACGAGCATATCTGGATACCCAGAGTCCACCCACCCAGATCTACGGCTGAGGTTTCATTCCGGAGCCCCCTTGTTGTTCTGCCTTTAACGGTGGTCGGGGGGTCCAGAATTGGACGTGCAACTCGTGAATGGTTGAGATTAATTCACCGTGATCAATGGTGCTCAGGTGAATTCCGGACCCCCCTGGCCATTCTGCCTTTAATAAGGTGGGGGGGGGTCTGGAATAGTGTGGCATGTGAAATGGGGCACCCTCCTATCCTATTGACTACCGTGTCACAATTCCCCTTTTCCACATGTACTCCACTTACCCATGTGACGGGGCCTATTCTCATTGGCTATTCTCTAGCCTTGTTGGGATTTGTTCCTATTGGCCATTTTCTAACCCTGTAGGGATTCATCCCTATTGACCGGTCGCTAGCCCTGTCGGGGTTCGGCGGTTGCAGAGTCGAATGATTCGACATCACTGTAGAGCCGAGGAACGAAATACAAAAGACACTGCATTTATTTGAACTGTGATCATGACCTGCGATCACATGGGAACAGAGAGAGAAAGATCTAGCTTGCGCTAAGCCTCCATAGGTAATTCGGGGGTTTTGATTCTGCGGAAATCAATGAAAAATTTGATTGAGGTAGTAGGTATGTGACAAAAGCATTAAGGAAATACAAAGTTTACTGAGGGAATATGAGGATTTGTTCCCAATGGAATCAAAGGAGTCATGGGAGAAATGAAGATTGAGTTAAAACTAGGATCCAAGCCTCTCAAACATAGACCATACCATCTTAACCCAAGAGTAAAAGAGAAAGTTAAGATTGATAAGATGTTAGAAGTAGGTATCATTTTTTCAATAGAAGAAGCAGAGTGGGTTAGACCAATAGTCATTCAAAGTAATAAATAAATTGAGGATATTAGAGTCTGTGTGGACTATAGAAGCCTCTACTCTACCTATGTGGATGACCCTTTCCCAACACCCTTTACCGATGAGGTTCTAGAACATGTTACATGGAAGGAAGCATACTCATTCATAGATGGATTTTCAGGATACCATCAAGTTAGGATTGCTGAAGAAGACAAAAGAAAGACCACTTTCATTATAGAATGGGGATCTTTTACATACAACATGATGCCATTTGTCTTAAAGAACGCCCCTACAGTTTTTTCCAGGATTGTGATAGAAGCCTTTAGAGAATTCATTCACAAATTTATAGAAGTCTATATGGATGATTACACAATATATATCCTACTTAAGGAACATGTAGCACTGCTAAGGCTAATGTTTGACAGATGCAGAGAGTTGCAAATCTCATTAAATCTCAGAAAGTGTATCTTATGTGTGCCACATGGAAATATGTTGGGCCACATAGTCTGCCAAGAAGGAGTATTGGTAGACCCAACCAAAGTCACTGTCATTGTGAATATGACACCACCTATGAGTGATAAACAGTTGCGCTTCACACTAGGACACACAGGTTACTACCGTAGGTTCATTCGAAGATATGCCGACATTACTGCACCTCTGGAAAACATCCTGAAAAAGGTTGAAACGTTCCAATGGACTCCTGAATGAGATAAATCATTTGAGACACTTAAGGAGAAACTCATTACAACACCAATTATGATATTCCCAAACTGGGAGAAGCAATGTCACATCCATTTAGATGCTTCTAGAATTGCCTTAGGAGCTATCTTAACGCAACCTAGAGATGGAGCTATGGATCACCCTATCTATTTTGCGAGTCGAAAGTTGTCGCAAGAAGAACGAAACTACACAACAACAGAAAGGGAAGTCTTATCAATGATTCATGCTTTACATAAATTTAGACATTATCTATTAGGATCTCACTTCAAATTCTTTACTGACCATTCTGCATTGAAATACCTAGTTAACACACATGTGTTGGAAAGGATAATTTGTAGATGGTTTCTATTATTTCAGGAATTTTCCTTTGAAGTCATCATCAAGACGGGACGATGCAATGTCGAACCCGACCATATATACAGGCTAGAGTTAGGAGAAAGTGGTGGAATATTGGATGACCATCTCCTAGATGCAGACTTGTTCTGGATTGAGGCCATATTGAAATATCTGGAGGACATAGAAATATTTCTTAGTACAGGGGCATGTCCTAAAACATATTTTGCAACCCAGAAATTCCATATGGTCATTAGAGCAGCAAATTACCATCTGATCACCAGAAAATTGTATAAACTAGGACTAGACAACATCCTCAAACGATGCGTCCTAGATCATGAAAGACGGGATATACTCTGGGAATTCCATAGTGGAATCGTTGGAGGCCACATAGGAGGAAAGGACACAGCACAAAAAGTTCTATAGGCAGGACTTTGATGGGAAACACTATTCAAATATGAAAAAGAATACGCTAGATCATGTGATTTTTTTCAATGGGTGGGAACGTCGTCACGCTGAGATGAAATACCACTACAACCAGTTAGATATCTACAGGAATTACAGAAATGGGAAGTTAACTTCATTGGACCAATCAACCCCACAACCAAACATTCAAAGGATAGGTACATCATTACCATGACTAACTACCTTACCCGTTGGGAAGAAGTAGCAGTGGTATAGGACTATTCGAAAAACACTACTGCTAGGTTCCTTTTCGAAAATATCATTACCTGGTTCAGATGTCCTAGGAGACTAACCAACGATCAGGGAGCTCATTTCATTAGAAACACTATAGCAACACTTACAAGATAATTTCTGATCCAACATCACAAGAGCATTCCATACCACCCATAGGCCAACGGAACAGTTGAAGCCTTCAACAAGATTATGGAAAAAGGACTAACAAAGGTCTGTTGTGAAAACTGGGAGAACTGGGATGATAGAGTTCTAGTTGTACTATGGGCCTACAGGAAAACCACAAAGAAACTCCACAGATACACACCGTTACAATTAGTCTATGGGAGAGAGGCAGTGGTTCCTGCAGAGTTCATCAACCCAAGCCTGTATATGGCACAAGTCACACATATGACAAAAGAGGAATAAGTGGCACATAGACTTGCGGAGCTATAAGAACTCGACGAAACTAGATTTCTAGCAGACTTCCATCAATTGGTTGAAAAGGCAAGACAAAAATCTTGGCATGACTGACACATTAAGACCAAGGTATTCACGCAAGGGGACAAGGTGTTACTCTACGATAGCTAATAGCAGAAGCATACTGGAAAGTTGCGTATGCACTGGTTGGGACCCTTCATAGTTGTGGAGATTCGACCCTCAGGAGAAGTCAGACTCGCACAACTGGATGGTGTGCTATGATTAGGATGGGTGAATGGAAATTGCCTGAAGACCTACCTGTCTCAAACCTGATAGAGAAAGGAAGTCACTCCAATGTGAAGGAGCTTCTACAATAGATAGATTTGAGTTTTGTTTTCTTTCTGAAATTTTGTAAATTCAGTTAATAAAGTCCATATGCACGGTATTGCACCATAACATATAGTTCATTTGTTTTTTTTAAGTTTTGGATGATACAGAGTTGAAGACTCAAAAATACAGGACCTGAAGCATAAGATATTCCATTAATGAAAGTCATTAAAGATGACGGGGACAACCTTTGTGGTTGGAGGAGCCATGAATCCAAACCCAATCTGAGTCATAGGCCACGCAAACCCAGTCTAGTCACAACCTTTATTTCCATTATGGTACCCCGTATGACACCCGTTAAGACATAAATATGCATTATGCCAAGATTCCATCAAAGTTCATGATGGAACACCCACCCGTCAAACAGAAAGGTCTCAAATCGGCCACATTCCTATTCCACTCAAATAAGTAAATACAAAGATCGCCCAATAGGATTTACCTTGATTAAACTGTCCCATAGGACAACTCACACTCGATTGCATCCATACGATCATGATGAGTAGTAGTTACTGCTAAAACTTACCCGTTAATCCAAGTATAAGGCTCTCAAAACATAGCCAAGAATGTATTGTTTCTAAAAAGAGCATAGCCACTTCCGAACTTAGCAATGTGCACCAGTTGGGACCATTGTAAAAGATACAAATGTAACCCTAGTTCTTACCTACCACATAAGTGTGAATGACAAGAGCCACAACAAGCCAAAGTTCCATGACTAAAGAAGCAGTACCAAATGAACCCTGCGACCCCTGAGTCAAGATCGTGGGTGATCTCAAAGGGAAGGTAGAGCACGTTACGCTCCTCGACCTTGACCTCAAAGATTCATCCTTTTTCCCATAGATGCACACAAACGTCTTCTGGGATATATTTCCATATGGATTCATAGGAATGCAAGTTGTACCAAAAGAATATTTCATCAACTCATTTAACTCAACCATCATGAACTTGAGAGACTTACCAGTCTTTGGTACCATAGGTGAGATTGCACATTGCACAAAATTTCTGATAAGTAGGGTGAATGACAAAAGTCTATGGTTGGATAAGCAGTATCCAATACATGTTGAAGACATCCAACAACTTAATGGACTATCCTCCCAAGGAGAGGATGTGTCGAAGGGATTCGAGGGTCCTGGTAAGCATGGGAAAAATAAAGGCAAGCTTAGCCTATACGATACATTTAACACAAAGAGAGGAGGATGCATAGTAGTAATTGAACAATTACTACCGAAGACAGTCCAGAATGGATGTTATATCATAGCCAACAAGGTTATGAGGTCTTACTATAAGGGATAATGCACTCTAGATGCGTTATCAGTCACCTACTTTTGCACAAATGGAGCGGTGTTCAACTGGTGTAGTTTCTTGTTGGAAGAGATACTAGTAGCTTGTGAGGAAGCGTACGATAAGGGAGGAACCTTCACCTATGGATACCTACTTGTGGAATTCACAATGCTCAAATTGAAGACACTTGTGGGAAGACAACCAGAAATACCAGACAAGGGGCGCATGGTGAATATGTTCGAGCCATGACAGTCTAAACAAGACTCGGAGAATACAACACTCAATAACATATCATTTTCCAAATGGTATAATGGTATGATAGATGCAACGCAAAGGCTACGCATTCCGCAGGAGATCCTCAACTGTAACATGAGGAACATCGCCTTCAGCATGAACCAACACAACACATTCATCTGGATGAGACATGTCAGCAAGGAACATTTCCACATAAGGATGCTACCATTCTATTTGGATGAGGAAGCCTTCGATAAGGAAGTCATTTCATGGCTAGGAGTCAAACGCAGCCCGTGTAAATAAGGAATGCATTAATTTTTTTTGGTGGATCTGCTGAAGAAAAAAGACAACGAAGTAGGAGAAGGACCAAGTTCAGGCCCTGCGAAGAAGAATCCATACGATCCAATACAAATAGACTCTGAGGAGGAAGAAGAGATACAGCAGTTAGAGAGGAGAAAACGATCGGCCCGTCTACAATTACCAGAAAATGACGTGCTGTCAAGTGCGCAGGTTAACCATATCTTGGGCATTGTGCTCGGTACTGAACCATTGGTGAAGAGGCCCATAACTAGGGTCTTGTTGAACAAACCCCTGAACCCACAACCCCTTGCATCTGTCACTCCCCGCACCCGCACCATGACCAAAGCCACCACTATCATTGATATTCAGGATGACCCGGAGCCTAAAACATTTTCGTCCACATTCGTCATTGAGAACCCTCCACCACCACTCCAATTACCAAACCTCATCACTACCAATCCACATCAGACCACAACATCAGAGTTGATGTAGCTCAATCAACCAGAGATAGTGGAACAACAACTCTTTCAAATAACAAGAGAATTACCCAAGTAAAGATCATAAGTTTCTGGTCTTGACACCAAAGCCTCAGATCCGAGCATGACACTGGATGATCCAAATCTAGACACCCAGGAACAACAATCTGAGTCTTCAACATAAGAAGAAGACACCTGAAGTAGAGAGGAGATAGAACCCGACAACAACTAACAATTCCCCTCACTAGTCAAGGGTGAGGGTGCCAAAGAAATCATGATGCATGAAGAAGAAGAACCAGAAGAGCCGGAGATACCATATGCACACAATGAACCAAAATCGACAATGGAGTAGGATACGACATCCATGTAAGAACAAATGGATCAGGTTCTCTAGAACCCTCAATAATGTGCAGAATTGATGCAACTCTGCATAACCAGAATAGAGGTTCTGAGTCTTTTGCCAGCAGAGCTAAGGTTGAGCATCGCACTAGTGCCACTAATGGAGGAGGAGGTCAAAACCTTCTCATACCACTCAATGGCCAGTGGAATTCCACTTCAGAAATGAGCACCTACTGATGCACCTCCTTCATCCACCAACCTATTATAGTGGCTAGTGCCATACTTATTTGGAATAATCAGGGCATCAATGGATCAGTTAGAACAAAGGCTCCAGGAGGCCGAGAGATCCATAGAGATTGCGAGGAAGGAACATTTTTCACTCAAACATTCAGAATGCAGGAAGCACATGAAAAAATCCAAGTCCAGCGCAAACTGGAAAAAGTGCAGGAAAAATTGTTGAAGCCTGGCCGAAGATTCAGAAGGTTGTGCTCAACCTACCCGAAGAGAGTGATGTAGGTGAGCCAGAGAAATAGATCGAGCTGTTACAAGAAGAATGGACACAACTCGATACTCACACTAAGAAACTGCAAGCGAAGCTACAACGGGTCTAGAAAAAAGTAGAAAAACAGCCTCAACAACTGCCAGAACAGATGCAGAAGATAATATTGCAAGGCAACAATGCCCAAGCAACATTGCACAAGAACACATCAAACTGCACCAAAATATTCAAGAAAGTCAATGACTGGATGGGAATCATTACTCGACGGAATCAGGTCTTGGAGGAGGTACACACAAAGATCCAAGTGTTGAACAAAGAATTTGTGGCCACAAAGGAGACCATGGAGTAACAACAAAAGTTTGACCAAATTCAACGGGCCGACAATGAACTGAATACACTCTATGAGCCACAGTCCGTATCCAAGAAAGAGTTGTGTGAATTTTGACCTATAATTCAGACTGCCTACATGCAAATGCATAAAGTCGACACAACAGGAGATTCTGAGTGGAACGCATTGGTTGCAGTCAAGCCAAAGGAGTACAATAAAGAGACAACCCAACAATTTCTTGCAGAAGCATCACTCCTCGCCCGAAAATGGCAGGACAAAGTTGGAATCTTTCAAGGAGTAAAGCACAGAGCATTAGAGTTGGTACCAAAATTGGGCCCTTCATTTGAGGAGGTAAAGGAAGAAAAATCACAAACATAAGAGCCCAAAGAATGAGAAAATATGGACAAGGGAAAACAACAAATGCTCTTGGAGGATGTGAAAAAACCAAGAGCTTGACTCGAGGATGAGTCAAGGATTGTGGTTGGAGCCTGTTGGGCCCTTCATTTTTTAGAAGGAATTGAGCAAGTTTTGAATAAGCATGTGTTGCACAAACTCCATCAGAATCTAGGAGAAAGGGAAACAGAAAGCAGTTGTGGAAGTTAGCACAATGCCAGCGAAGCAACAAAGAGTTGCAACAGAACAAGAAAGCGTGCAAGCCGAGAAGGAAGACACAACCCAACTATATATAGGGCTGAACATAATTGTAAAAGGGTTGGTTCATTTGATAGTTCAGAGGTTTTTTGGTTCGTCTGCTTGTTCGATAGTTCATAACTTGGTTGGCTGGGTTGAGTCGAGTCAGGTTGGTCAAAGTCACCCAGGTTTTTGGATTAGTTGTTGATAATTGTTGTAAGTCAAAGGAAGACAATTCTGAGTCTGTAATGAATTGGACCTATCAGTTGGAGAATTAGAGCTCTGTGGCATGATTCTATAGCCAAGAGTCTGTACTAAGCCTTTCTATTTAATTCTGAGTTTGTAATGAGAGAAATATCCTAAAGATAATAGGAATCAAGAAAAAATTTCAAAATATGTCGCGTCTTTGTATTTTTACTTATGCATTACAGTATTTCCTTATATCTTATGAGTTATATTTTATTGTTCGACGTTTAAATGCTTTCTTGCAATGTAAGTAGGTTCGATTCATGCATTCATTTGTTTCATATCTATTAATGTCTCTTGCGCAAGAATAGGAATGAGTTATGACTTCTCTATGGATCCTCTTTAGTCTTTTCCCTACCCTTCCCTATCTATCTGTCTCAACAACGCTTCGGGTGAGACTTCTTCTCTTCGAAGGAGATGAAAATGCCAGTGCTCTAGACTAGACAATACATTTTGTTGGTAACCTGAGAAGTACCCTGGTCGAATCAAATTCACACCAACAGAAAGAGTGCATCCAGGAGGAGACTCGGTTAGTATCCATAGATGATATGGATGGTTTGGATAAGAGTAGCAGTGATGAGAACCAATGCCTTTCATCCTGCACTAGGAAGGGTAGAAGGGGTTCTCTAGATAGAATAGGTTTTTCAGGGAGAAGGGCTTCTCCTGAGAGTGAATAAAATCTAGATTCAAGACGAAATAAGGATCTTAGTAATATTAGATGTTTTGAGTGTCATGATTTTGGGTACTATGCTTCACAATCTCGACAACATAAAGAAAGACGATTCGAAATAAAGTAGGCATCAACATCAGAGGTTGATGAGGTTGTAGACATGCTCCAGAGGGCTATCTTGTTGGTATCCACTCTATTAGGTATTGTCTCTAGCAGGGAGATTTGGTTGGTGGATAACAAAGCATCTTTCCATATGAAATTTGATAAAGAGTTGTATGACACTCTCACATAGACTGGCTCAAAATTATGTGTGGATCTTGGTACGGGAGCCAAGAATTCATTATGGGGATCCAGTACAATATAATTTTGATTGGATTTAGGAGAAATATTAAGGGTGTTGAATGTGTTGTGAGTTCCATAACTCAGGAGGAGTTTCCTTTTAGTCTCAGAGATTGAGAGGAAGGGATATCATGTATTCTTTTGAGATGGATATGTAATGCTTGTGCCCATATGATCTAAATTGAAATAAAAAATGGTTCTTTGAGCTAGGTATGGAAACCTATATAGGATGAGGGGTCAGACTATGAGTGTTGTTTCTAGTGGGAGTAGTGTTATCCATAAATTTGGTTTTCATGATGATGTAATGATGATGGAGAAATCAAGCTCTTCACTGGAACACTTTCCTGAGAAAAGTTACCTTTGTCTGCTTCCATAAATCATAATTTTAAGGGAGGTTCACAGGCTACCTATATATTTTCCTGCGAGAATGCATGATTCTCACAGGCTGCATTAAGCTGGAGCATGAGAAGTTTGCACTGTACCTAACTATCAGGGTGCGAACATCTTCTAAAGGAAGGAAAAAGATAAATTATTGAACCTTCTGGAAGGGAATCTTCTAGAATGATGAGTTGACATTCGAATGGTTATCTAAGTACTGGTTTTCCTGATATCTTGGGATCATTCCTATCCAAGTAACTAATCTATTCTCTCCTATAAATTGAAGGGAATACTCATGGAAAGGGTTAAGAAGCAACAAGCTAGCAAGAGATTGATTGGAGAATTAGTGTAAGATTGTATGAAGGACTGATGCTACAACAGCTAGAGACGCCAACAAGGTTATAAAAAGTGGTTGATCTTCTTCATGCATGAGCAAGTGTGTGTGTCAGAGCTAGGAGCCATCGAAAGGAGAATTGCAACATCAAGGATCAGGTTGTAATTCCCTCTTTCTATCAATTTAATACAGTAATATGTCCCTTTCCCATAAAGTTGATGTCACTTTATTACATAACTCCTTGATCATATGTATAGATTAACTATTGAATATATTGAGTTGTTTTCACTTCAATTGGTTTGATCTGTCCTGGTCTTGGCGGCACAAGAGAATTGGAGCGAAGATGGTACAACAGAGACCCAAGGAAGCGATCATAAGGTATGTCCATGATTCCTGCCTCCTAGTTCATTCAATAGTCTAAATCTAGGGAAAGAGTATTATTTTGTCCTGTTTTGTTCTAGATCCAGGTGGATCTAGGGAGATCGGTTTGTGTCCACACTTACGGATTAATCCTGAAACAAGTAGAGAGATTGATGAGGAGGAGGAGGTAGCTCCATGAGTGTTACAAGGAAAATCTCTCTATGGTTGGGGGTAAACTACAACATATGGAAATGGCTGCAGAAATCAACTGTAATATCAAGTATGCTATATAAAAAAATATGCTATAAAGACAAGATAGAAGACCTACCTCATCTAGAATTTTGATGAAGTCCATCGTTGAGCACTTGACTTAAATAAATACACCTGCAACTAGTCCTCAACAACCAAGAAATGAAAGCATATGGTGATGATATATAATGTTAGCACATCCAATAGAATAATCCATCAATATTCATAACAAATACTCCCATGGAATAACAATTCATATATTTGCAAGATATTAATTGGACGAGGAAATAGTATTTATATTAAAATGTAATCAGTAGAAGTGAATGAATTACAAACTTCCATGTCAACACTGTTCGGAACCGAGAAACTAAGTTCCTTCTAGTTGGGCCTCCACCACTTCAATCCTCCACCAAAGGAAATCTCATATAAGACACACAATGAGGTTCTCAATCAAGTAGGGAAGATCTTGGGGGATGAACAATGTCTTCAGACTTAAAGGACAAAGGGATGCAGACTCAATATGAAGTTAATAATTTCTCCATAGTAAATTTTCTCTCAAAGTTGAATTCTTATCCTCTTTTCCATAGCTTGTATTTGGCCCATTTGTATCCTTCAAGTGGAACTAAAGGGTCGAGTCGAAACATTTCCAGTATATGGAAGGCCAAGGATCATAGATCTCGTGACGTGACATGGAAACCTGACACCATTTTTTTAATTTTGGGCACAGATTTTGATGTACATGGGATGTAGTGGTACAACTTGCGTATATGCATGTTGTACTATAGGTAGGGTGTCTATATGTCGAAAAATAATGTTTTTGTCTTTGGGATTTACAAAAAAAGGACTTCAAGTCTTCATAGGGAAATGGAAAAAGTCCTTTTGTGCAAGTTTGCATAGGGTGAGGAAAAATCTTGCTATAACATATGCCCCCTAATGTGTGAGGTCAGAGGAGTATTTTTGATGGCTAAAATACATTATAAGACCCAAAAGTGGATAATGGGGACCGAACTGAAAGAAATAGTTTCTCATTACAATATGTACTAACTTTGCACACATGTCTACCAATTTGAATTACAATGAAGATCCATGTGAAAATATACCAAATTTTTTTCCATGCCCATGAATAGGAAATACAAAGGTGGCTACATGCCAAAGGCTTTCATAGTCACAAACAAGGCCCAGTAAAACCAGTCTCAAAATCAATCTGAAGATATCTATATACAATGGAGTACAATCTGATCTCCCATGATCACTAAAGTCACATAGATATTGGTCCAATGAAAGGTAGAAATAGATCAGGGAAGTTGCGACTATAAACTGATGTCTTAAAGTCTTCTACACAATCCTCCAAAGGTGCACATCTACATCTTGTGAATAAAGGATTTGAGTTTGAACCCAATGAGACTTCGTTTGATTATCAATCATTGAGGTATACCGTTAACAAGCGCAAAATAGCCTATCGATAATGAAAGTAGGTATCAAGGAACCGAGTACATTATTACAAGTGTCAATAAAGGAGTTGGGGTCGAACACTTGAAGAATCCATCGATCAGGAGACATCGATGTATTCCCAACTATCGATGGCAAGAGAACCTACCACTAATGATTGCAAGCATCTAGGTACTCATAGGACTCTAGGTCTTGTCTCCAGAATAGATGAGTTGAAGTTGATGGAAGAAGACCCGCTGAAAGGAGATAATTAAGGCATATCTCATCATTCATCATGAGGTTCTGTTGGCAGCCAACCCATTTTTTTTTATGACTCTCAAAAAGCTGCCTACACCCCTTGTCGTATTACGACAAAGTATTGTCGCATTATGCTAATAGACATTCGTCTCATTTTCGCGACCATTACAATTCAATTTTGATTCAGTTTTCACAACTGAAAGTGTGAAAACACTTCTTTCGTTGATTAGATTGTCGTCATCTTTGATTGATACTTGATCACTATTTTATCATCTGATTGCTAATGTTGTATCAGACTTATGTTCTTGAGCATTCTTGATTGCACATTTGGTTATATTTCACTGTTTAAACTTTGGACATGGGAGTTATTAGTATTGTTCTGATCTTATGAATATTGTAATTGATTTG
>ML785023.1:314343-337675 GCA_009831015.1 Picea engelmannii
TGTTTCATAAAAACATAAAAGACAAAATAAATCCTTGGCTGTCTTAGGGCAGCAAACACATGAGTTTTGCAGGTTTTAACCAAATCTGTAATTTGTCCATATTGTACATTTGTGAATAAGAAATGATCATAGCTGATAATTAAGTAGTTGATTTGAGTTATTATAATCATAGTTAGTAGTTTATAGTTAGATTAGTATAGTTTAGTTAAGTTTTTTTTTATTAGTTTCTAGTTTCCTCTAATTTAGTTTGATTTCTTTTAGTTAGTTTATTATAGTTTGTTTTTATTAGTTTCTAGTTTCCTTAGTTTAGATTATTTAGCTCAGATCAATTTCTCTTTGGTTTCCTTACGAGACCTCAGAGAGGCCAACGGAGCCGTTAAACTCGTTAGGGTGGTCCATACCAAACGGCTTGGGTTATTTAGACAACCCCGGACCGGTTCCACTCTCCCAGTTGACGGATGGACTGTTTCGCCCGTCAACAGGTTCAAATTAGGATCTTGATGATTTGGAGGAAATCGGATGGATAACATGTTCCCAAACCAACAACCTTGTGCATATTTCATGTGTGTCAGATGCAAGTGGTACACAAAAAAGACCCTTTGAATAGAAGACAATAAGGAAAAATTTTTACAAAGGAGAAGAAACCACCAATAGGGATAATGACATCCAAGACACTGCACGAATCCTAATGTGTGAATAGATGTCCTTCCATCGAACACAAGGGAAACCACCCAGTCAGTGACCAATGATGAAATGTTGACTGCTATGTTCAAGGTTACCTACTAATGAGGAAAGTAGGACCAGGGTGCGCAAAAGGACCACAAATTCATGTGATTCTGAGACACACTGAGGTTATGGTCGACATAGGTTGATAGACATCCTTTGAACAAAAGGATGAGACAAATGGAAGTCTTTGGAAAAATAGATTCAATGATGAAATTTTGAGATGTAGGAGGCATCAATCAAACTCTCCATAGGGATTGGAAGAGTAGTAGTCGGGGGAGTAAACTCTTTGTAATGAGATCATCTTCCTAAGGTCATGCTAAACCCACAATTTTGATGAAAAATGGACTCAAAAATTGTGTGCTATGTTCAAAGGCATCACAATTGCTGCCAATATAAGATAATATTCCTTTACCGACCGTTGTTATAACCCTAAATTGCACCAGACATGCATACCTGGCATCAGACCATTTTACTCGCTATCTTTAACAAGCCATCACTAAATAGCTCTTCTAAAAAAACATTTTTTTGAAGGTGTATGCTCCCTACACCACTACTTCCCATGTACACATGCTTGTTGCACCACTACAGCCTACGTACACTCACAAAAAGAACAAAAAATGAAAATTGCAAAGGAATTCAGGTTTTCGAGCCGCTACCTAACCAGTTGACTACCCATAACTAGTCACCCCAACCGTTACTATCTATTTTGGCCTATAAAAGAAGGTTTTGGGGTCCCATTCCAGGAAGAAGCACAAGATCATAGAAACTCTACCCATTTTAGTATTCTCCCTTTGCCCCAATATTTTGCAACCACATTGTGAGTTTGAGCCAGAATTCCTTTTTCCTCCATTGCAAGACTTTTCCATTTCCCTAGAGAGAATTGAAGAGGAGAAGAACATGTGGAAGCAGTTGGTGCATTGTGAAGAGGAGCCCAGGACCGAGTTTGAGGAGAGGTTTTTGGTCTCATATTGTAAACGAATTTTCTGAGATTAATATAAAAAAATAGTTTTTCCATCCCGCCAAATGATGTCTTAAATATTTATGATTTGTTTACATTTCTTGGTTATGATGTCTAACCCACTAATCTGTATATAGAATCCATGTTTGTAGTTTTTTTTTTTCTTTTGGTGAATGCAGGTTGGCCTTGGGAGGATATCTGCAGTCAAGAAATAACTGAACACAAAGGGATTGACATCGGACATGGAGTTTAAGGTATGCCTACCATATCCCTGTACTTTGTCTTTTATGTATGATTGTGGGGTGATGACGAGATAATTGTTAAAAAGTAGCAGACTTTAGATGGTTAGATCTGCATGCACTTTAGAACCCTGGTGGAGTCCATAGAGGGGTTTTCCCACTATAGCAGAATTGGTGACCATATTGGGGAGACCTCTAGGGTTTTTTGGGGATTTTCTTTTGGGTGCTTTGAATAAGTTTATTTAATGTTTTTGAGTTTCTGTAAGCTTCTGTGTCTTTAAGGGATTATGGTCTTCCATACCAGTACTTCCTACCTTTTCTTGATTGTTGGTTTTCATATTTTTGAAAAGTTACAGAGGTGTAAGTGACCTGTAGTGGGCCTGCACATGTGCATACATGCCCTGCCTTTGGACAACCCATGTACATACGTAGGATGTTGAATTTTTAGTAGCGTGCCTGTGTTGAGATTTGTTTTTTTAAAGAAGAGGCAATCATCCTCTTCCCTGTCAGAAGTCACACTTCTCAGGGGTTTTATTGATCTAGCCTTGGTCTCAGTTATAGCAGTATGTAGCCTAGGTCTGACTATTACCCATGATTTTTGTCATCATGATGGTGTATTAATGATGGTGTACTCAGGCTCCTCATAAGAACTTTCTCCTGAGAAAAGTTACATTCATCTCTTCCTAGAAAACTTACTTTTGAAGAGATTTCGCAGGTTACTAATATACTAGGGTGTGAGAATAACCCATTCTTGCAGGCTGCCTTAAGCTAGGGTGCTAACTTCTCACACTGTGCTACATAGCTAGGGTGTGAACTTGTTCTAAGGCTTGGAAAAGAGATGAATTCTCGATGGTTCTAGAAGGGAATCTTCTAGAAGAAGTGGTTGGCATTCGAATGGTTATCCTTTTACTAGTTTCCCTAATATTGTGGGATCATTCTTATCCATGTAACCATCTCATTCTCTCCTATATATTGATGGAATTATCATGGAAAAGGTTAAGCAAAATTCATTGGAGAATTGGTGAAAGAATTGTGTGAAGGACTTAGCTTGAACATGAGCTTGGAGACACTAGCAAGTCTATCAAGAGGGTTTTGATCTTCTTCATACAAGGATTGAGCAAGTGTGTGTGTTGGAGCCAAGAGCCACCGAAAGGAAGTTTTTGACATCAAGGTGATCAGGTTGTAATCTTCTACTTTCGATTAATATGATACAGTGGCATGTCCTTTTCCCATAAAGCTATTATCACTTTATTGTGTAATTCCTTGATCATACACATAAGTTGACAGTTGAATATATTTTTCTATCTTCACTTTGGTTGGTTTGTGTTGTCTTGGTCTTGACATCACAAGAGCACTAGAGTGAAGCAGGAGCAACAAAGACCCTAGGAAGTGATACAAAGGTATGTTAATTGTTCCTCCCTACTAGCTAATTCAACGGTCGAAACTTAGGGAAAGAGTCATGTCCTGTCCTGTTTTGTTCTAGATCCAGGTGGATCTAGGGAGATCTATTAGTGTCCATACCTACCGATTAGTATGATAACACTGACCTCAACATAGATTTCTTTTTATCAAATATTTCTTGTGTTTTCTTTGTTAGGGTTTCTAGGCAAGTGTGTGAGTCTGTTCTGATCTACCTGTTTGGTATTTTCAGTGACTCCCCGGGATCTATGATTGGGCCTGAAGTCATTTATTGGTCTTGGATTGTCGTCATTTTTCCCTTTTTTTCTTTAGAAAAAGAGAAAAGAATTCATTTTCAAATTTCTTGTTTTTAAGCATAAAACAATAAAAAAAAAAAAAACATTTCTTTGTTTGGTAAAAGTAGTTCAGGTTAGTTGCTTTATTTACCAAGGAAAAAGAAAGTTTTCTTAAGTTCTTTATTTTGAATGCTTAGGACGTTAAGTAGCTCGTAGTCGAGTGAAATCTTTTTTTAATTTTTTCTTTTCAAAGATCCGAGAAAAGTAGTTACGAAAATATTTGGCTAAAGAGTTTAATTTGGCAAATCTTTATTTGTGAAGAAGTAGTTTGTTTTCAGTTTCATCTTATGATCTTCTCTTTCATATCTGAAAGAACATCAATGTTTTCACTTTCGTTCCTTTTGACTTAATACAACCACTAAAATTAACGCTTGATTAAAATTTATTAGACTTTGTGTTTGTAGGGTCCATCAATTTAGTCTAGGCTAGAGCCTTGATTTAGGATTGGAGAGGAAACTCTTCAAGGCTACAAAAACAAACAAAAGAGTATATGCTAGGGAGTGATTGAAAGTACAGTAACCATGAAAGTTATCTAGGACACCCCTCTAACACAGGGGATAAACATGAGGTTGCGTGTGGAAAGGTAGCAGAGATAACCCCTCCAAAGCAAGACCAAGCGTAGTGGGGAACGCATATAGAGGGCTTATCTTGGGATTCCATTGATCACATTTTCTACAGATCTCCATGGGTCTCAAATCCATTTCAGGTCCTCATTCATATTCTAGAACAATTTCTTTCGATACCCTTGATAGGTTTCAGGCTTGATACCCTTCTCATTGCGGTCCACCCGACTGTCGAATGTACCCGCCTGGTGATTGTTCGCGCATTGGAAACCTAGTTGCCTTTATCTTAATGACTTACACAGGTGACTGCGAGGGTATACCACGAGTAACTAGGGAATACATCGGGCCACACTTTGAATATTATACCCTGAGGGTGCTTTTGTATTCAATTTTCACTTGCACCGGTAAGTTTCTCTAGTGTTGGTTGGTGTAACTGTTCTTCCAACTAGCTAGTGATCTGCTTGTCTTATCTCATAGGAGATTTTTCTAGTGTGTGCAGGTCTTTAACGTTCATAGAAATCCCTAGTGTGTCATTTATCTTCTCACACCATGGACGATCAAGAGCTTCTTCGTTCATGAAGGATTCTTGGCCTGCCACCGGTTAATTTGGAGCCACCCCCACAACTGCTAAGGTGAAGACTAGACCAACAAGAGTATTTTGAGGTGAACGGGCCACAGGAAACTAAAACCAACCCATCTCTGAGAGGATAAAATTTGATTCTAGAGGAACCAACCATTTCTGACCTCAGAGTAGAATCTCTTCATCCGTATAACCCTTTTATCACTAATCCATCGACACCCATCATCATACAGGTTAAACCTTATGAGTGTCAGGTAGTGTCACAAGAAGCGATGGAGATAAATGCTACTACTTCTTTAGGGAATCCTCATATTCCCTCCATGGCCGTAACTACAGGGGGATTTCTACCTCCTAACCAACCATCATCGATCTGGACCACCATGGTCTTGACCGCCTCTACCTCAGGAAATGGTCTCATTCCATCTATGGTAGAGATCACTTCTCCTTTCACCCAGAGTGTGATAGGCCCTCCATTCTCATACGAGATTCCTGGCTTCGATGCAAACTCTATCCTTTCATAATCCACTCTACATACTTTAGGTATAGGGGAAAGGAGCTCGAATTATCCTTTGCAAGGATCCATGGGGGGCACTTCAGCTCCCTATAACCCTTTCCCTTACAGAGGGGTTCATATACCTCATTTGTCCCCTTCGCTTGGCATTGCTCACCAGCATTTCGTCGGGTCGAACGTAAACTATAGTTCATTTGGAGAAGTTAGTCAAGGACCTCCTTCTTATAGAATGTCGGTAGGTTCAACACCATTCTCTTTATTCGATGCATTTGGTAACAATTCATTCTTGTCAGGTTCCATCTCGATCAGGGGAAACCCTGGTTATGGAAAACAAAATCCTATGCAGTGTCTATTCATGCACAGGGGAGAAAACTCAGGAATTCCTTCCTCACAAGGACTTTGGAATCCTTGGTAGGGATCATTTTCCTTTTCGGGGATGCCAACCAGGGAAAACCCCTTCCATAGCCAATGGAACCCCAGGAAAGGCTCAGGACCTATGCCTGTCAAATCAGCAGGGGGCAACCCTTCCCAAAATCCTTGGAATGCGATGCAAGCCCAAACTTTTACATCCTATTACAGGAGTCAACTGATGACATCTCAACAAGTGTAGAATCTCTACAATGGTCATGGACATGGTTATTACCAGAACCCTGGCCACCAACCTAACGTTTCCTGGCAACCTGGTTCCAGCCAAACTCCAAGATCCCTTTTCCCTGGTTATAATCAACAACCCAAATTACCGTTTCTGGTAACTCTGCATTTGTTAGACTTGACAAGGTTATTAAATGAACCCATCTATCATGATCCGCGTTGGCCTCCCATTCCAACCAAGTTGCCTTCGGACATTCCAAATTTTGAAGCTAAGAATAATGAATATCCAGGTGATCATGTGACTACCTTCCATTTATGGTGATCGTCCAACTATTTGAGAGATGACTTCGTTTAGTTGTGTTTGTTTCAATGCACTCTCATAGGGAGTGTTGTGAAATGCTACATTGAGCTCGACCACTGAAGATACTCTTCCTTTGGCAATTTGGAAATGGCTTTCTTAAACCATTTCAATTACCTGTGAGATACAATGTCGGCACCGAATTGCTGGCCAACTTTGAGCAGACAAAAGTAGACCATATCTTAGATCAGATCCAAGAATGGAGACACCAAAAGAGCTTGATAAAGGTACCAGTCCCAATAGCATTCCTTCTTGAGTGGTTCCTTAATTCTTTGGTACCTTAGTTATCTAAAGACGTAGCAACGTCAGGGGTCTTTTAAGAAGAAGAAGCAATAATGAGAGATCAATAGCTAGAGTTGATTTACTCTCAGTCTGGTTTACTTTACGAAGTTTTACCAGATACACTACGGTAAATCCTTGACAAGATGAGACAAATATATGTACCACATGTTGATGGTATTGTTGGTTCAACACAAATGAAGCCCATTGATCAGTTGTCAAATCAATTGCAACAATTTTCAATACAACAGACAACATCCAGCTAGACCACTGGTTCGACTTCTCCCCCTACTCAAACATTGAATGTACACATTATGAAATCGACAAAACTGAAGGCCACCCAAAAGCCTTACGGAAAGAAGAAACAGTGAAAGACGGGTAAGGGGGATAATAAACCTACCAATAATGCTGGTGGGGGAAACACAAAAAAGAAAAAGTTGAAGTATCTATGTAATCGTTGCATGGAAGACCATCTGAATCACCAGTTCCCTCGGCTTGTGGAGGCCCAAACGTTATTGGCACAGTAGAAGCATGTCGTGTTAGCAAACCCATTTCCACATGGGAAAAATTTAACTCAAGCCTCTTCGAGTGTAGAAGGGGGCAGTCAGGGACCCCCTCCATCTTCAAGTAATCCTTCATCTGTGAATGTGTACATGATGAAAGGTAGCATTGACATAGCACCTAGGACACATGACTATGGAATTCCAAACACCTCTGGGAAGGATAAAGAAGTCAAAAACCCATCTCTTCCTCTCCAGATTGAGAATAATTTGGGTGAAACAATGACACACATCCCAAAAGGTGCATTCAAGAAAGATTCCCCCAACCCTAACGCAAGGGCCGCCCATAACTACTCTCTGGTGGAGGATTTGTCTCAAACCCCTTGTGCAATGTCTGCTTTGGAAGTCCTCCAGAGCTACCCTTCCCAGAGAAAGGCTCTGTTAGTTTCCTTAGGATCTACTGAGACTTGTAATCCAGGAATGATCATGCTTGATACAACCAAATTAAAACCTCGTCTCACTTACCATGTGGCGTTTCATATAGTAGTGGCTTACACCACGAAAATTTTTACTCATAACATTTTTCGCATGGTGGTTGATGAGGGTGCCTTGACATGCATGATGTCTTTGGCATGTTGGGAGGCCATTGGCCAACCCTTTTTGTCTCCGTCACCTACTCTTATTATCGCTTTCGATGTTCATTTGTTCCGACCACATGGAATCATCCCCTCTTTTCCCGTGCAGTTAAGGGGGAAGAACGTGTGCATCAAGGTTGAAGTGGTAGATGCATCTCTCGACTACAATCTCTTATTAGGAAGGAGTTGGACCTATTCTATGCAAGCAGTGGTCACGGTAGTTTTCCAGGTCTTGTTGTTTCCACATGAAGGTCAGATCCTGTCCATTGATCATTTATCCTTCTCCCATCCTAACCCTTCATCAGGGGTATCCACGATCCCGATGATTGATAACCCTCAACCCGACATCGTCAACATAGGGGTTGGTTTGTGCCCACATTTTATGGGTACTTTCTATTACCCACCTTCGACCAAAAATGTCCAGTACATATCAGCTGTCCCCGACCAACTTAGGGATGAAATCTTCCAAATCTCGTTTTTTCAGACGACTTACTTTAATGATCTGTGGACTCTTCCTTCCCCATCAACCATCATGGAAGGGATGGGGCACCATGGCATGGCCATGCCTTAGTTCACGGTAGAATTTATGTACTTTATAGTCCAAAAATATTTCGTCGACCCCGATATGACTCCCACACAGGAGTTATATCCGGTTCTTGAGCCTATTTGGGCTCAAGGTTCCCTCGCCGATAGTAATTCTTTAGACTTAGTCTTGCCCTCAGACGAGGAGATTATTGAGGCAATGACTAGTCTAGGAAGACCCTGGGATGATCTCCATCACAGATCTTATTTTCTCCCAGAATTAAGAAGAATTGAAGCAGGTGAATTCACTATGACTATGACTGGAGATAGGTCTTGTCCTATCAATCCTTTGGCTATGCACATTTTTTACACTAAAGGAAATATGGAAACTATCGCTAAAATGATACCTATTGATATATCCAGAACCCTTGTCATCATGGATAATGTCTTCATCGGAGCAGACTGCTCTCTCGAGGAGATTCAAATCTACAAGGATTTATTTAAAGAATTATGCGACGTGTTTTCCTGGTCTTACGAGGAAATGCCAGGTATAGATCCAAGAATCATTGAACATGAAATCACAACATATCCTGATACCAAGATGGTCCGATAGAAGCTTCATCCAGTTAATCCTAGGAAAGAAGCATTGATTAAGGTTGAAGTAGAGAAAATACTCAAAGCTAGTTTCATCTACCCCGTTTGATTGAATCAATGGGTGTCAAATCACATGCATGTGAATCAAAAAAAAGGTACAATTCACGTATGTATGAAATTCTATGATTTGAACAAGGCCTGTCCAAAGGATAATTTCCCCACGCCATTTATTGACCAGATATTTGATGAATGCACAGGTTGCAAGGCTTTTTATTTCATGGATGGTTTTTCGGGATACAATCAGATACAGATAAAGCCTGAATACCAACACAAAACCACTTTCATTTTTCTGTGGGGTACATTCGCTTATCGGAAGATGCCTTTTGGTCTGAAAAATGCTAGAGCTACTTTTCAGTGGGCCATGTATTTTTCTTTCCACGATCTCAAACATATAGTCGAGGCTTATATTGATGATTTAGCATCATGATCTCACAAGAGAGTTGATCATCCCACACACCTCCAACTCATCTTTGAGTGATGTCGCTACTACTAGATTCACCTGAATCCAAATAAATACATTTTTTGTGTAACATCAGGTCATATGCTAGGTTTCATAGTTTCAAAAATAGGGATCATGGTCGATCCTCTAAAGTTTGAGGTGATAGTTAAGTTGACTCCCCCATGCATAGTCCCTCAGCTTCATAGTTTACAGGGAAAATCGAACTTTTTACGATGGTTCATCGCAAATTATGCCGAGATCACAAAGGGTTTCATGTGTTTATTGAAGAAGGATGTTCCTTTTCATTGGGATGAAGTTGCTCAGTGATATTTTAGAGCGTTAAAACATGCCCTCATGTTTGCCCCTCTTCTTCAACCACTGAATTATAATAAAGATTTCTTATTGTACTTGGTCACTATAGAGTCGACCATCAGTATGGTATTGGTTCAAGAGGATTATTTTCTCTCAGAATACATGATTTATTACTTGAGTCGAGGCCTAGTTGGACCAAAACTCAATTATTCCCATGTTGAAAAAATTACATTGGCAACAGTTCATGCTGTCCAACGATTTTGTCATTACATATTGTTTCGCAAGACCACCATCCTTTCCATTGTGAATCTGTTTCAATTCGTGTTGACATGACGTGTAATCGGCGGAAATATCAGTAGATGGATAGTTATCCTCTAGGAATTTGACTTGGATTTTGTTTCGGCGAAATCCAAAAAGTTGTTGGTCTTTGCGGAACTCATCTCGGAACTTCCGGTTGAATCATGTGATGTTATACCCGAGGAGTCGCCTATCAAAGGAGACATTTTTTTGATCGTATCTTCAGACTCCTGGTACAGAGATATACTAGTCTATCTCCAGAATTTTAAGTTCCCCACCTCTACTTCTCGTGATGAGCGTCATCGTATACGCCATCAGGCCAAGAACTATCTTATACTCGAGGACACTCTGTATCGTCAAGGTGTAGATTTCATCCTTTGTCGATGTCTAACTCATGAAGAAGTGGAAATCGTTCTTAACAATTTCCACACTGGAGCATGTGGTGGTCATTTGTCTGCGCTGGAAACAACATAAAATATTCTACGATCTGGTTACTTTTGGCCGACATTAATCAAAGATTATGTTGAATCGGTCAAGAATTTCCACCCATGTCAGATATTCTCTTGAACTATGAGGTCACATCCCACTCCCATGTTTCTCATCATCATAGTTGGTCCCTTCACCAAGTGCGATATCTATTACGTTACATGAAACCCCCCTTCAGTAAGGGGGCACCATTATATCATCATAGCAGTAGACTACTTTACGAAGTGGGTCAAGGCTATGCCAATGTTTAAAGATGATGGCGAGAAAACATATCTCTTTTTGTTTAACCAGATAATAGCAAGGTTTGATGTCCTGAGAGAGATTGTTACTGACCATGGCAGTCACTTTCAGAATAAAATGATGTCTGATTTAACATCAAATCTTGAGTTGAGGCAAGAACATTTATCACCCTATTACCCACAAGTGAATGGTCAAGTGGAAGCTATGAATAAGTCCCTTAAGAATATTCTACATCGAATGATCAATTCGACCAAGTCAAATTGGCATTTGATGTTGTACTCTGTGTTATGGGCCTACCGAATGTTTGTTAAGACTGCAACCGGTTTCTCACCTTTTCAACTCATTTACAGGCTGGAAGAAGTCTTTCCTATAGAGTTCCAGATCCTTTCACTAAAGTTGGTAGTACAGTTATTTCTAGACGCTTCACCGCTTGAAGAGAGTTTATGATATCTCGAGCATCTTGATGAGCAACATCGTGATGAATCATTGGCTAACGAGGCTCACAAACAAAAGGTCAAGTGTCAGTATGATCGGTCTGTTCATCCTCAGATTTTCTCTGAAGATGACCTTATCCTAGTCTATGACCAATACAAGGATCCCTTGGGGGTAGGCAAGTTCAAGCCCATGTGGTTCGAACCTTTCACTGTGAAGGAGGCTCTAAGGAAGGGTTCTTATCTTCTGGTGGACTTTGAGGGAAATTCTTTGGTGGAGCCTAGAAATGGGTTCTACCTCAAGAAGTATTACTCATAGGTGGGTTGCCTTGGATGACTTCTTGTACATATGTATAGTTCTTATACATTTTCTCTTTTATTTTTTTGTCTTTTTGGTTTTATGGACATGTCATTTTTTGATGCCATATTTTTCACTGTGGCAAATGTCAAGTGAATCAGAGGTGTTTGTTGGGTTTGTGGACGGCGCTAGCCGGCACACTCGGAGGCTTGATTTCGCAGCTTGGGTGATTTTCACACCTTAGGGACAGTTGTTATCTTCAGGAGGTATCTGTTTAGGTGACGCCACAAAAAATGTCTCTAAATACATTGCAGTATTAGAGTTTCTTCCTGATTCTTTGTCGCATGGTATCTCTCACCTCGGGGTCTACTTAGATGCTCAGCTGGTTGTGTCCCAGTTAAATGGGGTTTACCGTGTTTACGATCCTACTCTACACCGATGGTTCCTTAGGATATGTCTCTTAGAATGAATATTTGATTACATTAGGTATATCCATGTTCCTAGGAGATTGAATCAAATCAAATATACTCTATCTAATCATGTATTAGATTGACATATTGCACACATGTAAGAAAAATCACACACGTGCACATGTAAATACATTTGTAAAATAAATGTAATCCATAAGATGTAAAAGGATGTAAATACATATATATATATCCAAAACATCATAGTGCATAGGTGGGCTCAAGATCCTCAAAAATATGTCCAGTAAGATTCACGGGGCTTATGCCCTCAAAAATATACAAAAGGTGCCCCCGACACGTGAGTAGTCTAGCCTATCTAAGGGCAGGGCTTGTTGGCCTTGCCATAATGAAAAATGATGTTTGCCAAATGCTATAAGAGCTGGAACCAGGTCCATGGAACCCCAACTACATGAGGTTGTATCGATGGTGGGATATCCTCGATCTCCGCCATAGGGACTATATGAGTGAGCACGGTGAGGTTCCGCTCAACTTGTCTCAATACTCTCTTAGCCTCTCTGGATGGAGCCCCCCCCACTTTTGTTGTTGGTCCTACCTCTGGTCGAGGACGTTGCCTGGTCCTTGAGAAGTCTGTTGGACGCACTGGTCTCACATCTATACATAATAGATACATAAGTGTCAGATACTCTAGTATAAAACAAAAAATGATATATATAAAAAGAAATAAAAATTAAGTAACTTTGAAAAACAGACATACCTAGCTCTCCTCGTTCTACTTCGAGAGGTACGGGCATGTCAAGATCCCTGGAGAATTTGATCCCAGCATAGGGGTAATCCTCTATAGCCGGAATTTGCCGAGACCACCAGTCAAAAAATTTATCATCGAAGGCCTTGATGGTCCTCCCTCCCCCCTGTCATGGAAACAACGTTGCCCATCTGCATAGCGCTAGGAGAGAGTCCGCATGCCCTCGTATTGTCTCTCAAGGACTGAGATTAGGCACCCTCTCGAAGAAAAAGGAACATAAAACAGTCTTGAACCCAAAGTTTCGGTGCTCCCGTATCCAAAACTCTGTTAATTGTCTCTTCATGCAATCCAGCATGGTTGTAATCCAGTCAAAAATCCATGCATTTAAGCACTGCACTGCACAATGCATGTGCGTCTGGGAGGCCTTATGTAAAGCTGCAGATCAAGTGATCCTCCCAATGAGTATAACTATCACTTTCAGTGATAGGTTGTTGATCTTGTGTATAGGCACCTAAGAACCTACTTTCTCAGTACCAGCCTCAAAATGGAGTCCAATCAACTCCTAAATGTTGTGAGGCCTGGGGGGGAAAGTACGCAAGTTGACTAGTGTTGTGGGTGGGAAATCTCTCCTATGGACTAGCATTAAGGGTTTTAATCATGAATGTAGAAATGACCTAAAGTCTCCTACTTCTTACCAACATCCCAATCATAAACTCCATTATTCATATGCAAATACAAGGTTAAAGAGATCAAGTTATTGTACCTTATTTTCTGTGTTTGATGTCGATCCCTTTAACGTTTGGTCACTCCTTGAATTAAACTCTCCTCCCAATGCTGACCTGCATTCATAAAAGTCAAACAAAGAACTCCACATGTATATGATCTATAAACTAATGGGTAGAGATTCTATCAAAATATAATGAAATTTAAATATTGACAATCTCATATGGTAGGATGCGAAAAGTACTTCTTTTATTAATCTCACAAGAGTAACCTTATAATAGTGAGATCGACTACTTCTCCTCGAATATAGTCTTGGGATCCTCTTCAACTTTTCTCCAACTACTTCTGTATATGCTTCTCTTCACACAATAGTTGCAAAAGGTTGGGGCAAGGGGAATTCTAAATCGGGTATAGTTTCTTTGCTATGATTTTTCCTCCTTTCAAATGGGACCCCTACCCCTTCTTTTATAGGATAGAAAGGGATAGGTATCTGGTTGAGTGACCATTATGGGCGTTCAAACAGTTTAGTTAACTTACCCAAAACTGTGTGTTCCATCTGCAACTTTCCATTTTTTGTTTTTTTTAGGTATACACGGGCTATAGTGGGTTAGCCAACCTACATACGCGTGCAGTAGTGGAGCAGGGCACGTATGCCTTAAAAATGGGTGTTTTTTAAGAAGTTGTTCAATAGTGGCTTGGTAAAGAAATAAAATGATATGGCCTGATGCCAGGTAAGCATGTCTGGTGAAATTTAGGGTTATAATAGATGCCCCCTAATGTGTGAGGTCAGAAGAGCATCTGATGGCCGAAATACATTATCAATCTTCACCAACGTACCAAACAAGTGATCCCAGGGACCAGAATTTGGGAGGTGCCAACTACAAAATAACCATTCTCTCATCGAGGTGGGCATACCCATGCTCAAAATGAAATAAAATCATGGCTACCAATCAAATACATTGTATATCCATGTCACATAACTATATAAAGTATAGTCGTGAGAAATACACAACGGATCTACATCTTGAAATAAAAAACATATACATGTAGTGTATCCATCTTCAAGAAGTGAATAAGGCCTGATGGCTAGAGATGAGGCCTTCAGAGCTCGAGAAACAGCTTCAAAATCTTCAAAACTCGAGTAGGAGTGTAATATGAGTGTATGGATTCACTACCCAGAGGTCTTCGATGGCTTGTTTGGAACAGACTAGAGGATTTTTATGATCAAGTTGAAGGATTCATGGATTTCGAACAAAGTCTTGATTGGGCTTTCGGGATGACCGGGAATGAGGGTAAGAGGCAATCTGCAGAGGGGGGTGACTCAATCTTGGTAATAAATTCCCTTGGACAACACGAAATAAGGTGAGACTCAGGCAACATCATATTTTGACATAAGTTCACGATGCAGGAGGCATCGCAAACTCTCCATATGTTTGGAAGAATAACCAAATGGAGGAGGACACAACTCTATGTAGAGAGAACAACTTCCTAAGGTCGTGTTAAATCCCAAGGCTTTACGAACAAACGGAAGGATGTGCTTTGTCCAAGGGTGACTCATTGTGCAGCCAATAAAAAGAAAATACTTTTCCCTTCTTCTTTTTGCAGTATATTTGTTTTTTTTTTCTTTTTCAATAATTTTGGAATGATTGAAAAATAATAAAAGAATGCTACAATAAAAAGGAGGATCGAGTGTCGCAGACATACTAGTTCCAAGCACACGAAACACATGGATACTCAAGGAAAAGGGACATATGCAGGAAAAGGACACTCGGGAAAAATCCTCCATGGGCCAAAGGTGTCAAGACGCAGAGGCAAAGTGCTATAGGGCTTGCGTATAAGGTATGCTTCAGATGGTTTAGTTGAGAGAAACATGGAGCTAAAATTAGGCCAAAGACATGGGCATGCAAACGTGATTAATAGGACACACAATGGTAACGTCCTTTGATGTAATTTTAATGAGCCCAGAGAAGGTAAGATCGGCGGTTTTTCATATTTAGAGAGTCTAAAAAAGAGTAAAAGGAGACTCCACTGGGGTACCTTTTTTGAATATAGTCTAGTCGGTTCAAGAAAGGGGTAAACTAGCACCGACCATACGTCTATTCAAAACCATTTTAACGAGTGTCATAAAGACAAGATCACTTGGCAATTTTTTCATTTATAAGGAGTCTAAAAAAAGCTTAACTATGGATTTCGTCAGGAATGTTCTTCTGGACCATTTTAATGAGTGTGAAAGAATAAGGTCACTCGACGATCTTTTCAATTTTAGGGAGTCTGAAAAGAGATTAACTATGGACTCCATGGGGTTTCTTTTTCGTAAATTTAGTCCCTCAGGCCTGAAAAAGGGTTAAAATCATACCTGAGAATACTCTTCTAGGGAAGAAAAACTCCTAGAGTATACCTTTTTTTGTACAGTTTACCATTTGGACTGAAAAAAGGGGTAAACTACCACTATATAAATATGACCTCAAATTTTAGTTTAGCGAGCATGAAGGTCAACAAGATCGCTCGACAATCTTTTCATTTTTAGAGGGTCTGAAAAGGGCTTAAAAGAAGACACGTTATGTTTTGGGAGTCCCAAGGGTGAGGTCAGGAGTGATAATGAATCATGCAAATGAGGCTCAAACTCATAGTCAGGAAAACTAATAACGACTCCCGAGCCTATAGTCATTAGTGACGGCATGGACACCAAAATGCAACCAGGATCTACCTAGGGCATCCATGTTAAGGTAGGCTCTACCACTAAATTACGACACTTCTAAAGAAACAATTAGGGTTCCATGTCGTAACTTGGTGGGATCGATCCTATGGTAAAGAAGAAAAGACAACAAGATGCAGAAAGTGAAGGTGGAATCCTAACTTAAATGCAACAATTTGGAAAAATGAATTTTTACCAAAGGAGATTTTAAAATGACCCAAATCTCCAAAAAGTTTCCCAATACCCAAAGTAACACTTATCATAACAAACCATAGAAAACTCCTGAACCATACTAAATGATTTTCAATTTAGAAAAAATGACAAAAGCATCCAAAAAATGACAAAAAGGGGCCAAAAATTCTATAAATAGAAGTTGGCAGCTCATTATCACCATTGTTAATTAAGAAATTGACTATGGATCCAAAAAGACCCCTTCGTCAAAAGAGTTGATTTCGGAGTTTCGGTGGACGAAATGAACTTCTGATTCGACCAAGTAAGTACATATTAACCCCCCTTGCATTTCAATTCTTTATTTAAGCATTTCTTTTTGTTTTTTTGGGGGGCACTGACCTTTAAAATGGTCATCCCTATGTATATGCTGGTTTCCCTAGGAAAACCAACATATGCCCATGTGCAGAGAAAATAATGCATGCGGGCATACACGACTGTCTATATTACATCCCATGTATACCCTCCAACATAGGAAAAAAATTAAAAAGAACAAAGGGCTAATCCCTCTTGAACTTGTCAATTGTAGGATGTATGTTCACTAGAGGGAGAGGGAGCATGAGGAATTTGATGTTGTGGTATTATATGACCCTGATGTTGTAGCTGCATTAGCACAATGTGTCTTATTTAAGTTCTTCCAGAGTGCATTTATGCGGGCACAACCTAGGCTGTTGAACGCCTTGATCAATTACTGGCACCCGGATGCAGAGGCGTTCATGCTTGAGGGATAGTCGTTGACTCCAATGACTAAATATATTTATTTTTTGATTGGCCTCTCAAAGAGAGGGGAACCAATCAACCTTCTCACTTTTCCTTCTGGGCCTCACAACATAGCAGAGTTGATTAACATCCATTGCGAGGCAGGTACTGACATGGTGGGCACTCAGGTGCTGGTTCATAAGATCAACAACCTATTGCTGAAAGCGATAGTTCTTCCCATTGAACAGATTACTGGATCCACAACTTTACACTGGGCTTTCCGAGTGCACATGAATTGTGCGTTTCAGTTCTTGAATGCACAAGTTTTTGACTAGAGTACTACTTTACTAAACTGCATGAAAAGGCAGTTGATAGAGTGTCGGATGTGGAGGCACAAAAACTTTGGGTTTGGTACTATCCTTTGTTCTTTCTTCTTCGAGAGGGTACCTAGTCTGAGTTTGAGGGAGATTGTACGAGGGCACATAGCCTCTTCTCAAGCAGTAAATAGATGGGCGACGTTGTTTCCATGACAGGGAGGATGGAGGACTATCGAGGCCTTTGACGAGAAGTTTCTCAATTGGTGGTCTCAATAGATTCCGGTAATAGAGGACTATCCCTAAGACATAATTGACTTTTCTAAGGAATCTGACATGGGCATACCTCCCGAAGTGGTATGAGGAGAGCTAGGTATTCTTTGTTTTTTGTTCTTTCTTTTTCAAATTTATTTAATTTTATGTTTTTTATATATATCATTTTTTGTATATACCAAAGTATCTGACAATTAAGTATGTGTCACGTGCAGATGTGGGGCCAGTGCGTCCAGCAGAATTCATGAGGAATGGGTGATGTCCTTGACCAGAGGCAGGGCCAGCTCCAGCTGGTGGACCAATAGTATCAGGGGGTCCTCCAGCCAGAGAGGCTGAGAGAGTATTGAGATGGGTAGAGCATAATTTTACCTCGCTCACTCGTATAGTCCCCATGGCAGAGATCGAGGATCTTCTGCCATCTATGCAACCTCATGTAATGGGGGCACCACGGATGTGGGTCTAGATTTTTTGGCATTTGGAAAACATTTTTGATCATTATAACAGGGCCAACAGGCCCCTTCGTTAGTTAGATTGGACTTCTTATGTGTCGAGGGCACTATTTGTATATTTTTTAGGGCCTAATCCTCGTGACTCTTTACAGGACATATTTTTGAGGCGCTTGCGTCCACCCATGTACTCTGATATTTTTGATGTTATATATGGATTTTTATGTTTTTTTTTATTTCTTATGGATTACATCTACTTTACAAATGTATTTACATGTGTATGTGTGTGTCTTTCTTATATGTGTGCGAGATTCCAATCTAATATTTGATTAGCTAGAGTATCTGTAACTTGATTTAATCTCCTAGGAACATGAAAATATGTAATATAATCAAAGCTTCATTCTAAGAGACATACCCTAAGGAATATTCAGTGTAGAGTAGGATCATGAACATGGTAGACTCCATTTAATTGAGACACAACCAGCTGAGCATCTAAATAGACCCAGAGGTGAGAGATTCCAAGTGACAAAGTGTCACGAAGCAACTCAATAACTGTGTTGTATTCGGTGACATTGTTTGTGGTGTCCCTTAAACATATACCTCCTGAAGATAGAAACTGGCCCTAAGGTGTGAAAATCACCCAAGCTGCGGAGGCAAGCCTCTGAGTGTGCCATCTAGCATCATTCGCGAATCCAATGAACACCTATATTTCACTTGACATCTACCACAGTGAAAAATATAACATCAAAAATGACACGTCCATAAAACCAAAAGAAAACCAAAAAGGTAACAGTACAAAGACTATACATATGTTACAAAAATTCACCCAAGGCGGCCCACCTGGAGTAATACTTATTGAGGTAGAGCCCATTTCTAGGCTCCACCAAAACATTTCCCTCAAAGTACACCAGATGATAAGAGACCTTTCTTAGAACCTCTTTAACAATGAAAGGTCTGAGACACATGGGTTTTAACTTGCCTTCCTCCAAGGGGTCCTTATCTTGGTCATAGACTAGGACAAGGTCTCCTTTAGAGAAAATACGAGGATGACTGGATCGATCATATTGACACTTGAATTTTTGTTTGTGAGCTTTGTTAGCTAAGGCCACATCATGACGCTTCTCATTGAGTTGCTCGAGATATAATAAGCGCTCTTCAAGTGGTGAAATGTCTGGAAATAAATGTACTGCCAACTTTAAATATGGAATCTAGCATTCTATGGGAAAGACCGCTTCCAACCCATAAACGAGTTGAAAAGGTGAGAAACCGGTTGCAGTCTTAACAGACGTTCTATAAGCCCATAATGTTAAATATAACATCAAATGCCAATTTGACTTGGCTGAATTGATTGTTCGTTGTAGAATGGTTTTAAGATATTTATTTACAGCTTCCACCTGACCATTTTCTTGGGGGTAGTAGAGTGATGAATGTTCCTACTGCAAACCAAGATTTGAATTTAACTAGGTCATCATTTTGTTATGAAAGTGACTACCATGGTCAGTGACAATCTCTCTTGGGACGTCGAACCTTGCTATTATCTAGTTGAACAAAAAGAGAGTTGTTGTCTCCCCGTCATATTTGAAGGTTGGCATAGATTCGACCCACTTAGTGAAGTATTCTACTACTACGATGATATAGCGGTGCCCCCTTGCTGAAGGGGGGTTGTGTTAAGAACCAAATATCAATATAGCATAGAAAAACCTCAGACAAAGTACTCAACGCCTTGAAAAAGAGATAATTTCATATAATAAGCCTCTTCGAGGGGGAAACCTCCTTTTACCCCACTTAAATGTTCAAGTATAAGATGATTCAAAATGAAAATGTCTCCTTGGTATATATAGGAGACTAGGAGGTATAATTACAACTAATGGCCTAAAGCTAACATAAATAAAATAACCTTACTAATATAATATGCCCCAATTAAGGGGTAATGAGAGAATATTAGGGATTAACATGCCCCTCCCCTTGAGACAAGTGTTGTTCGTAATGCTTGAGTAAATCTAGATGCTTCTGTATAAAAGACTAATCTTCCCAAGTGGAATCTTCAGCCTGTAGTTTTCTCCATTTAATGAGATACTTTGAAATGGATCTATTCCTCAACTGGTGAATTCTTGTGTCAGAGATGGCTTCAGGCTCCAATATGATTTTTGCTTCCTCGTCAAGTTTTGGAAATATAGTTTAAACTAGGATCTTGTCGCCTATAACCTTATTTAAGCATGGAACATGGAAAACTGGGTGTACTCGTGAAGATGCAGGCAACTCCAATTTGTATGCCATAGTACCAATCTTTTGCAACACCTTATAAGGGCCATAGTACTTTGGTGATAATTTATTATCCTTATTGGCTTGCTTGAGGGACATCTGTTTGTATGGTTGTAGTCTTAAAGACACCCAATCCCCTACTTAAAAACTTCTTTCACTACTATGTTGATCTGCTTATTGTTTCATGCGATTATGTGCCATGGCAAGGTTGTCCTTTAATATTTTGAGAACTTCTTGTTGATTCTCGATGTGATATTCCACTACTTGAACCTTAGACTTTTCTTTTAGAGAAGAAATGATGGAAGGAGGGTGGTATCCATAAATTGCCATAAATTGTGTCATTTTTGTTGAAGTATGAAAGGAAGTGTTATACCACCATTCTGCCAAGGGTAACCATTTGAACCATTATGTTTGTTTATCAGAGACAAAGCAACGAAGGTAGCCTTCTAGAAATTTGTTCACTATCTCGGTTTGTCCATTAGATTGAGGATGATAGGATGAGCTATGAGCCAATTGAGTACCCAAACAAGAAAATAATTCTGTCCAAAAATGTCCAGTAAAGATGGGATCTTTGTCACTTACAATAATCTTTGGGATGCCATGTAGCTTTTGAACTGTCTTCATGAATGTGATGGCAACTATACTAGCTTTGAAGGGATGAGAGAGAGCACAAAAGTGTGTGCACTTGGTCAGTCTATCAACACTCACCATGATGACACTCTTTCCTTCAGACTTTGGTAACCCTGTGATGAAATCCATGGAAACTTCCTCCCAGCGCTAACATGGGATGGATAATGGTTGTAAAAGACCTGGGGTCTTAATTGTTTCCACCTTATTTTGTTGGCAAACCAAACATTTTGCCACAAATATTTGAACATCAGTTTTAAGGACATCCCAAAAAAAATCCTTCTTGACTCTATGGTAGGTTTTCAAAAATCCCGAGTTCCCTCTTACTGGAGAGGTGTGCAATTCCAATATTACCTTTTGTTTGAGTTGGGAGTTCTTACATAAATATAAGTGATCTTTGTACCATAGTGAATCATTTTTCCATGTAAATGTATCTGATGCACTGGAATCTTGCTGCAACCTTCGAATGAAAGTCCACACTTTTTTTTCATTCTTCCATTCATCCCTTGCTTCTGTTATCCAATCAGGTTGGATGATCGAGATAGCACAGAGAAAGGCCTCAACATCTTCATCCTTTATTGAGAGTGCATCTACCACAACATTTTTATTCCCCTTTTTATAGACGATTTCAAAATCATAACCCAATATCTTGGTTACACATTTTTGTTGTTCTATTGAAGATAGTCTTTGTTCCAAGAAGTATTTAAGACTATGATGATCTGTTTTGACCTTGAAGTTCCTACCTATTAGGTAAGGACGCCATTTCTTCAATGCATGTAGTATTTCCATCATTTCCTTCTCATAAATGTGTTTGTGTAAGTCCTTTCCCTTGAGTGGTCAACTTTCAAAAGCCAGGGGCCTTCCTTCTTGCATTAGGACAACACCAATTCCATTTCCCGAGGCATCACATTCCACAATAAACATTTTTTTGAAGTCCGAAGTGGTTAAGAAAGGAGCTTTACACATCACCTCTTTAAGTTGTTCAAAAGCTTTAGTTGCCTCTGGAGTCCATGAAAATTCAACCTTCTTAGTTAGTGTTGTTAACGGTGCTTCTATTCTTCCATAGTTCCGAACAAACTTGTGGTAGTAACCTGGCAAACCCAAAAATCCTCTAAGATTCTTCAATGTTTTGGGAATCGGCTAGTCCATCATGGCCTTAATATTGTTAAGGTCTACCTTGACATCTTCATGAGCTACAATATGACACAAATACTCTACCTCCTTTACTCCAAAGAAACATTTGGATGGTTTGGAATATAGTTGTTTCTCCTTTAGTATTTGTAGCATCTTGTCAACATGTCACACATGATCCTCCCAAGACTTGTTATAGATTAGTATATCATAAAAAAATACTAACACAAATTTTCGAAGGAAGGGCTTGAAAATGGAATTCATCAACCCTTAGAATGTGTAAGGTGCATTTGTAAGGCCAAAAGGCATGACCAAAAATTCATAATGGCCTTCATGAGTTAGGAATGTTGTTTTTGGGATATCTTCTTCCTTCATTCTAATCTGATGATACCCTGAAAAAAGATCCAATTTTGTGAAATAGATTGCTCCATGTAGTTCATATAACAATTCATCAATGATAGGAATGGGAAACTTATCTTTAATAGTGATCTTGTTGAGCTCTCTTTAATATGGACACATACGCCATGAACTATCTTCCTTGAATACCATTACCACTGGTGCAGAGTAAGAACTTTGGCTAGGTCTAATAATGACAACCTCTAACATTTCTTCAACCATGCGCTCAATTTCACTCTTCTGGGTGTAAGGGTATCTATATGGCCTGATGTTAGGAGGAACACTCCCATAAATTAGGTGAATTTCATGATCATGATTTCGAGTGGGTGGAAGACCTTTGGGAATATCTTCAAATACTTTGGAATGCTTATCAATGATCCTTTGGATATCTTGAGGAATAGATGGCTTAGATGTTTGAACATCTAGTGAGCATAGTTGTGCAATAATTCCTTGATGCCCCTTTTTCAATAATTTTGTCATGCCATTAGAGCTTATCACTTTACTGTGTTTCCCTGTGATACCTCTTAACTCAATTTCTTTTCCTTCCAATGAAAATTTCATGAAAAGTTCTTGAAAATTAAAAGCCACTGTTCCTAATGATTGTAACCATTGGATTCCTAGTACAAAATCTACACCACCCATGGGTATAGAAATCATTGGACTATTCATTACATATTCCCCCATAGTCAGATTGATCTTATCGCATTTTCCTGAGCAATTGATAGTTCCTCCATCTGCAATCATTACTTGAAAATTTGGCGCTGGATATACAAAGCAATGAGAGCTTTGGCTAATTTATAGTGAATGAAATTATGAGTACTACTAGAATCAATTAGGACTATTACCTTTTTCTTTTTTATGTATCCTTCAATCTTGAGGGTTTGAGGAGTGCCAATTCTAGCCAATGCATTACACAATATTGTGGGAGTCAACTCTTCAGACGAAATTGCTTCTACATTTTCATCTTGAGATGGTTCTTGTTCTTGTTCTTCTTC
>ML785023.1:337725-399163 GCA_009831015.1 Picea engelmannii
TCCAATGATTTGGGTTCCCAAAGGCGAACCTCATGTTGAATGTTATCCTTTAAAATTCCTATGAATACATCAATCAAGTGCTCATCTGGAATATCGGTTACATTTATATTCAATCTTTGGAAGTTCTCAATGTGCTCAGTAACTGAACCCTTTTTCTTGAGATTTATCAATTGGCTAAAGAAGGTATTGCTCCTTGTATCCTCATAGTGTGCTATCATTTCTTCC
The DNA here is from genome assembly GCA_009831015.1 of Picea engelmannii. Classification (NCBI taxonomy): domain Eukaryota; kingdom Viridiplantae; phylum Streptophyta; class Pinopsida; order Pinales; family Pinaceae; genus Picea; species Picea engelmannii. The sequence continues at coordinate 337,951 of ML785023.1, forward strand.
ATGAAAATTGTCCAAGTGAATATTGATTTGCAAGAACAAAGCCATTGATACCATACAAATTGATTAGGTTCTAAATATAAAGAAGAAATTCATACCTTTTGTGTATGTGGGACATTATGGAGATCAAAGAATTTATCCATCTGAAGTATCCATGTGATTGGGTCCTTGCCATCAAACTTCCTCATATCGATCTTAGGAATGTGGTTGGTCTTCAAACCAAAGTTGGAGGTTCTCCATTCTTGATTCACCTTCCTTGTGTCCTCATCATGAATTTCATGGGATGCATTTTCACTTTCAGGTGTCTTCTTTGTTATGAAATTTTTCAATACTTCCATGATCTCCCCTTTTAAACCCTCCATCATCTCTTGTAGTTCATATTTTGTTACTATCTTATTTTGTAAATCATTTATGTACCTACGCATTTCTTCACATTCATCAAGAGTCCAAGTAGGATTCTTTGGAGGCTTATTTGGTGTAGAAGTTCCCTTTTTGGGTGGCATGTTGGCCAAGTATCACTTTTGAACCTTGATTTTGAGGTGGTTTTGCTAGACAATCTTTCTTCTATTGTATCTCCCAAGTTTTGACCCTTCTGGGTATGAAACTTTCTTTTATGTAGTTCTATGATATTTATTCTCTACAATTCCATAGGTCTGATAAAAATTGGATGTTACAAGTGGCATTTATGATAACTTCCCCACAACTTTCCGATTTTTGGCCTTTCCAGGAGATCTCACTGGTATAGTGTGCCCTGCACAACATAATTGATATACAATTATGAAACTCATACTAGAAATACTACAGACTTTCCACGATCCAATGAAAATAGTCCCACTCAATTTGGATACTCTAGGAATAAGTTATGATTGTTTTACCTGGAACACCTTCTTGAGACTAGTCAATAGGACTAGTTAGATACGCTATCTTACACAGGGTGTATCTACAAATTTAAGATGACCCAGAAGCTGAAATTGTTACCACATATATATTACTAATTTATGTGAATATACTTTGGAGTTCAGGGTTTGAAATGTTACAGAAACTATTTTATAGTTAAAATTCCACAATGGCTCAATTCAGGATGATTCCAGAACCCTATCTTGTACAAGATGTATCTCCGAAAGTATAAGGCCTTAGGAGATGCAATATTTTAGCCGAACATACCTTGATCCGTCTACTAAATATCCTCCAAGTCGTTCCTTCTAAAACATTGTAGAAAAATAGTTATAGAAAAAATTCCAAGGTGTCTCAGATGTAGCAGCGAAACCCCAAGACCTTAAGCTCTAATACCATATGTTAAGAACCAAATATCAATATAACATATAAAAACCTCAGAAAAAGTAATCAATGCCTTGAAAAAGAGATAATTTTAGATAATAAGACTCTTCGAGGGGGCAACCTCCTTTTACCCCACTTAAATGTTCAAGTACAAGATGATTCAAAATGAAAATGTCTCCTTGGTATATATAGGAGACTAGGAGGTATAATTACAACTAATGGCCTAAACCCAAGATAAATAAAATAACATTACTAATATAATATGCCCCAATTAAGGGGTAATGAGCCAATATTAGGGCTTAACATTTTGCATGTAGTGTAATCAATCCACCACTTAGTGAAGGGACCCATGGTGATGACGGGAAACATGGGAGCAGGGTGTGCCCTCATATTCTGAGAGAAGATCTAACACGGTTGGCACTTCTTGACTGATTCGATACAATATTTGATTAATTTCGGCTAGAAGTAACCGTCTCATAGAATTGTTTGGGTTGTTGCCAACCCATACAAATGACCGCCACATGCTCGAGTGTGGCAATCATTAAGCATGATTTTCGATTCTTCATGAGTGAGACATCGACAGAGGATGAAGTCTACACCTCGATGATACAACGTGTCCACGAGTATGAGATATTTCTTAGCCTGATGGCATATACGGTGATGCTCATCACGAGAAGAAGAGGTGGCACACTTCAAAGTATGGAGATAGACAAGGACATCTCCATACTAGGGGTTGGAAGACGCGATCAAAAACATGTCTCCTTTGATAGGCAACTCGTCAGGTATAACATCACCTAATTCAACCGGAAGTTCCGATAGGAGTTCTGCGAAGACCATCGACTTTTTGGATTTCGCTGAAATGAACTCCAAGTCAAATTCTTGGAGGATAACTATCCATCTACTGATATTTCCACTGATGACTCATCATGTCAATACGTATTGAAATGGGTTCACGATGGTAATGATGGTGGTATTGTGAAACAAAATGTAATGATGGAACCATTGGACAACATGGACTGCTGCCAACACAAGTTTTTCAATATGGGAATAATTGCATTCTAGTCCAACTAGGCCTCGACTCATGTAATAAATCACGTATTCTGAGAGTGAATCATCCTCCTAAACTAATACCATATCGATGGTCAACTCTGTAGTGGCCAAGTACAATAAGAAATATTTATTATAATTGGGTGGTCGAAGTAGAGGGGTTGATATGAGGGTTCTTTTCAATGTTGCGAAAGAGCATTGAGCAGCTTCGTCCCAATGAAAAGGAATGTCCTTCTTCAATAAGTGCATAAAAACCTTCATGATCTCGGCATAGTTTGCAATGAAGCGCCGTAGAAAATTCACTTTTCCCTGCAGACTCTGAAGCTGAGGTATGGTGCATGAGGGAGACAATTGAACTATTGCCTCAACCATTAGAGGATTGACCATGACCCCTATTGTCAAAATGATGAAACCTAACAGATGACCTGATGTGACACAAAAACTGCACTTGTTAGGATTCAATAGGATTCAATATTAGTGACACCATTCAAGGATAAGTTGGAGGTGTGACGAATGATCATCTCTCTTTTGATATTGTGACGCTAAATCATCGAGATAAGTCTTGACTATGTGTTTGAGGTCGTGGAAAGAAAAAGACATGGTCTGCTGAAACGTATCTCTAGCATTTTCCAGACCAAAAGGCATCTTACGATAAGTGAATGTACCCCATGGGAAGATGAAAGTGGTTTTGTGTTGGTCTTCGGGTTTGATCTGTATCTGATTGTATCCCAAAAAACCATCCATGAATGAAAAGGCTTCACATACTACGCATTCATTGAGTATCTGGTCAATAAACGACGTAGGGAAATTATCTTTTGGGTAGGCCTTATTCAGATCACAATAGTCTGTACATACGCGAATCGTGCCCTATTTTTTATTGACAAGCATGGGATTCGACACCCATTGATTTAATTGGATGGGGTAGATGAAACCATCTTTAAGTAGTTTCTCCACTTCAGCCTTGATAGTTGTTGCCTTCCTAGGATTGACCAGACGAAGCTTATGACGGACTGGATTGACATCAGGATAAGTCATGATTTCATGTTCGATGATTCTTGGATATATGCCTAGAATTTCCTCATAAGACCAGACAAACACGTCGCAGAATTATTTAAATAAGTCTGTGTAGATTTGAATCTCCTCAGGGGAGAAATCTGCTCCGACAAAGATATTCTCCATGATTCCAGGGGATTTGGAGATATCAATAGGTATCATTTCAGATATTATTTCCATATTTCCTTCAGTGTAAACCACGTGCATTGCCAAAGGATTGATAGGACAATATTTATCTCCATTCATAGTCAGAGTGACTTCACCTGCTTCAATTCGGCTTAACTCTGGGAGGAAGTAAGATCTATGATGAAGATCATCCCAAGGTCTATCCAGACTAGTCATTGCCTCAATAATAGCTTCGTCTGAAGGCAAGACTACGTCTAAAGAATCTGTATAAGCAAGGGAACCTTGAGCCCAAATAGGCTCGAGCACTGGATCTAACTCTTGTGCTGGAGTTAGATCGGGGTCGACAGAATCTCGTTGAATGATCGAGTATGCAACTTCTATCATGGACAAATGCATGACCATGCCATGGGGCTCTTCCCCTTCCATCGTAGTGGATGGGGAAGGAAGAGCCCATGGATCTTGAAAGTACATCGTGCGAAATGATGAGATTTGAAAATTTTCAGCCCAAGGCTAGTTGGGGATAACCATCATGTAATGGACATTGCCAGTTGGAGGCAGGTAATCAAAATTACCCATCAATGGTGGGCATAAACCAACCCCTATGTTGACGATGTTGCACTGAGGGTTATCAATCATCGGGACCGTGAAGACTCCCGATGAAGGGTCAGGACGAGAGAAGGATAACATATCAATGGTCACAATCCATCCCTCGTGATGAAACAACAAGACCCGTAAAACTGTCGCCACCACTTATTTCATAGTGTAGGTCCAACTCCTTCCTAACAAAATATTATAGTTGAGAGATGCATCAATCACTGCAACTTCAACGCACACAGTATTTTCCCCTAACTATATGGGGAAAGAGGGAATGATCCCATGTGGTCAGAAAGAACATCTGTCAAAATATGTAAGAAGAGTAGGTGATGTAAACAAAATGGGTTGGACGGTTTCCTTCCAACATGCCAAATACATCATGCATGTCAAGGCGCCCTCATTCACCACTGTACAGAAAATATTCCTGGTAAAATTTTTTGTGGTGTAAGCCACTACTATTTGAAAAGCTACATGGTAAGGAAGATGAGGTTTTAAGTCGGTGGTATCAAGCATGATCATTCCTGGATTACAAGTCTCGACATAGCCTAAGGAAGCTAACAGGGCCTTTCTCTAGGAAGGGAAACTTTGGAGGACTTCCAAAGCAAACCTTGCACAAGGGGTTTGTGAGAAATCCTCCACCACAGAGTAGTTCTGGGTGGCCCTTGCATTTGGGTTGTAAGAAGCTTTTTTGAATGCACCTTTTTGGATGTGCATCGTTGTTTCTCCCAATGTATTCTCAATATGAAGAGGAAGAGGTGGGTTTTTGGCTTCTTTACCCTTCTCAGAGGTGCCTGGATTTTCGTAATCATGTGCTCTAGTCATTATATAGGCATCACCTTTAATCATATAAAAATTTGTGGATGAAGGATTATTCAAAGATGGAGGGGGTCCTTGACTACCCCCTTCCACGCTCAAGGAGGCTTGAGTTAGAGTTTGCCCGTGTGGAAATGGGTTCGTTAACATGGCAAGATGCTATTTTTCCAATAACTTCTGGGCCTCTGCAAGTCGAGGGCACTGATGGGTCGGGTGGTTTACCTTGCAAATATTACAAGGATACTTTGACTTCTTCTTTGCAGTCTCTCCCTCGCCAAAATTATCGATGGGTTTCTTATCCCCCTTACCCTTTTTCTGTTGTTTCTTCTTTCTATCAAGCTATTGGGTGGCCTTCAGGTTTGTCATTTGCACAATGTGTACATCCTACTTTTGGGTAGGGGGAGTAGCTGAACCTGTGGTCTGGCTGGTCGCTTTCTGTTGTATTGACAATTTTTGCAATTTATTTGACAATGGGTTAGTGGGCTTTGTTTGTTCTAAACCAATAATTCCATCAACATGTGGTTCAGACCTTTGCCTATTTTTTTCAAGATTTTACCTCGGTGCATCTGGAAAAATCTCATAGAGTAAACCATAATGAGAGTAAATTAGCTCTAGTTGTTACTTTCTCATTATCATATCTTCCTCAAAAAACACTCTGGATGTTGCGACGTCTTTAGATAACTGGGGTATCAAATAATTAAGGAACCACTCTAGCAGGAATGCTGGTGGGACTGGCACTTTTATTAAACTCTTTTGGTGTCTCCATTCTCGGATATGATCAGAGATATGGTCCGCTTTTGTCTATTCCAAATTGGTCAGCAATTCAGTGTCGGTGTCATATCTCAAAGGTAATTGGAAATGGTTCAAGAAAGCCATTGAAAATTCTTCGAAGGAAGAGTATCATGAGCAGTCGAGCTCGATGTACCATTTTTCAACACTCCCTATGAGACTATTTTGAAACAATCACAACTGAACGGAGTCATCTCTTAACGAGTTGGACGAGCACCATAAGTAGAAGGTAGTCACATGATCACCAAAATCTTTTTTAGGCTTAGCCTCGAACTTTTGAATGTCATAAGGAAACATGGTCGGCATAGGAGGCCAACTCAAATCGTGACAGATGGGGTCATTTAAGAGCCTTGTCAAATATGGCAAGTGCAGGGTTGCCAGAAATGGTAGTTTAGGTTGTGGATTGTAGCTAGGGAAAACAGATCCCAGGGTTTGACTGGCACCAAGTTGCTAGGAAAAGTTAGGTTGCTGGCCAGGGATCTGGTAATAACCATGGTCGTGACCAGCATATGGATTGTGAACTTGTTGGGACATCATTGGATGGTTCTCGTAATAAGACGTAAAGGGCCGAGATTGCGTCACATTCCAAGGATTTTGGCAGGGGTTTCCCCCTGTCAATCAGACGGGCATAGGCGTTGGGCCTTTCTCGAGGTTCCATTGGGTATGAAAGGGGTTTCCCTCGATCAACATCCCTAGCAAGGGGACTAGTCCTTCCCATCAATTCCAAGGTCCTTGTGAGGAAGGAATTCCTAAGTGTGCCCCCTGTGCAGGAATAGTACCATGTACAAGATGTGGTTGTCCATAAATGGGCTTACCCCTGGCCGAAATGACAGCTGACGAGAAAGCGTTGTTACCAAATGGGTTGAACAAAGAGAAAGGTGTCGAACCAACCAACATATTATAATGAGGGAGTACTTGACTACCTACTCCAAACAAGTTTACGTGGCCGAAATGACAGCTGACGAGAAAGCGTTATTACCAAATGGGTTGAACAAAGAGAAAGGTGTCGAACCAACCAACATATTATAATGAGGGAGTACTTGACTACCTACTCCAAACAAGTTTACGTTAGGCCAGATGGAGTGTTGAGGAACACCACCGAGTGAGGGGGAAAGAGGGGGTATATGACCCCCGTCGTAAGGGAAAGTGATAGAGGGAGATGAAGTGCCCCCCATAGATCCTTATAGAGGAGTGTTGGAACTCCCTACCCCCAGACCTAAATTCTGTAGAGTGGAGGAGGAAAGTACAGTACTCGTACTGAAGCCAAGGATCCCATATGAGAAAGGAGAGCCCATCGCGTTCTGAGTAAATGGAACTATGATCGCTGCCATAGATGGAATAAGACCGCTGCCCAAGGTAGAAGTAGTCATTACCATGGTGGCTAGGACCAACGATAGTTGTTTAGGAGGTGGAACACCCCCAGTAGTGAAAGTCGTGAAGGAAATATCAGTATTCCCTAAAGAAGTGGCATCGTTTGCTTCCATTGTTTTTGGTGACACTACCTGATGCTTGTAAGGTAGAACTTGTACGATGATGGGCACCGATAGGTCAATGATGGGAGGGTTATATGGACCAAGAGCCTTTGTGTCAAGGTAAAAAATGATTGGTTCCTTCAGAATTGAAAGTTCTCCTTTCGAATATGGGTTGGGCACAATTTCCTGTAACCCTGTTGTCTCAAAAGACCCTTGTTGGTCTAATTTTCTCCTTAGCGGTGGCTGGGGGGGTTCAAGGCCAACCGATGGTAGGCCCAAAATCCTTCACAACTGGAGGAACTCCTGATCCTCCACTATGTGAGAAGATCAAATACACACTAGGGAAATCTATAATTGTTTGAAAACCTACACGCACTAGAAAAGGTACCTATGAGATAAAACAAGCAGTCACTAACTAGTTGGAAGAACAGTTGCAACAACCAACACTAGAGAAAATTACCAGTGCTAGTGAAACTCGAATATAGAAGAAACCTCTAGGTATACTCTGCAAAGCATGGTCTGATGTCTATCCTAGGTACTGTGGTATACCCCTGCAGTCACCTGTGTAAGTCACTAGAAATATAGGCAACTAGGTTGCTAGTGCGAAAACAGTCACCAGGCGGGTACAATCAATAGTCAGGTGGACCACAATGAGTAGGGTATCAAGCCCGAAACCTATAAAGGGTATAGAAAGAAAGTGTTCTGGAAGAATACTAATGACCTCAAATGGATTCAAGACCCACAAAGAACCGTGGAAAATGCAATCAACGGAATCCCAAGACATGCCCTCTATATGTGTTTCCCACTATGCTTGGTCCAACTTTGTAGGGGTTATCTCCGTTACCTTTCCTTACGCGACCTCATGTTTAGCCCCTGTGTTAGAGGGGGATCCTGGATAAATTTTATGATACTAGACTTTTGACACTCCCTAGAACAGACTCTTATGTTTTTTTTTCAGCCTTGAAGAGTTTCCTCTCCAATCCTAAATCAAGGCTCTAGCCTAGACTAGTTGATGGACCCTACAAAACATAAAGTCTAGTTGATTTTAATTAATAGTTAATTTTTAGGGCTTGTCTTATTTCAAAGGTTATGAAAGTGAAACTAGTGATGTTTTGAGAGACCAAAGAGAAGATAAACAGAAAAATGGAAACAAAATAACTTCTTCTTGACAAATTCAGATTTGCTCTTTTAAATTCTTTAACCAACTTTTCAAACTTTTTTTTTTCTAAGATCGTTTAACTGAAAAAATCAAAACAAGATTTCACTCGACTACAAGCTACTTATTTTCCTAAGTCAATCATCCAATAATTACAAAAACAATCTTTTTCCTAATGATTAACGCAAACAACCAACTATTTAACCAAACCAAGAAGTAAAAAATAGATTTTGTGTTGTTTTTTTTTATTATGCTTCAAAAACAAGAAAAATTTAAAATTGTATGTCTTATTCTTTTCTGAAGAAAAAAGGTGAAAAAATAAAAACAAGATAAGGCCAAAAAAGACTTATGGCCAACCACAGACCATGGGGATTTACTGACAACCAAAAAGGCATATCAGACTGACTCACTATCTCATCAAAACACCTAGCAAAGAAAAAGGAAGAAATGTTTTAAATGAAAAAGAAAGCTATGCTGGAACACAACCTAGACTAAAACTAGTATGATAGATACCATAAAGAAACAAGAAAAAACTAGGAAGTAAAAACTTGACAGGGAAGAGGATGACTGCCTCCTCAAAATTTTCTAGATAGACATGCGACTGTTACTTCAACAACCAGCATATGCACACGGGCTGCCCAAAGACAGGATGTGTATGCACACATGAAGGCCCACTATAGGATGTGTGTGCTTATGTTTCTCCTCAAAAGAACCAAGACAAGTAGCTAAGCTCAGGCAGGGAGTACTGGTATTGAAAAACAGAACCCCTTAAAGGTACAAAAACTTACTTTAACAGAAAAAAATGCAAGGAAATTTGAGAAAACAAAGTTAATCTGAGGTTATACCTAGGCTACTGACTGCAACAATAGAAACTAGAACTAGATCCAGAAAACCCCTGAGAAGGATCACTTATGACAGGGAAGAGGATGACTACCTCTCTTTAAAAAAAAAAGTTCTGGACTCAAACATGCGACTGATCTTTCAACAACCAGTGTATGTACACAGGCTGTATGAAGTCAGGGCACATGTATACGTAGGCAGACCTTCTGTAGGTTGCATATGCCTCTGTGGCTTCCCGAAAAAAAAAATAAAAAACAGTCAAGCGAAGGAAGCAGGGAGTACTAGTATGGAAGACCATAATCCCCACTAGCTCAGACTTTTCCAGAAACTCGAAAAAAGGTAGTAAAACCAATTAAAAATACCCAACAAGTAACCCCAAAAAACCTTAGAGATTTCCCCAGTGCATTCACCAATTCTGTTGTGGGTGGGAAATCCCTCCTACGGACTAGCATTAATGGTTTTAATCATGCATTCTGAAATGACCTAAAGTATCCTACTTCTTACCAACATCCCAATCATAAACCTCATTATTCATATGAAAATACAAGGTTAAAGAGATCAAGTTATTGTACCTTAGTTTCTGTGTTTGATGTTGATCCCTTTAACGTTTGGTCACTCCTTGACTGAAACTCTCCTCCCAACGCTAACCTACATTCATAAAAGACAAACAAATAACTCCACATGCATATGATCTATAAACTAATGGGTAGAGATTCTATCAAAATATAATGAAATTTAAATATTGATAATCTCATATGGCGGGATGGGAAAAGTTCTTCTTTTATTAATCTCACAAGAGTAACCTTACAATAGTGAGATCAACCACTACTCCTTGAATCTAGTCCTGGGCTCCTCTTCAACTATGCTCCAACTTCTTCTATATATGCTTCTCTTCACACAATAGTTGCAAAAGGTTGGGGCAAGGGGAATTCTAAATCGAGTATAGTTTCTTTGCTATGATTTTTCCTCCTATCAAATGGGACCCCTACCCCTTCTTTTATAGGCTAGAAAGGGCTAGGTATTTGGTCAAGTGACTGGCTATCGATGGTCAAATGGTTTAGTTAACTTACCCAAAACTGTGTGTTCCATCTGCAACTTTCCATTTTTCGTGCTTTTTAGGTATACGTGGGTTGTAGTGGGTTCTCCAACATACACACGCGTACAGTAGTGGAGCAGGGCACGTATACCTTCAAAAAGGGTGGTTTTTAAGAATTTGTTCAGTAGTGGCTTGGTAAAGAAAGAAAATGAGATGGCCTGATGCCAGATAAGCATGTCTGGTGCAATTTAGGGTTATAACAACTGGATCACCTCTCCTCGAGAGACCAGTCAGGAAGTAAGTTTCTTCGGTCATTGGAGTCAATGACTTCCCCTCGAGCATAAATGCCTTAGCATCAGGATGCCAATAATCTATCAAAGAATTCAACAACCTGGGTTGTGCCCTCATGAACGGACACTGGAAGAATTTTAACAAACCACATTGTGATAAAACAACGACAACAGCAGGGTCTTCTGATACCAAAAAAATAATGTCCTCATGCTCCCTCTCTCTCCAATGAAAATAAATCCTGCAAAATGACAAAGTCATGGGGAGTTAACTCTTGCCTTTTATTTTTTCCAGTTATTGGAGGGTGTACGTGGGCTGCCTTGGAGATAGTCACATGTGTATGTGGGAAAATTATCTTCTGCCTGCGTGCACATGTGGGTTGTGCTTGGACAACTCGCGTACACATAGGGCCGACCTCTTTAAAGGTTAGCGCCCCCCCCAAAAGGAAAAATAAATGCAAAAAAGGATGAATGAAAGGCAAAAGTGGCTAGTTGGTACTTACTTGGTCCAAGCGGAAGTTTGTTTCATCCACTGAAGCTCCCGGAAACAACTCTTTCGACAAAGCCATGTTTTTTAATTTTTTGTCAATTCTCAATTTACAATGGTGATAATGAGTTGACAGCTTCTATTTATAGACTTTTTGCCCCTTTTTGTCATTTTTTGGACCCTTTTTGTCGTTTTTTCTAGATTGAAAATCGTTTAGTATGGTTCTTGAGTTTCTTGGGGGATGTTACGATATGTGTTACTTTGGTTATTGGGAAATTGTTTGAGAGTTGGATCACTTTTAAAGGTCATTTGGTAAAAAAATCATTTTTCCAACTTTTTGCATCTAAGTCAGGATTCCACCTCCACTTTCTGCATTTCATTTTATTTTTCTCTTTGCCATAGGATTGACCCCATCGAGTTGTGACATAGAACCATCATTTATGATTTAGAAGTGTCGTAATTTAGTTGTAGAGCCTGCCTTTATATGGATTCCCTAGTTAGACCCTCATTTCTTTTGGTGTCCATGTTGTCTTTGATGACTATAGGCTCGAGAGTCCTTTTTAGTTTTTCTTGGTTACGAGTTTGAGCCTCACTTCCATGATTCATTATCTCTTTTGACCTCAGCCTCGGGACTCCCAAACAAAATCGGGTCTTCTTTTAATCCCTTTTCATACCCTCTAAACATGAAAAGATTGTTGAGCGATCTTCTTGCCCTTCACGCTCGTAAAAACTAAAATTCGAAGGCACGTCTATTCGGTGGTATTTTACCCCTTTTTCGGTCCAGATGGTCAAATGTACGAATAAAGGTATACTCTAGGAGCCTCGGTTCTCTAGAAGAGTATTCTCAGGTATAAATTTAACCCTTTTTTGGGCCGGAGGGACTAAATTTACGAAAAAGGAACCCCCACGGAGTCCATATTTAATCTCTTTTCAGACTCCCTAAAATTGAAAAGATGGTCGAGTGACCTTGTTTCTTCAAACTCGTTAAATTGGTCCAAAATAATATCCCTTATGGAGTCCATAGTTAAGCTCTTTTCAGACTCCTTAAAAATTAAAAGATTGTCAAGTGATATTGTCTTTGTCACACTCATTAAAATGATTTTGAATAGACATTTGTTCTGTGTTAGTTTACCCCTTTTTTGAACCGACTAGACTACCTTCAAAAAAGGTACCCCAGTGGAGTCTCCTTTTACGCTTTTTCATACTCTCTAAAAATGAAAAATCATGGATCTTACCTTCTCTGTGCTCATTAAAATTACATCAAAGGATGCTATCATTGTGTCTTATTAATCACATTTTCATTCCTACGTCTTTGGCATAATGTTGTCTCCATGTTTCTCTCAATTGAACCATCTGAAGCATGCCTTATATGAAAGCCTTGTATAACTTTGCCTCTATGTCTTGACACCTTGACCCATGGAGGTTTTTTCCCGAGTGTCCTTTTCCTGCATATGTCCCCTTTCTCTAAGCATCAGTGTGTTCCTTGTGCTTGGAACTATTATGACCGCGACACTCGTTCCTCCTTTGTAATGTAGCATTCTTTTATTCTTTTTCAAACTTTCCAAAATTATTGAAAAAGACAAAAAAAAATCAAATATACCCCAAAAAGAGGAGGGAAAAAGTATTTTCTTTTATTGACAGTACAATGAGACTCCCTTAGACAAAGCACATCCTTCCGTTTGTTCGTCAATATCTAGGATTCAATATGACCTTAGGAAGTTGTTCTCACTACATAGAGCTCTATCCTCTTCCATTTGGTTATCCTACCAAACATATGGAGAGTTTGTGTTGCCTCCTGCATCATGAACTTATGTCAACGCCATTCTACATAAGTCTCATATTTTGTTGTGCTTTCATCCAGGGGAATTTTTACTAAACTTGAGTCGGCCCTTCTATAGTGTTGACGGGTGAAATTGACTGCTCATCAACTGGAGGAGTAAATCTGGTCCGAGGTTGTCCAATTAACCCAAGACATTTGGATTAATTCACTCTGACAGGTTTTGCGGCTCCATTGGTCGATCCAAGTCCTAAATAAAGAAAAAAATAACCAAAGGAAAAACAATAACCTAATAAATGACAATTACTAAAATCTATAAGTACATTTAAATATATATATATGTACAAATTATTTAACTGAAATATGATCAATAACTTTATATATAATCTGTACAAAACACGAGTTTTAATCTAAACTCATAAAAAACAAATGTAAATTAGTTACTTTAACAACAGTAATAAAGAAAAGTGAAAATACTATTTAATTTTTTGGTTTATTTTCTTGGATGAATACATTCATGAAATCGAATATTAAACTACTTAATTGAATAGAAAATTATAGGTAATGGAAATTGTACCATATACATAAAACTTATAAAATAAACAAACAAACAAAATAAAATAACAGACTAACCTATTAACGCATCCAATGTCTGTTCAACAAGGAATATCCAACCACCTTATCCGGGAAGTAAACCTGCAACAGATCCTAATGTTGTTCCGAACAAAAGTGAAACAATGCGCCGGAGATTGAGTTTTGATAACAGAACATAAAAGGGACACATTTACAATGATCTAATGATTTACAAGTAATTATGACGAGATAAATCTTGCTGTAAGAACTTGCATGCAGACATTCAATAGAAATTAGAGATGAACCTCTTAATTTAAATTGGATAGATGATCATTGTGTATATATTGTATCTGAAACATAAGATATGGGCAGCATATAAAATGAATCATGTCAAATGATAGTAAATCATGATGATGAAAGAAATCACCATCTATTATCAAATCAACATAAACATAACCTGAATCAAAACATCATACAGAAAAGCTAAAGTTGTTTCCTCATCATACTCTTGCCCCAAGCTGAGATGAAAAATGTTTACAAAATGATATGTTTATATAGGTTTCAGGAAACATAATTGTTTCCTGTTGATAAGATCAAAGTGGTTTCAAAAAATAAAGGGGGACGCAACCACCCTGATTTCACTAGATATCAAAAAACTACCAATAGTCTAATTCTGTTTACTCAAAATACAAAATTGATATGGCTGGGAGATCTCAAAAAGTGTCTCATATCATCTTTGAAATCATGGGCTCCTTAATTATCCTGAAAACAAAAAAAAATAAGAAGATCTCAGATATGTTTTCTGTCATCAAATCAAACAATTCGAATTTTCTTAACTAGCTACAGAATCTTGCAATTTTGTAGCTAGTTATAATAGCAAATGCAATCTTATTTTATTGAATAAAAAAAACAGCCTAATCTTAATAATAAAAATAGTTTATTCAATCAAACCAAATATACTAACTTAAGAATGACAATAATCATGCTAACAAAATCATACCTCAAATCATAAAACCAAATCATGTCAAGAAACTTTGGAATTAACGATAGCTGTAGTTGCCTCTACGTTTTTGAAAATCACATGACCTGTAGTTTTCAAACGCTTCTCCTTCCCTTGGATGATGGATTCAAGTCTGTTGTTTTCATTTGTCAACATATCAACTTGGTCTCTTCAATACTTGACTCGTGACTGTAGCAGTGGGACATCGATATAGTATCTGTCGATCCACGATCGACACACATCACATTGTGACTGTAAGGAGTTTGCATTAGAATGAACAACATTATGGGTTGGAGAATGCTCCATGCGAATGGTAGATTTATCACAGAGCTAGATACCAGGAAACTCTGGGTTGTCCTTTAGACAAGGAGGCAAATTATTAACATAGTTATAGGGTCGGTCAGGGTATAGCCCGAATGACACAGGGTCTTCTTCAGCAAGGAATTTGTCAATTTCTGAGTCTGAACTTTTTCTTACTTTAATCATCCTGATCGTGTTTGTATGGGGGTTTGTTTTATTTAGAAGACTTCAAGAAATTAACCGACCAGCCCTTTTGTTTTTTAAATTGACATCAACACTACCTTTTAACTTCTTTCTTCTAGGTTTCTTCACAGTTTTAATACAATCCTTTGGATGTGCAAATGGTCTGGAGAGGTGGAAGAGAGGTCGTTGGGTTCACAAGGGTTTCCTCAAAGACTGGCTTATCTACCTCTCCCAGCTCAGGGTTACCAAAACCATTTTGCATAATGAACGAATCCCAAAAATCATTTTGTGACTCTAACTAGTGCATGAGGATGATTTTAATCAGGCCATGATGAAAAAGACTTGAATCTGACCTCTATTTCCTAAATCTTTTCCCCATTTTATATAGACTTCTGAGTAGGTAATAAGGCATATTCAACGAAAAACCAATAAAACTCATAAGCAGGTGTAAATGATATAGGAAAACAAGTCTGAATTGTCCTTCACATTTGATGAATTTCTTCAC
Organism: Picea engelmannii; assembly: GCA_009831015.1. Lineage (NCBI taxonomy): Eukaryota > Viridiplantae > Streptophyta > Pinopsida > Pinales > Pinaceae > Picea > Picea engelmannii. Next base: position 353,264 of record ML785023.1, read on the forward strand.
TACAACAAGTAAATCATGCCACCTAGGTTTCAAGAACGAAATTGGCATACCTCGATCATAGATAGTTATTTTTCGTGAGGTAAACCATAAGGTCCAAGGGACTTCCTCCACTTTCGCGTTTTTGAACCATTTCTGACCAACCGCTAGCAGTCCCATGGCTTGACTTAGGAACTCTTCGGTTACTTCCAATTGCACATCACCAATTTTTTTCCTACAACCATGAAAGGTTAAGGCAAACTCTTGGGAAACCTGAAGATTAAAACCGTGAAAATTTTCGATGAAAATATGCCAACCATTCCTTTCCAAATCTTCCCTAGCATTATCATATGAGAGCAGGGTTTGGATGTCGTTCGGTTCAACCCTTACCACCGGAGCCATACTGAATGGGCAGGTAAATAACACACAATGCACAGGTAGTGTTTGCAAAAACGAAACAGAGCCAAACCCCCGAGCTTTATCAATACATGCTGTGATGATTCAAACGATGGGAAAGGTGTTTAATCAAAACACGTGTGAAGAGTTTTGTGAAACCCGAGACCATGCTAAGGAGTAATGACAACCTATACATTGTATGCCAAATTGGTATTGGGTACATGCTAGGACCAAAGTACTCTGAAAACATAAGTGCACGCATCTGTTAGCGATTTTTCTTGTAAGGGGGTTAGAATGAAAAAGAATGGGTTAAAACCCACTTGTCCTAAGTTTTGAACGCAAATGCGCTTGTGGTAAGTGGAAAGCAAGTCTGAGTGGCAGTGATTCGCACGCTCAGATCAATGGTGCATATGGGATTCCAGACCCCCCCGCCTTTCTACCTTTAAGCGGAGGGGGGGGTCCGAAATCGGGGGTGCATCTCTTCAACGGTCCAGATCAGCGCCCTCGGATCAACGACGATAAAGGAAATTCCAGACCCCCCCTTCCTTTCTACCTTTAAGCAGAGGGGGGGGGGTCCGGAATCGGGTGTGCAACTTTCCAACGACCGAGATCTTAGTGCCCAGATCAACGGCGCTTGCGCGTTCCCATCCTTCTCAGCTGCTCTGTGTTTAGCCAGCGTGGGTCCTTCCCCCATCATGTCATCTTACAAAACCACCTTTCCCTTGGTGTCGTGTGTCATCTGTCCTCCTCCACTCTTTATTCCAGGTGGTCCTTTCCCCATCCCATCGTCCACTCACTACCTGCCACGTGTCCCGTTCCCTCCACGTCAGCCTCCCACTAAATGCATCCATCACGTCTACTCTTCTGTGTCCTCCGCTTATATCCTTTTTTCCATGTGTCTCCCATGTAACCTCTCTCGCCCCCTCATCTCTTCAGGCCTCGCCCTCATAGCCTTGGCGCCACTACTCCCGTTGTGCGCCCCATCTTTCGTGTTGGCCTCTACGTCTATGCACCATATCGCTCAGTCAATCCAGGTGGCAGCGCAAAAGGGTCTTCCACGTTGTAGAAGTACCAAGTCAACCGAGCCATCCTCAATCCCGATGAAGCAGTTATTGAAGCGGTTGGTGGTGGTTAGACATCGCCTCCACCATAATGGGAAAGAACGACAATGAATTAAAGGCACGTCGATTCGCCGTTGGAACTGTCAAAAGTTAGATTGCGTATGACATAAGTTGCATGATCTTTCAGATGTTGACTGTCAGAAGCCATGCAGACGCAAATATTTCAATGCAGTGTCTTGATTTCATTGTTGTTGTTGTTCTGAGTATATGTAGGCATTTTCGCCATTTTTGTATCTATCGATGGTAGAGCTAAGCTCCCGAGTGTAAAGTTTCAGTAAACATTCTAGATTTCTGGGCTGTGTATCTGTGTTTGAGATTTCTTGTTTTATGACAAACAGTTCTCCTTTTTCCATCTGTGTTTTCATCTCATATCAGAGAGTTCATGATCGAATGATTCGCATGGACTGTTGCATTTATGTTATGATAAAGGATTTGTTATGACATTATTGTATTCTCTGGTCTTCTGTGTTTGATTGTAAGAGGATCTTGCATTCGAATGATTTCTTCTCTAGTCTGTTACAAACCTGATGTTTATGGTAGACCTTCGCACCTTTCTCATGAAAGTCTTCCCCCTACTCACCCTTACTACAACTCACTGTTTGAATTTTATCTAAGACCTCACTCGCCCATGCATGCCTGGACTAGTTTCTAAGTTGAGACGATATTGTTCCGAGTTTGCTTCCATTCAGTCACCCCTTATAAAAAAATCATGACATTAAACTGATGGGTGTCAGGCTCTTCTCCTGCAAGAAATACAGGAGTGACTTCTGACGCTAACAACATCATAGTTTGATTGCAAAGTCAGGTAAGTTTACAAAAATCGAATAGTCAAAAGTTTCATGAAAGAAATATGATCAAAAATCAAACCAAAATCAATACAAAAAAATCGAATATCAAATGGTGGGGGTATTTTGTTCATACAACCATATATCTCTTAGGCATGATTAAAATTGAAAGGTTCAGAAACAAGGAGAGCAACATGCTCATCGCAAGAAATCACAATTTTGTAATAAACCATATGCTTTCAATGAAATTTTAAAATAGAATAGTAACGATAGTTGAAATTTTTCATGCTTTCAGTCATGAAAACAAAGCATGAATAGATGATAAGAAAAATGCGATGATTTACAATTGTCATCTAGGGAAAATCTCATGAAGAGTAATAAAATTTCATAGACCCTGGGCAGCTTATAAAAATAATAGTTATATAATCGCTGCCAACATTGGTGACACGCTAGGAGAAGCAGTTATCTTTGTCACATGAATGAGTTCAGGTTAGAATAATCTAAAAAACTTCGAATCGAAAACAACCAAAAAGCTATTTGAACATCTCAAATAATCATAACGCAGTTCATTTTCAGACAACTTTTATTTTTAAAGAAACGAAAACTGGTGACAATCTTGGCAAAAGAGAGCCATGATATTAAGTTAAAATCTTCAATACTATTGATAGGGCCGCTGCTTCCAGCAGGTGTCCATAGCCTCGACAAGGATGTCAATTAACCCACTCTGATATCTGTATCTTGTCAAGAAATTCTAGATCATAACGAAGGACGTTTAAGGTCAAAACATAATCCATATATGAGAATTTTCTTTTACCTGACATTGCTTTGCTGCCAGCGAGCCTGTTCAGTACCCCAACAAAGTTATTTTGGCGTCATGCATGAATTTACCCATTGCCAGCAGACCTGTTCAGTGTCTTGGTAGGTTTACAAGCACTTCCCACAACTCTTTGAAAGTTTATATTATATTTTTTAAATATATTCAATAGAGCGGGGTGACGCTAAAAATTCTAGTTTTTTAACACATCTTGATATGTCATAGACCTTGAAAAAAAAATTTAGTTGTCCTTCATCAAGATCTGGAAATAGTTTATTAATAAAATTGATTTTCAAGAACAGGGAGACATCGTTGAGTTGTTCTCTTAAAGAACAGGGACAGCGTAAAAGGGATTTTTATAGATGGTCGTGAATACTTTCAATTGCAGATTGAAACCAAGAAAACACTTTTCAAACATAAGTCATCTTTAACAAGGCTACAATTTCAGAGAAATACAACAATTGATGTTTTAACAACTTTCAGTAGTCATTTTTGAGGGGAAATTTTTATGTTTTCTTTGTCTGAGCTAGCCCGTGGTGTAGGCATATGTGTTTGAAAAGAAAGACCAATAAGAATAAATGAGAACCAAAACAAACTAGAAAAGAAAAACAAACAACAAATAAAAAAAAAACAGAAAATATTTACAAAGGGTGTATGGGAGCATCGTCAGGTAAAGTACTTTTTTAGAGCTTGGCCATTCATCATGAAGGTGTCTGGCTATCCCTCTAAATTATGTAAGTGAAAGGAACTGGGACCTAGTTTCTCAGCAATTAAAAATGGTCCCAACCACAAGTTCTGAAACTTAGTATGCTCTCCTTTTCCCTGATGAGGTTTGTCCCACTTAAGGACAAGGTCGCCTACCTCAAAATTTCTATCAGAGGCAGAATTGGAATCAAACCAGTTTTTAACAATGAGTTGATGTTGATCCAATTTTCTTTTTGCTTGAGACCTTACTTCCTCTAACTTTAACAAAGCGTTAATTTGACTCTCCAAGGGGGGACAGTCTTCTTCCTGTACCTTCTGCGATAACTGCAGAGATGGAAGAAGGACATGTGGTGGAAGAATCACTTCACTGCCGTAAATGAGAAAGAAAGGTGAATTACCCACGATAGTTTTAGTAGTTACTTTGTCAGCCCAGATTTCATTCAACAGTGCGTTATGCCAATTTTTATGGTTTTCGGAGACCGTTCTCTTGATAATTTTGATCAGATTTTTATTAGTTGATTCTGCCAAACCATTGTCTTGGGGGTAATAGATGACAGAGTACTTTAATTTTATTCCTTTTTCTAGAGAGAAATTTCTCATTTCAAGAGATGAAAAATAGGAAGCATTGTCAAATACTAGGCATTCATGGATACTGAAATGAGTGATAATATTTGAATTCAAGAAGGATATTACCTGGCTGGTATTTACATCTTTTAATGGGGCAGCCTCAGACCACCTGGTGAAATAATCTGTGGTTGTTATGATGTATTTATGCTACTATGAGGATGCCATATTGATTGGGCCTATAATATCTAGGCCCAACTGCTGAAAAGGGGAGTCTACTGAAACTGGTTGCAAAGGGAATGTTGGTGTCTATATCTGTCCAGATGCCTTTTGAAAAATCACACACTTGCGGCATAAGGCATGAGCATCTTTGAAAAGGGTTGGACAGTAATAACCAACTCTTAATACTTTGTGGGTGGTGGTGTCTCCACCAAAATGCCCACCAGCTTCCCCTGCATGTAACTCCAATAAGACTTTTTCTGCTTCATCTTTTTCAAGACAGTGCATAAGTATTCCATCAAAATTTTGGCGAAACAAAATACCATTAATCAGCTGAAAAGAAGAAAATTTTAATCTTAGTGCTCTCCTTTTTTGGGGATCAAGGTGACGGGGAGCTGATCCATGTATAAGACAAAATTTGATCTCGTCGTACCAGAAAATAACAAGGTTTTATGCACAACAGATTTGATTTTGATGGTGTTGATCAGGATTTAACATATCAGTTACATTTTGTTGTCCTATAGCTGAATCGGCAACCAACTTGCATAAAACTTGGCCTCTAACAATTTGTGTTGGGGTGATTTCTATGTCATATTCTTGTAAGGATGTGACCCAATTTGCCCTTTTTTCACCTAGTTATTTCTGTACTAACAAATTTCTGACAGTCGGGTAAGGGACAATGATTTTCATCCTAGATTTCAACAGATAATATTGAAAGTGTTTTACTGCTTTAAAAATGGAATGAGCTTGTTGATCTACTGCTGGGTAATTAAGTTCTTATCCCTTGAAGGCTGAGCTCATAAAGGCAATTGGGACTTCATTGTTTTCAGTGTTATTTTGAGTTAGGACAACAACGTAAGATCGATCAGAGGCAAACGTGTAGAGGGTGAAGTCTCACGAAAAATAAGGGATCATTAGAGAAGGAGAATCTATTATGTCCTTTTTTATTGAATCAAAAGCCTGACTTTCTAAAGGTCCCCAATGGTATTGTACATCTTTTTTTATTAAATTTTGTAATGGTCTCACCATTTCTGAAAATCTAGGGATGAATCTCCTAACAAAGTTTATATGTCCTAAGAAAGATTGCATGGAATTTTTTGACGAGGGAGGGGGTAGTTTCAAAATGAATTGGGTCCTTTCAGGGTCGATAATCATCCCTTCATTTGATACAATGAATACGAGGAGCTTACCTTGTTCTACAGCGAAGACATATTTTTTAGGATTTAAAGAAATGCAGTACTTACGACATTGCTGTAGAACAGATCTTAAATAAGCTATATGATCTCCTTTATTTTTTTAGAAGACAGTGATGTCATCTAGGTAAACTACTACAGATTGATTGATTAAGCCGCGGAAAGTGATATCCATCGCTCTCTGAAAAGTGGCACTTGCGTTTATGAGCCTAAAGGGCATCTTTCTATAAGCATAGGTGCCCCATGGGGTACGGAAGGTATTTTTGAGTTGGTCTGGGAGAGACATAAGGACTTGGTTATACCCTGAAAAACCATCCAACAAGGATAATCTTTCAGAACCAGATACTTGTTGAAGGATCTGCTCCATGGGAGGGACAGGGTAGTTGTCTTTATCAAACGCTTGGTTAAGATTTCAGAAATCGACACATAGTCGGATTTCACCACTCTTATTTCTAACAGGGACAAGATTAGAGACCCATTGTGTGTGCCTTACTGGAAAGATTATTTTAGTGTTCAGGAGTTTGTTTAATTCCTTCTTGACTATTGGTTCGAGTTTTGGGTGCATATTCCTTAACTTTTGTTGAAAAGGTTGGGTCTGGGGTTTCATGGGAATAATGTGTTGTATGATGTTAGGATCAAAGGTTTTTAGGTCGTCGTATGTCCAGGAAAAAACATCTTTGAATTTCTTAAACAACTTAATAAATGCTACCTTTTCTTGCTCAGAGCACCCCAACCCCAAATTGATGCACTGTGGGTTGTCTTTAGTTCCCAAATTTACTTTTTCATGTGTCAAGGAGGAACTATTCATTTTACAATTCACTAATTTTCTGAACTTATTGTGAAGATCATAAAAATTTTCTAACCTAACCACAGATTTCAGGATAGAGTTTACCATGTCTGATGCATATTCTGGGGATCTCGGATCTAGTATTACCATAAATTCATGAAGATTTTCATGATGGGTACCTTCGTCGATCACTGCACCCTGGAAAGTTTCTTCCATATGTAGAAAACTAATGATCTGTTGATCGTCATCGAAGACTCTCCAATTTGTGATGTTGTCCGGGACGGATGGTTTGAACAACAATTCGACGGAAAATGCATTCAGAGATAGGCCTTCTGCAGGAAAAAGTTTTGAAGCGACGTTAGCTAACAAATCAGCTTCAGAATTATTCGATCTAGGAATAGAATTTATGTTGAACGCAGAAAACTTGTTCATTAAATTACATACCTCTGTCTGATAGCTTTCTAGGTGCAGAGATAAACAGTGGATAGAATTTTTTACCTGTCTAACCACAATTTCTGAATCACCAAAAACAGTCAAATTCTAAATGTTTAAATCTAGTGCTTTTCTGAGACCTTGCAGGAGTGCCTCATATTTGGTCGTGTTGTTTGTACATTCAAATTCTAACCAGCAAGCAATCAAAGTCTTGTTACCTGCTGGATCAATGAGAATGCACCCCGCACCAACTCCTTCCTTAGATTTTGAAACATCGAAGTAAAAAGACCATATTTGATTTTTGTCAGGTGCATGTGACCACTGAGAGAAGGTTGTTGACTGTGTGCATGTCATAATTTCAGATTGTTGTTCCGGGTCAGTGATGGTAGAAGTTTCGGCCATGAAATTGCCAAAAAAAGTGTCCATTCCCTGTATTTCAGGCGAATTGGCAGAAGCAGTGAATGGTTCATTGGGATCATTTAAATGAGTTATTGTGAACTTAAGATAACGTTCATGCTTTACCTTGATTCTGTTAGGCTTTCCATTCTCGGGCAGCCACAAGTGAGACCAATCCRTTGCAAAATAGCCATGTAATTGTTCTGACCAATATCTACTTAAAAACAAACCATATACTTCTGGGATATCTACAACAATGATATCAATCACTTGATGGACTTTAGTATTAGATGATAATCTGATAAGCACAATTTTTAATTCGCCTATCACTTTAACACTAGTTCGATCAAGCTAGATAATTTTGAAGCCGGATAGTTGAACTTCAGCATTAATTTGTTGACAGACATACCAAGGCATTACGTTAGATGATGCACCTAAATCTACCATACAGTTATGTACATTCCTATTGAAAAATTCAAAAGTCAACAAAAAGGGATGGACATTTCTGCAAGTATTGACAGTAGAAGTTTGTTGTTTTTTAATCCCAGCCCCTGAAACTAGTTTATCTGCATTTGTTACACTATTTACAGGAAGGCCTCTTTTATCATGATATTTGGATGTCATTTTGGCGGAGGCCTTTTGAGGAGTTTTGGGGCTGTTTTCAACAACTTTATTGTTGTTTGGATTGTTGTTTTTGATGTTTTCTGCAATATTCTGCAGCATCTTTTGCAAAAGAAAAGGGAATTTTAATAATTCGTAAACATAAATGTTAGCCCTAAGTTTTTTTAGATCATCAATCAAATCATAATCTAAACTTGGGTTTGCTGAATTCTGTTTAGTCTCAATTGATTTAGACTGTTTTGGAGGCACAGTAGTTGCAATTTCAGAAGAAGACTTATTTGTTGTCTTGCTCCTGGTATTGTAAGGATGCACTGTTTCAAAATTAGCTTGAAAAATGCTATCGGAAAAATGTCTGAAAATGTTTGGGGAGGATTCGTCTTCTTCTACTATCTCTTGTTTAGCTACTTATTTAGGAATCTCGGAAGGAATCAAGTTATCATGTGCTTCTAGGATCGTTTGAATAGAAAATTGTAAGCTTTCTAGATTCAGGCCTTCAGAATTTGAGTTAGGTCGGTTTGTGGGAAAAGGATTCCTAAAAGGGGGTTTGTAAGGTCGTTTGCTTGAAGAAGCTTCTTCAGCCGACCTTTTCAAATATATAACTTGATTGGATAACTTCTGAACGACTTTTCGTAAGTTTTCTAGATCAGAACTCTCTGGTTGAGCTTTGTTTTAGGGAGGTCTAGGAAGGATTTCGATTTTCTTCTTGGAGGATGAACTAGTCTCTATCTCGTTACAGGTATTGTCTTTTAAGCTGAGAATATCTTTCTTGATTTGACTCGCCTCCTTGAAGGCTTCTAACAATGTGGCTTTCTTGGACCTCTTTACCCAAATGGCTATGTTTTGATGTAAGGCTTTCATGTAGTATGTGACAATAAGATTTTGATGTAAGGCTTTCATGTAGTATGCGACAATTCGGTTCTTTAGTGTCAGGAACCTTTGATTAAAGTATTTTATCTTTTCTTTGGGGTTCATTTTTAAACTAGAAAGCTCCATGACTAGAACTTCAGGAGACTTGGCATCTCCGAACTTCTCAAGGAATCATGATTCAAATTTATCCCATGACATGATGGTGTGGGGTTGTTGGGAAAAGTACCAGGTAGAGGCATTGCCTTCAAAGGTGTAGGAAAAAAATATGTACACTACATATTTGTTCTCAACACTACAGAGCCTAATGGCTAGCATAAAAATTTTGATGTGATCTTCAACGATCTACTTGGAGTCTGGGTCAAATTTAGGGAGCCATTTCTCTAGATGTTTAGGCAAAGGATGTTGGGGGCCAAATATAGCCACTACATCTTGGTCGAGCCAATGTCTAGCGGGATTGTTTGGATTTACCATAGGTGTGCGGGGTGTCGAAGTCCAGGATGAAGAACTTCCTTCATCTGATGATTCTTCTCAAGAAGAAGAAGGAGATGAAGGGGGTGGTGATGGTGGAATACTAGATCCTCCTGCTGTAGGAGTGAGGATATGATCTGGATCCATAGGTTTTAAGGTAAGATCAATACCTTCAAGTTTCTCTCTGATATCAAAGAAGTCTAATGGTTGGTTCAAAGGTCGACCTGGTTGTCTGATACAATCTAAGGCACTATGCGTTCTTATGAGGGATTGACGAACAATTTCTTGTATGTTGCCACCTGGGGGATTTGGAGTTACTGATTCAATGGTGATCCATGGATCATCGTTTGATGTGGTTTCTATTTGAGGGACAATGTTTTCCTCTGAATGACTTATAGTTACTATAGGTGAGTGGGTAGGTGGGGGAGGATTCTTGCAACCTCCTCATGCCATTAATAGTTTTCAGGCCCTCCTTCTAACGTGATTTGTTGATGGGCGAAATTGACCACTCGTCAACTGGAGGAGTGAATCCAGTCTGGGGTTGTCTAATTAACCCAAGCCGTTTGGATTAATACACTCCAATGGGTTTTGCGACTCCGTTGGCCGATCTAAGTCCTAAAGAAAGAAAAAAATAACTAAAGGAAAAACAATAACCTAATAAATAATAATTACTAAAATCTATAAGTACATTTAAATATATATATGTACAAATTATTTAACCAAAATATGATCAATAACTTTATATGCAATCTGTACAAAACATGAGTTTTAATCTAAACTCGTAAAAATCAAATGTAAATTAGTTACTTTAACAACAGTAATAAAGAAAAGTGAAAAAACTATTTAATTTTTTGGTTTATTTTCTTGGATGAATACATTCATGAAATCAAATATTAAACTACTTAATCGAACATAAAATTATAGGTAATGGAAATCGTACCATATACATAAAATTTATAAAATAAACAAACTAACAAAATAAAATAATAGACTAACATATTAACGCATCCAATGTCTATTCAACAGGGAATATCCAACCACCTTATCCGGGAAGTAAACCTGCAACGGATCATAATGTTGTTCCGAACAAAAGTGAAACAATGCACTGGAGATTGATTTTTGATAAAAGAACATAAAAGGGACACAGTTACAGTGATCTAATGATTTACAAGTAATTATGACGAGATAAATCTTCCTATAAGAACTTGCATGCAGACATTCAACATAAATTAGAGATGAATCTCCTAATTTAAATTGGATAGATGATCACTATGTATATATTCTATCTGAGACATAAGATATGGGCAACATATAAAATGAATCATGTCAAATGATAATAAATAACAACAACGAAATCAATCACCATCTATTATCAAATCAGCATAAACATAACCTAAATCAAAACATCATACAGAAAAGCTAAAGCTATAACGTGCATTCTGTTTCAGTCAAGTCCGCAATAAAAACGCCCATAATGTTGCCCCAAGTTGAGATGAGAAATGTTTACAAAATGATATGTTTATATAGGTTTCAGGAAACATAACTATTTCCTGCTGATATGATCAAATTGGTTTCAAAAAATAAAGGGGGATGCAACCACTCTGATTTCACTAGATATCAAAAAACTACCAATAGTCTAATTCTGTTTACTCAAAATACAAAATTGATATGGATGGGAGATATCAAAAAGAGTCTCATATCATATTTGAAATCATGGGATCCTTAATTATCCTGAAAACAAAAGAAAATAAGAAGATCTCATATATGTTTTCTGTCATCAAATCAAACAATTCCAATTTTCTTAACTGGCTACAGAATCTTGTGATTCTGTAGCTAGTTATAATAGCAAATGCAATCTTATTTTATTGAATAAACAAAAAAAACTAATCTTAATAATAAAAATAGTTTATTCAATCAAACCAAATATCCTAACTTAATAATGACAATAATCGTGCTAACAAAATCATACCTCAAATCATAAAACCAAATCATGTCAAGAAACTTTGGAATTAATGATAGTTGTAGCTACCTCTACGTTTTTGAAAATCACATGACCTCTAGTTTTCAAAATCTTCTCCTTCCCTTGGATGATGGATTCAAGTCTGTTGTTTTCATTTGTCAACATATCAACCTGGTCTCTTAAAGACTTGATTCGTGACTGTAGCAGTGGGACATCGGTATAGTATCTGTCGATCCATGATCGACACACATCACATTGTGACTGTAAGGAGTTTGCATTAGAATGAACAACATTACGGGTTGGAGAATCCTGCATGCAAATGGTAGATTTCTCACAGGGCTGGATATTAAGAAACTTTGGGTTTCCCTTTAGACAAGGAGGCAAATTATTAACATAGTTATAGGGTCGGTTAGGGTATAGCCCAAATGACACAGGGTCTTCTTTAGCAAGGAATTTGTCAATTTCTGAGTCTGAACTTTCACTTAATTCAATAATGTTGATCATGTCTGCATGGGGGTTTGTTTTATTATGAAGACTTCGAGAAATTAACTGACAAGCCCTTTTGTTTTTGAAATTGACATCAACTCTACCTTTTAACTTCTTTCCTGTAGGTTTCTTCACGATTTTAATACAATCCTTTGGATGTGCAACCGGTTGAATATCCTGTTGAATGACCTTAGGGTAGCTCGAGGGTTCACTGTTAGGGGAAAAATCACAATTCTGGAGAGGTGGAAGAGAGGTCGTTGGGTTCACAAGGGTTTCCTCAACGACTGGCTTATCTACTTCTCCCAACTCAGGGTTACCAAAACCATTTCACATAATGAACGAATCCCAACAATCATTTTGTGACTCTAACTGGTGCATGAGGATGATTTTAATCATGACATGATGAAAAAGACTTGAATCTGACCTCTGTTTCCTAAATCATTTCCCCATTTTATACAAACTTCTGAGTAGGTAATAAGGCATATTCAATGGAAAACCAATAAAACTCATAAGCAGGCGTAAATGATATAGGAAAACAAGTTTGAATCATCCTTCATATGTGATGAATTGCTTCACTACAGCAGGTAAATCATTCCACCTAGGTTTCAAGAATGAAATTGGCATACCTCGATCACAACTGGTTATTTTTCGTGAGGTAAACAGTAAGGTCCAAGGGACTTCCTCCACTTTCGCGTTTTTGAACCATTTCTGACCAACCACTGGCAATCCCATGGCTTGAATTAGGAACTCTTCAGTTACTTCCAATTGCACATCACTGATTTTTTTCCTACAACCATCAAAGTTTAAGGCAAACTCTTGGGTGACCTGAAGATTAAAACCCTAAAACTTTTTGATGCAAATATGCCAACCATTCCTTTCCAAATATTCCCTAGCATTATCATATGAGAGCAGGGTTTGGATTCCATTCTGTTCAACCCTTACCATCGGAGCCATACTGAACGGGCAGGTAAATAACACAAAACACACAATTAGGGTTTCCAAAAAATAAATAGAGGCAAAGCCCCAATCTTTATCAATACATGTTGTGATGATTCAAATGATGGGCAAGGTGTTTAATCAAAATGTGTGTGAAGAGTTTTGTGAAACCCGAGACCATTCTAAGGAGTAATGGCAACATGTACATTGTATGCCACCTCGGTATTGGGTACATGCTAGGACCAAAGTACTCTGAAAACATAAGTGTGCACATCATAGTTTGATTGCAAAGTCAGGTAAGTTTACAAAAATTGAATAGTCAAAAGTTTCATGAAAGAAATATGATCAAAAATCAAACCAAAATCAATACCAAAAAATTGAATATCAAATGGTGGGGGTCTTTTGTTCATACAACCATAAATTTCTTAGGCATGCTTAGAATTGAAAGGGTCAGAAACAAGGAGAGCAACATGCTCATCGCAAGAAATCATAATTCTGTAATAAACCATATGCTTTCAATGAAATTTTAAAAATGAATAGTAACGATAGTTGCAAGTTTTCATGCTTTCAGTCATGAAAACAAAGCATGAATAGACGATAAGAAAAATGAGACGATTTACAACTGTCGTTTAGGGAAAAGCTCATGAAGAGTAATAAAATTTCATAGACCCTGTGTAGGCAGATTATAAAAATAATAGTTATATAATCGCTGTCAACATATAGTTTGTCTCTTTTCCTCATGCCCGACCACCCTGAAAGTCCAATCATTTCCTTGCTCAAAATCAATGAAGTACTCTGCTTGATCATCGAGATCCTTTTTTTTGTTCCCAATGAGCCATCGAAGACCTCTGGGTAGTGAATCCATACACTGATATTACACTCCTACCTAAGTTTTAAATATTTTTAAGTTGTTTCTTGAGCTCTGAAGACCTCATCTCCAGTCATCAGATGCCATTGGCTTCTTGAAGATGGATACTATACATGTATATATTTTGATTTTGAGATGTAGATCCATTGTGTACTTCTCGCGGATACACTTTATATAGTTATATGGCATGGATCTATGGTGTATTTTATTGGCAGCCATGATTTTATTTCATCTCGAGCATGGGTATGCCCGCCTCGGTGAGAGAAATTGTTATTTTGTAGATGGCACCTCCTGAACTTTGGTCCTTGGGCTCACTCACTTCGTACGTTGGTGAAGATTTGTAATTTATTTTGGCCATTAGATTCTCTTCTAACCTTATACATTAGGGGGCATCTATTATAACCCTAAATTTCACCAGACATGCATATATGGCATCAGGCCATCTTACTTCCTATATTTTCCAAGCCATCACTAAAAACATCTTCTAAAAAAACATTGTTTTGAAGGTGTACGCACCCTACACCACTACTTCATGTGTACACATGCTTTCTTCACCACTACAACTCGCTTACACTCACAAAAAGCACGAAAAATGAAAATTTCAAAGGAATATGGGTTTTTAGGCCATTACCTAACCAGTTGACTTCCCATAGCCAGTCACCCCAACCGTTACTATCTCTTTTGGCCTATAAAAGAAGGTGTTGGGGTCCCATTCTAGGAAGAAGCATGAGAGCATATAAACTCTTCCCATTTTAGTATTCCCCCTTTGCCCCAATATTTTTCAACCACATTGTGAGTTTGAGCCATAATTCATTTTTCCTCCATTGCAAGCCTTTTCCATTTCCCTAGAGATAATTTAAGAGGAGAAGAAGACGTGCAAGAAGTTGGTGCATGGTGAAGAGGAGCCCAGGACTGAGTTCGAGGATAAGTTGTTGGTCTCATATTGTAAACGACTTTTCTGATATTAATATAAAGAAATACTTTTTCCATCCCGCTAAATGATATCTTAAATATTTATGATTTGTTTACATTTCTTGGTTATGATGTCTAACCCACTAATCCATATATAGAATGCATGCTTGTAGTTTATTTTTTGTCTTTTGGTGAATGCAAGTTGTCCTTAGGAGGAGATCTGCAGTCGAGAAACAACTGAGCGCAAAGGGATCGACACCAGACGTGGAGTTTAAGGTATACCTACCGGATCCCTGTACTTTGTATTTTATGTATGATTGTGGGGTGATGATGGGATAGTTGTTAAAAAGTAGGAGACTTTAGACAGTTAGCTTTGCCTGCACTTTAGAACCCCGGTGTATTCCATAGAGGGGTTTTCCCACTATAGCACCCGTCCTTTTTTTGTTTTTCATAGTCAAATGAATGCTATGATACAAAGGAGGAAAGGATTGTCATAAGTAATCAAAAGTAGTTGCAACAGTGGAAGATACCGATGCTTAATGCAAGGAGGTGCATGCGGGAAATGGACACTCGGGGGAATGTTTCCTCTTGGGTATAGGGTGTAAAAATGAAAAGGATATAAACAAGGCTCTACTTGGTTGAGGATGAAAACTGTTGAGGTGAATGGCTTATAATTCAAAAGAGAGAACCATCAATAGGCTCAATACTGCAAGCAAGGGCATGAGATGCAATTATAACTTAACTCCAAAAAATGTCCTTTTTCGTAATATTAGTCTAATTGTTTTGAAAAAGGGATAAACTTGTACCAAATATACATCCTTTCAAATCCAATTTATGAGTGTGAAAGAGACAAGTTCACTTGGCAATATTTTCTCTTTTTGAAAACGAGTCAGAAAAGAGCTTAAATCAAACTCGCTTGGGAGTCCTCTAGGTATAGGTTAGCATGTTTTATGAGTAATAAATGAGGTTCAACATAAATTCATGTGTTAGCTATAAGGGACTCCCGGTCCTACGAAATAATCTCTGCATGGGCACCAAATGAAGCAGAGGATATAACTAGGGTACCTGTGTTTGGTAAGTCTCTACCATTCTATAACGACACTTCTAGTTGCAGATAGAAGGTTCTATGTCGCTATAAAATGGGTCTGTACCTAAGGCATATGAGAGACATTTATAGGATTATGAAAATCTGTATGATGGAATGGATACCTATCCTATATGTTGGGTAGTGAAAATACCTATCCAAAGTTATGAACGGGCGACATGGCACTGAAAACCGCAAGAATACCTAGATAAAACTACAAAAACCAACTCAATCCACTGTCTTATTAGTTCATTAGGTCAAAATATTGTTCAAAACTATGCAAAGTGGGTAAAAATTTGTTATAAATAGCAAAACAAAAAATTACTATACCATTTGTATTTTTTACCCAAATAGTGGATTTTGGACCAAATTACCTCTAAAATTCAATTGGTGATTGCGGGAGCTACAAGTGAAGGAATCGACGAATGTCTAGACCGGGTAACTCATCTTCCTCTCCTCTATATTTTCAGTGGATTAGATTTTGTAATTAGGTTCCATTTTTTAAGTTATTTAGGGCACAAATTGAAACTTTAGGTGTACGTGGGCTACAGTTCATCGGGTCACGTATACACATGCTTATACGCAACTGTCTAAAATACAACCAGCATATAATCATCCCTATATGCAACCCTGAACACTAAAACCAGTGTATATGTTGGTTAACAATGTTTTTTAGTGGTTGCTAACTCAAAAAATGGTTTGTCTCTTGCAGGGTGGTGCTAGAGTGGAGGGAAAGAGAACATGAGGAGGTAGATGTTGCAGTGGAAAGAGATCCAGGGGCCCAAATGGCCTTGAAAAGATGCGGTCTATATAATGTTTGGGCTCTCAAAGGTATGTGGACTCAAGTGATGTTTCTACAGTTTCTCATGGATTAATAAGATCCAGATAATGAGAGCTTCAACCTTTATGGACAACCATTAAGGATTGAAGTCGAGAACATTTATTTTTTGATGGGATTGTCACATCGAGGTGAGGTGGTCAACCTCAAATCCCAGGGATATGGGAACAGTATGAAAATAGAGGAATACATAGATGCTCATTGCATTGTAGGGACTGAGAAGGTCAGGAGTCAACAACCCATTAGAGAGATAAACAATCTTAGTCTCAAGATTGTTTTCCTCATTTTGACATGGATCACAAGATTGACCTCTCTACACTAGCCATTGAGGACACTTATGTTCTACTCAGGGGAGTGCTTGAGAGCCACGGTGTATGACTAGTGCACCTCACTACTGGCTAACATGAAGAGAGAGTTGAAAGAATGCAAATAGGGCAGTAAAAGAAACTTCAGGTTTTCTTCTATCCTGTGTAGAGTTTTCTTCGAGTGGGTTCCAAGTTTGGGACCTAGAGTTGATATTATTCCATGTGGACCTCATGATCCATCCATGGCATGGTGGACTGAGGTGATGAGGTGGTAGGGGGGATTTAGGGTGCCAACACCCTACAACGATGACTTATTCTTCTAGTGGAGACAACAGGTCATAGATATGGATGACTATTGATGTAGCCCCCCTACTCCCCTGTAGGGATACATGACCTCCTGGTCAAGGATCTCTGATTATTGAGTCAAATGACTCTCTGAAAACTTAATGGTCTCTTTTTGTATCTAAAAATGGGCCCTTTCAACTTCTTGGTGCAGTTCTAATAGCACCCTCAACCGTCCCTCTCGCTCTCCTGCGAAATATCAGAGTATTGGGCATTAGATCCTTTTTCTGATAAGCCCCCTCTTGATGTGACCTTAAGCGATGAAATCTCGTGACCACACGATTGCGAGCATGGAAAAAGAGATTTATGATCAAACTACGTTTTGGCACACAATTCTCCTTGAGCCTCCATGTGTCCTCTTTCCAAAACCACGGTCTGACTTTTGTCCAATCCTCAACGTTTCAAAGTTCATGCAACTCTTGTCCTCGAAATGCTATGGGACCATCGATCTCCCGATATTGACAGTACTGTCTAAACTGATGGTCCAGATATTCCCTTTTCAAATCAATGGACCGGATCTTCCCCTCTTGAACAAACAGATGTGATCTCCTTCATGATTATGGACTTCAAAATTTTCAAGTCTCAAATCCTCCTTTCCTCCTTACGCCAATCTTCCGGATTTGATGATCTGCGGACACATGTCCTCCTAAATCAACGACCCCACTTCTACTTCAGGTTTTTGACCTTTCAACTAGATCAATGGTAATGTGGCCCTCTTCTCTATCAGTGGACGAGATATCCTTCGGGTCTTCAAACTTATGAGATTCTCAAATCTCAAACTTCACCCTTTTCCCAATGGATTTTATCTGAAGGCTATAATCCACTGATAGGTGTCCACTTGATCTGACGATTGAGGATTTCATCGGGTATTTACCCAGAGTACATGGATCTATTCTAGTTCTCTCTTGATCTAACAACTATGAATTACTTCGAGACTTTACCCAGAGTCCACAAATTCATGCCATGTCTCTTCTTGATCAAATGGTCCAGATTCACTTCGAACGATCCAGTGCTTGAGATTTGCTTCGGCTGATCTGACGGCTCAGATCTACTTCGGATGATCGGATGATTGATATTTTTCTTCGGCTCTACGACTCTCCGAACTTCGGAAATATCAATTCTCAAACCTTGGTAAGTTCTCTCTCCTGCGTTTGAAAAGTGATAAGGCTTATTCCCCTTGCTCTGATCAGATGACTGTTGATCCCTTGCACTGTGATCCAATGACCATTTTTGCTCCTCCTCTTGAGCTTCTGATTTCTTCTGACTTAGAAGACTTATGAGTCTTCAAAGGTTTCGACCTTTTCTCCTCCTACGAGTCTGAATCTTAGATCTCGTCAACACTTATGAAAGTGTTATCCCTTCTAAGATTGATCCTTAAAGGATTTTTAATTCCCACGCACTCCTTGTGTTCGGGGATTTTGATAACTCGGTTTGAAGGATTTCTTGAAAATAAATTATTCTCATCCTCTTGACGTTCCTCTGTTATGGTTCTTCGATGCTTGGTCACTTATTGACATTGTGCACTCCTTGAACCTAGTCTAAGTTTCCTATGATCTCTCTCTTAACTCTTTCTAAGTCAATCTGAGACTCAGTCGATGCACTCCTTACGTTCGAGATGCACACCTTGCATATGAGTTTCAGAAGAGAAGCAAGTGAAACTTATCCAGTTTCTTCACAAACTCATATAATGAACTTCTCTAACAATCATACATGAACGAAAGTGAACTAAACAACATACACATAATGAAAAATTCATTCAATCACACACTAAAATGAACACAAACCAAGATTTGGGACAATTCCATCTGTTCTATTCATTCATGAAACAAATTACATGATATTGCAGTTCTCCACCGCATTTTTCTTCTACTCTATTGTGCTCTATTGATCCCTATCTCATAATACTTTTACAATTCAACAATGACTATCTAAGGATTGGATCCACGAGCTCTCTCATCCTGTATTCAACCTATTCTATCAAGTCATAGCGGTTACCTACTTTGTCATATTAAAATAACTAACAGTTATTACCAGATAAGAGTCAACAGTCTATATATGAAACCCCTTACAATCCTATACGACTTTACAAACATGACATATTTAAAAATGTTGTTTCCAAAATATCTCAACAACTCGATTTACTCCTGAGTTAATTGTTGATTTGAAATCTGTCATGCTGAGATGTCGTTTCTTTGCCTCCACTCTTGCATCTTTGACTTTGAAGGAGATGCTCCTACATCATAATCCTCTAGTTAAAATTTTCGTTGACTCCTCTCCATGAGCTCCTGCACTATTTTTCCATGCTTCAAAATATCAAGTTCTGTGACTCAACTTGAATCTTCCATTGGATGGTCTTTCCACTTCACTAAGTATTCAGGATGTCTGTTCCTCCTGGTCTTCTTTTCATCTATCTATTCAATGATTTTCTCCATCTGAGTTTTTTCTGCTATGGGAAATTGTTCTTCGCACTGAACTTCCTTCTGATCATCTAATTCTCCAACCTCATCTCTCCTGTAAGGATACAAGTCTACAACATTGAATATCGGTGATATCCCAATGTTTTCCAAAAACTCAATTTCATAAGTGTTGGCTGCGAATTTTCTGAGAATCTTGAACTATCCTATCTTCTTCATATTCAACTTGTTATATGTTCTCCTTGGAAACCTTTCTTTTTTAAAATGAGCTAAGACTTCATCTCCTACCTCGAATTTAACTTCTCTCCTCTTTTGATCAACTCTATTCTTATATTTTAGGTTGATGTCTTGTAGCTTCTCTCCGACTCTATCATGGAGTTTATGCATTTATGTTGAAAAATCCTCTGCTCCAACACTTCTGAACTCTTCTTGATTCATATCTCTCAACTCTGTAATCCCTCTTGGTTGTATACCATACACAATTTCAAATGGACTTTTCCATGTGCTTCTATTCACTGAATTGTTAAATGAAAATTATTCTTGTGCCATAATCTAATCCCATTGATGACCCTTCTCAGTGACTAAACTTCTTAACAAGCTTCCCAGTCTCCTGTTTACTACTTCAGTCTATCCATCTATCTGAGGGTGATATGTTGAACTAAAGGAAAAAAAAATCCCCAGACTCTTCCATAGAGTCCTCCAAAAGTGTCCTACAAATTTGGTGTCCCTGTCTGAGACTATACTACTAGGAAATCCATGTAGTCTCACCACTTCTCTAAGAAACAAATTGTCCATGTGTGTAGCATTGTTTGTTTTCTGGCATGGTATAAAATGTGCCATTTTTGAAAATATATCCACCATAACAAATAAAGAATTGCTCCCTTTCTGAGTTCTAGGCAATACCAAAACAATTCCATACTAATTGCATCCCAAAACCTTTCTGGAATTGGTAATGGTTGATACAAACCAGTGTTATGTTGTCTTCCTTTTGCATACTGACAAATGTTTCATTTGTTCACAAACGTTTTCACCTCTTCCCTCATGATCGGCCAATAATATGAATTACTAAGCTATGCAAATGTCTTATCATGACCAAAATTTCCAACTAAACCTCCACTGTGTTTCTCTTTCAGCAGGTTATCTCTCATTGAGAATTTTGGTATCCATAGTTGGTTTCCCTTGAACAATAATCCATCCTAGATCAAATATTCATCACATGGGCTTCTTTCTCCCAACAAAGTATTATTGCATGCCTCATAAGATTCCTTAAAAACTGCATCTTCTCTATACATGTCCTTGAGGTGTTCAAACCCTAAGGTGTCCACTTGGAATTCCTATACAATCAAAATCCTCCTGCTCAAAGCATATGCAACTTTGTTAGCAGTTCCAACAATATGTTTAATAATAAAAGTAAATTTTTGCATAAATTCTACCCATTTAGCATGTCTCTGATTCAACTTTTCTTGCCTATTAATAAACTGCAAAGCTTGGTTATTGTTGTTGCAAGAGTTTGTTACCCATGATTTTGTTCATCATGATGGTGTACTCAGGCTCCTCATAAGAACTTTCTCCTGAGAAAATAGACATTCATCTCTTCCCATAAAACATACTTTTGAAGAGGGTTCGCAGGCTGCTAGTATAATAGGGTGCGAGAATGACCCATTCTCGCAGGATTTTTTAAGCCAGAGTGCAAACTTCTCGCACTGTGCTGAATAGCTAGGGTGCGAACTCATCCTAAAGATTGGAGAAAGATGGATTCTCGATGGTTCTAGAAGGGAATATTCTAGAAGAATGGGTTGGCATTCGAATGGTTATCCTTGTACTGGATTCCCTGATATTTTGGGATCATTCTTATCTAAGTAACCATCTCATTCTCTCCTATATATTGAGGGAATTCTCATGGAAAATGTTAAGAAAGATTCATTGGATAATTGGTGAAAGAATTGTGTGAAGGACTTAGCTTGAACAGGAGCTTGGAGACTTTAGCAAGTCTATCAAGAGGATTTGATCTTCTTCATACAAGGATTGAGAAAGTGTGTGTGTTGGAGCCAACATCCACTGAAAGGGAGCTTGAAACATCAAGGCGATCAGGTTGTAATGTTCTACTTTCAATTAATATGATACAGTGGCATGTTCCTTTCCCATAAAGCTATTCTCACTTTATTGTGTAATTCCTTGATCATACACATAAGTTGACAGTTGAATATATTGTGCTATCTTCGCTTTGGTTGGTTTCTGTTGTCTTGGTCTTGACTTCACGAGAGCACTGGAGTGAAGCGGGAGCAACAGAGACCCTAGGAAGTGATACAAAGGTATATTACTTGTTCCTCCCTACTAGCTATTTCAATGGTCAAAACTTAGGGAAAGAGTCATGTCTTATCCCTTTTTGTTCTAGATCCAGGTGGATCTAGGGAGATCTGTTAGTGTCTGCACCTACTGAAGAGTTCGATAACAAAATTGGCGACTCCGTTGGGGATATAATCCATGTTCTTTGTGGTTTTTGGTATTTTTCCTTGGCCATTTTCTCTTTCCTTACCTTTCTCCATTCATATCAATCTCTGAGTCTTCAGGATACCCTGATAGACACTATGGGTCCAGAGGCCTCTTCAAATTTTGTGTCTTTCTCGAAAAATTTGATTAGTTTCAGATATTCTCGCACTGCACTCCATAGAAGCCTACGAGAACATATTGAGTTCGCACCCTGCTTTTAGGTTCAGTGCGAGGTTCTCGCACTCTGCTCAAAGATTACCTGTGAGAATGCCATATTCTTGCACTATGTAACACTCTCAGCCTGCGAACCCATTTTTTCACAATTTTTGCTTTAAGACTTTGGCATGATCAACTTCCCAGATCATTATAAATGCCTAACTAGACCTTTGTGGACTTTTGGTTGATGTTCTCTTGTCTTTGTTTTTGTGCACGAACAGTCTTAGGATTTCAAAGTCTCTTCCTGTCACTTTTGTCTTGGCTTTCATTTCTTGACTTCTCTCTGCAAAGACATACTCTATGATCTTGGAATCTGAGTGTGCTTGTTTAGTTAAGAATCGGTGATCGGTTGAAAGTTGAGTTTCTTTGTCTTTATCATTTGCTCATTGTTTGAAGGATCATTTTCCCCATACAATTGAAAATACAAGTTTGGTTTGATCGTTATTTTTGTTTCCATTGAAAGAGTGGTTTGGGTTTTCATCTATTGCTTGTTCATTGGTTTTCAATTTTCTGCACTCTCACCATCCGGGTGTAGGTCCTTTTTGAAAATTGAATAAACATTTTTCTTTCAAAATTATTTTCGTCTTCTAAAGCATTGAAAATCAATTGTTGAAATTATTGAAAATGAAACAATAGAGAATTGTTATTTGTTACATGATTTGTTGCAATTGCATTTTTAAAGGAAATTGTGTCTTATAGTTCAAGTTTGATCTGGAAAACTTCTCTTTCCCTCCCATACCTAGGATTCATTGAACAAAAATTTCTATTTTTCATTCTTATCCATGCATCGTTGGGTCAGAGTCATATACAAAATTAGTTTCATCTCCACTTCCTTTGAGTAACAACAACCCTTAACAACACTACGCAATCATAAAATTTAACTAGTAACTCTTTTCTAGGGCTCTATTACACCAACATTTATCCAAGTTAGCACTTTGGAGTAGGAAGAGAGATACACTCTCCAAATCACAAAACACACAATAGAATATTGTGTTAGGGAGTGTCAAAATTCCATTTGCAACATTTTGTCCTGGGAAGCCCTTCTCAAACAAGGGTCAAACATGAGGTCGCATTGATATTGGCAGAGTTACTCACCCTTCTTTGTTGATATCAGTGTAGAGATTGCATGTATTACGGGGATCACTCAGAGGTATACCCACAATGATGACTGTAAGCCTTTTGAGTTGATTTCGGGCTAGATACCCTGCCCTTGCATGTAGATCGGACTGCCGACTGTCCCCCCAAGATTTATTGTTGTTGGTGGTAGCCTTAGTGGCCTATCTTTCTAGGTTCTTACACGAGGTGACTGTGAAGGGGAACGTCTTCATGGTACCTGGAATTGACATTGACCAAACTCACTTGGGCTCCTTCGAGGGTATACCCAAGATTATGTGTGGGAGATTGCACCAGGGTGTAAGTCCGTTAAGCAGGTCATCATCGTAGATTTTCCACCCTAGCCCAGCCCCTTCTCGTCTCATTTTTGTGACGTTGGATTTCATCACCAACTAGTAGCTTTAGAATTAGGAGGTCTTTTTGCTTGGTGTTGCTTCTTAGATCTTGTTTTCTAGTGCGTGTTGTTTGTTTATCAAAGTTGACCATCAGATTTTCTTCGTGAATTTTGTCACTCAGTTACAATAGATCCTCGACGTCATTCATGTAGAATGCAGGGTTTATCTCCAGAGCATCTGGAAGGTTCTCAACCCTTGCCTACAAGTACACATGAGGGCTCTCCTCGGCAAGGTGAAGTCCCAGTCATCACCACACCACAAGTGGAACGAACTGACTCCCTCGAACATTTTCGAATCACCAATACTCGAGAGGAATTTTGACTTCACCCTGATTCTGAGTGACCATTTATGCGACTGAATTTTTCCGGAGACTTAGTTGTTACATCTTCTGGATCACCAGTTGGACCCTTTCCCGACATAGAAGGCCAAGATATTTTTTGGTCTATAGGTGTTTTTCGACGAGACCTTTTTGGTCCAGGTTCACCTATGATTTCCAAAATCAATCCACCTGTGATTTCTGAAATCTCTAGTCCAGAGACAGTACCATTTACTACCACCTATCACTTTACCATCCCTATCGAAATGGCCCATCTCACAGATACTACGAGTATTCCAACCGGGTTTCCTGCGGTTAGTCTTGCTCCCATCAACACACCGCGTACGCCCAACATCAATTCGACACTACCACCCAAATACCGTGCATTGAATGCTTCCATTCCCACTCCTACGCAAATCCCATCCGGATCTCCTGGTGGTCCTTCTTCTTTTGGGTGCTCTCTTCCTGGTTTTATTCCAACACTCCCTCAATTTCCTTTTGGAGGACCTTCTTTGTCTTCCACTGGAAGTCTTAATCCTAGTGGCGCTATTCCATCATTCACTCCAAATTACCAGATTCTGGTTGGTGGACAGTTTCACCGAGGTGGTATGACTCAACCCCCTCTCAGCGGGCAACTTCCTTTTAGAACGCAAATCCCAATTGGAACACAACCCCCAATTGGAACCCTGCCCCCAATTGGAACACCACCTTCGATGGGAGGAACGACCCCACCTTTTGGACAAAGCATACCCCCGTCCTTGGCCCAGTATTGGAATCAGTTGATACAACATCCTCCTCAATCGACTTGGGGGGTAGAAGTTTCTCGCTACGTCCGTAATACCCCCTAGTATGGGCCAACCATATCTAGGTTCATTCAATTTTATTTGGGGCTCGATTTCTCAAACTCATGTGTTTCATGGTTTTTAGACAAGCGTAAGATTCGGTGCTTTCTTGATTACCATTGTGTGTCTTTTATCTGGTTCTTTGCGATCTGTGCTTTAAGCCAGAATTTTATTTTGTTTTCTTGGTTTTGTGCTTGTCGACATTTTCCCTTTGTTGCTTCATTTAGCACTCAAATAAAAATATATATATATATATATATATATATCGCTTTTTCATTTTCTTCTTTGTTTGAAGATTGTTTTGTTGCATCAATAGCTAGGGAGAAGTCTTTTTGTTCATAAGTTTTGGCAGTGCATTTAGAGCATAAGTGGCTCATAGTTGAGCGAAAATTCCTTTATGTTTGCTGCATGAAATCTTAGCAAAATTGAAAAGAAAAATAAGTCTTTCTTTGTGAAAAGTTGTTGATTTTTGCATTTCAGTAAAAATTTTTGTTTCCGTCATTTTTCCTTTGTTTTTTCTTTGAGTATTTACACACCATCAGTTTCACATTCATACCTTGTGACGTAAAAAATCCCATAAAAGAAACGCTAATTTAAAATCTATTAGACCTTTTGTTTGTAGGGTTCATACACTAGCTCAGGACTAGGGCCTTGGAATAGGTTGGAGAGGAAACTTTCCAAGGCCACTCAAAACCAAACATTGGAGTCTGTGATAGGGAGTGTAGAAGTCCAGTTACATGGAAGTTATATGGGACCCCCCTCTAACACAGGGGATAAACACGAGGTCGTGTAAGGAAAGGTAACGGAGATAACCCCTCCAAAGCCGGACCGAGCGTAGTGGAGAACACATATCGAGGATTTGTCTTGGGATTCCGTCGTTTGCATTTTCCACGGGGCTTTGTCGATCTCGAATCTATTCGAGGTCCTCAGTTGTCTTCCAGACCATTTTCTCTCGATACCCTTGACAGGTTTCGGGCTTGATACCTTGCTCATTGTGGTCTACCCGACTATCGACTGTACCTTCCTGGTGACTATTCGCGTGCTGGCAAACTCGTTGCCAATCTTTTTAGGGACATACACATGTGACTGTGGGGGTATACCGCGGTACCTAGGACATACATCGGGCCATTCTTTGCAGAGTATACCTAGAGGGTGCTTCCGTTTTCGAGTTGCACTTGCACCGGTAAGTTGCTCTAGTGTTGGTTGTTGTAACTGTTCTTCAAAATAGTTAGTGATTGCTTGTCTTATCTCTTAGGGGCTTCTTTTTTAGTGCATGTTACTGTTTGGATCGTGTAGAATAACTTAGCGTGTCTTGGATATTCTCACACAGTGGAGGATCCTGAGCTCCGCCGGTCACGAAGGCTCTTGGGCCTGCCATCGGTTATACTGGAGCCACCCCCGCCACCATTGAGGCGGAAGCTAGACCAACAAGGGTCTTTCGAAGCAACCGAATTACAATCCATTGTGCCCGAACAACTCCCAGAGGAATCAATCACCAATCTTGGCTCGGTTGAAACCCCAACCACTGATACTTGGCCATTGGTCATTGTACCCATCTAGTTTTATGAATGCCTGTCAGTGCCTCACACAACTATGGAACCAAACATTGTTTCTTCCTCTGGGAATTCTTCCATTCCCACCATCGTTTCTACCACAGGAGAAGCATCTCCTAACTTGCCGTCATCGGTCTGAGCCTCTATGGTCTCGGCCGCCACTACGTCACATAGTGGACCGACCCCATCTATCGCGGCCGCCACACCTCCCTTCAAACCTAGTGCGACAAGCCCTTCGTTCTCATACGGTATGCCTAGTTCAGGTACAAGTCCTGCACTCACTTACTCCACTTTACAGACTTTAGGTCTGGCGGTAGAGAGCTCTAACACTCCTCTGCAAGGTCAATTGGGGGGAATTCCTATCCCTTTTAATGATTTTCCTTACGCTGGATGTCATATCTCTCCTTTGTCCCCTTCGCTTGGTGGTCTGCATCAGCAATCCGTCGGGCAGCCTGTACACACAAGTTCGTTTGGAGCTGGGAGTCAAGGAACACCTGCGCAAACTTTGCCGGTAGGTTTGTCACCATTTGTCTGGAATGGTACATTTGGTAACAACGCTTTTGCATCCACTGCTTTCCCATCTGGGGGCACTCTCATCTTTGGACAGTCTACTCTAGCGCAGGGTACTATTCCTACGCCGGGGGCACATATAGCAAGACCTTGGAACTCAAGACAAGGATCCGTTCCTTCCTCTGGAATTCTGTTCTGGGGTAATTCTTTCCACAGTCAATGGAACCCTGGACAGACTTCTATGCCTCTCCCATCAGGACCGGCATGGGGTAATCCTTCCCAAAGTCCATCAAACATGATGAAGGCCCAACATCCTATGTCCTTTATGGGGAATCAGCTAATGATATCTCCACAGATGAAAAATCCTTACGCTGGTCAGGGCAATGGTTTCTACCAGAATCCGGGCTAGCAGCCAAACGTTTCCTGGCAACCTGGTGCCAGTCAAACTCCAAGACCCTTTTTCCCAGTCTATCAGCAGCAACCCAAACTACCATTCCTGGCGACGTTACACTTGCCCAGTTTGACAAGGTTCTTAAATGATCCTATTTGTCACGATCCACATTGGCCTCCTATGCCAACGAAGTTGCCTTCGGACATTCCAAAGTTCAAGGCCAAGCCTAACGAAGATCCAGGTGATCACGTGACTACTTTCCATATTTGATGTTCATCTAACTCATTGAAAGATGACTTCGTCCAGTTGCAATTGTTTCAACACACTCTTATCGAGAGTGTCGCGAAATGGTACATCGAGCTTGATGGCTCACGATATTATTCTTTTGGCGAACTAGCTATGGCTTTCCTTAACCATTTCCAGTTACCTGTGACATACGACGCGGGCACATAGCTGCTTTCCAATTTCGAACAGACGACAACGGACCATATCTATGATCATATCCGAGAGTGGAGACGTCGAAAGAGTCTAATCAAAGTACCAGTTCCACCAACATTCCTGCTCGAGTGGTTCCTTAAGTCTTTAGTACTGCAATTATCCAAAGACGTCTCAACTTTTGGGGTTTTCTCTGAAGAAGATGCCATCATGAGGGCTCAAAAGTTTGAGCTCATCTATTCTCAGTCTGGTTTATTATACAACATCCTGTCGGATGCACCACGATCGATACTGGATAAAACTAGACAGAGGGTTAGACCACATGCCGATGGTATCGTTGGTTCGACACAAACCAAGCCCGTTGAGCAATTGAAAAAACAATTGCAACAATTATCTATACAACACTCAGTGGCCAGCCAGACTACTGCTTTGGCTGCTCCTCCTACCCAAACATCGAAAGTACACTCCATGTAGATGACTAACCCAAAGGCCCCCCAACATCCTGAAGGGAAGAAAAAACAACGCAAGAAGGGTAAAGGGGATAAAAAACCCACTGATAATGTTGGTGAGGGCACTACGGAAAAACAGAAGGCGAGGTATCCGTGCAACTTGTGCGTGGAAGACCACCCGACCCATCTTTGTCCTCGACTTGCAGAGGCCCAAAAGTTTGTCACATAGCAACAACAAGCCATGTTGACTAATCCCTTTCAGCATGGGCAAAATTTAACTCAAGCCTCTATAAGTGCCAAAGGGGGCAGCCAGGAAACCTGCCCTCCTCCAAACAATTCCTCTGTCGCGAACGCATATATGTTTAGGGGTGACGCCTTAATAATGACTAGAGCGCACGACTATAGTAAACCAAGCACCTCTGAGAAGGGAAAAGAGGATGAGATCCCATCTCTTCCTCTACAGATCGAGAAGACGTTGGGTGAAACAATGACACACATTCCAAAGGGTGCATTTAAGAAAGCTTCTCACAACCCAAACGCAAGGGCTGCCCAGAATTACTCTGTGGTGGAAGATTTATCACAAACCCCTTATGCGATGTCCGCTTTGGAGGTCCTCCAAAGCTGCCCTGCTCAGAGAAAATCCTTGTTAACTACTTTAGGCTCTACTGAGACTTGTAACCCGGGTACCATCATGTTAGATACCACCGACTTAAAACCTCGTCTTCCTTACCACATCGCGTTTCAGATAGTAGTGGCTCATCCCACGAAAATTTTTACACGGAATATCTTTCGCACAGTGGTTGACGAGGGCGCTTCGACTTGTGTTATGTCATTATCATGTTGGAAATCCATTGGTCAGCCCTCTTTGTCTCCATCACCTACTCTCCTCACTGCATTCGACGGTCCTTCTTTCCGACCACATGGCATCGCTCCTTCTTTCCCTATGCAGTTAGGCGGGAAGACCGTGTGTGTTGAAGTAGAGGTAGTCGATGCCCCCCTCGACTATAATCTCTTTTTAGGTCGGAGTTGGACTTATTCTATGCAAGCTGTGGTTGCTACAATTTTCCGAGTCTTATTGTTTCCACATGAAGGTCGGATAGTGACCATCGATCAATTGTCCTTCTCTCGACCTGACTCAGCTTTGGGGGCATCCACGGTTCCCATGATAGATAATCCTCAACCTGTTGTCATTAATGTGGGAGTTGGTTTGTGCCCATCCTTGATGGGTACCTTTGATTACCCACCTCCTCATGCCGATGTCAAGTTTATATCGAATCACCACAAGGCTGAGATTTTTCACGTTTCGTCATTCCGCACGACTTACTTTGAGGATCCGTGGATTCTTCCTTCCCCATCATCCATGATGGATGAGACAGGGCACTCTGTCATGTCCATGCCCTTGTCGGTTGCTGAGGTAGCATACTCTTTAGTCCAACAAGCTTCAGCTAATCCTGATCTGATTCTCGCACAAGCATTGGATCCACTTCCAGAGCCTATTTGGGCTCAGGGTTCTCTTGATACCATCGATTCGTTAGACTTAGTATTTCCCTCTGCCGAAGTAGTAATCAAAGAAATGACTAGTATGGACAAACCTTGGGAATATCTTCATCACAGATTGTATTTCCTCCCAACGTTAAGCCGAATCAAAGAAGGATAATTCACCGTGACTATGACTGGAGATAGGTCTTGTCATACTAATCCCTTAGCTACACACAAGATCTATATTGAGGGTAATATGGAAACCATTGCTGAATCGATATCTATCAATATCTCTAGAACCCCTGGCGTCATAGACAATGTTTTCGTCAGAGCATATAGCTCCCCCGAGGAGATGCCAGTCATTAACCCACAAGTGTCGATCATGAGCTAACTTTGTTGTTTTTCAAGCTCGATTTGAGATCCGAAAGAAACATCCGGTGAGAATTCATTTATTCTTTTCGATCTCGTCTGGATTAACTGAGAAAAGTAACCATCATGGAGTCTTGTTTAAGCCCTTTTTAGACTCCTTAAAGATGAAAAGATTGCTGAGTGACATTGTTTCTTCACACTCGTTAAATTGGTCCAGAAGAACATTCCTTAAACGGGTCTCCTTTTAAGCCCTTTTCAGACCCTCTAAAAATGAAAAGATTGCCAAGCAATCTTGTGACCTTTCACGCTCGTTAAATTAAAATTTGAAGTCGCGTCTGTCCGATGGTAGTTTACCCCTTTTTCGGTCAGGACGGTCAACTATACGAACAAAGGAATACTCTATTGAATTTCCATTCTTTAGAAGAGTATCCTCAGGTATAATTTTATTCCTTTTTCGGGCCCGAGGGACTAAATTTACGAAAAAGAAACCCCCACGGAATCCATAGTTAATCTCTTTTCAGACTCCCTAAAATTGAAAAGATCGTCGAGTGACCTTATTCTTTCACACTCATTAAAATGGTCCAGAAGAACATTCCTGACGGAGTCCATCGTTAATCTTTTTTCAGACTCCTTAAAAGTGAAAAAATAGCCGAGTGATCTTGTCCTTTTCACACTCGTTAAAATGGTTTTGAATTGACGTGTAATCGGTGCTATTTTATCCCTTTTTCGAACCGACTAGAATATTGTCGAAAAAGGTACCCCACTGGAGTTTCCTTTTATGCTTTTTCAGACTCTCTAAATATGAAAAACCACCAATCTTACCTTCTCTGGGCTCATTAAACTTATATCTAAGTACGTTACCATTGTGTGTTCTATCAACCGCATTTGCATACCTTACTCACCAGCCTTGTAACAATTTGCTTCTGCATCTTAGCACCTTTGGCCACTGGAGGATTTTTCCCGAGTATCATTTCCCTAGAACATCAGTCTTGTCCTTGTGCCTAGAGATTGTATGTTTGCAGTAATCATTCCTCCATTGTAACATAATATTCCTTTATTCTTTTTCAAAAATTATCAAAAAGAACAAAAAAATCAAATATACCCCAAAAAGAGGATGGGAAAAGTATTTTCTTTATTGGTAGCATAATGAGTCGCCTTTGGATGAAGCCCATCTATCCGTTTGATCATCAGATTATGGGATGTAGTACGACCTTAGGAAGCTTTTCCTCACTATATAGAGTTGTGTCCTCCACCGTTTGGTTACTCTTCCAAACCTATGGAGAGTTTGCGTTGCCTCCCGCTTCGTAGACTTATGATTAACAGATATGTTGCCTACGTCTTATTACTTGTCGTGCTATTATCCAAGGGAAGTTTTTCACTGAGCCTGAGTCATCCCCTCTGCAATATGTCTCTTGTCCGCATACCTGGCCATCCTGAAAATCCAATCACGTCTTTGTTCGAAATCACTGAAGCCTTCAGTCCAATCATCAAGATTATCAAGTCCATAACCGACAAGCCATCGAAGACCTATGGGTAGTGCAGTTGTACACTCATATTACACTCCTACTTGAGTTTTAGAAGATTTTGAAGTTGTTGCTCGATCTCTGAAGTACAGCCATCAGGCCAAATCAGCTTCTGGGAGATGGATACTTTATATGTATATCTTTCTGATTTCGAGATGTAGCTCCACTGTGTATTATTCGCAGCTACTCTTTATAGATATTTGACATGGATCTACAGTGTATTTGATTGGTATCCATGGTTCTATCTTATCTCGAGCATAGGTATGCCCGCCTCGGTGAAACATTTGTTATTTTGCAAACGACACCTCCTGATTCCTGATTCTTGGGCTCACTCATTCAGCATATCAGTACAGATTGGTAAAAGATTGGTAATGTATTTCGGCCATTAGATGATCTTCTGACCTCACACATTAGGGGGCATCTATTATAACTCTAAATTGCACCACACATTCTTACCTGGCATCAGGCCAACTCATATCCCTTCTTTGCCAAAAAACTACTGAAAAACTCTTCTAAAAACTCCATTTTTAAAAAGTACACGCTAGCTGGCCCACTACAGCCCGTGTGTATCCAAAAGAAAATGCTAGTAGGCCCACTACAGCCCGCGTTTACCTTCAGAATCACAAAAAATGAAAAGTTTCCGACGGGAAAAAAAGCTATGGGTCAGTTAACTGAAACTCCCGGCCATGCATGGCCGAGAGTTTGTCCAAAACCCTAGCTCCTTCTAGCCTATAAAATAAGGGGTAGGGGTACTATTTGAGGGAGGAAAAGTATAGCAAAGAAAATCTTCCCAATTGCCAAGTCCATTTGTCCCAACCCTTTAGCCTTTAATCAAGCCTAAGGAGAATTAACGCAAAGCAGTTGGAGGACAAAGAAGAGGAGGAGCCCAGGATCAGGATCAAGGAGCGGTGGCCGGTCTCGACTTTGATTGTAAGTTGAGTCATTTTGAGAATAATAAAAAGAATACTTTTCCCGTCCCAAATGCATGAGTTATCTATGATTTGTGTAAGTTATGCTTAATTTATAACCCTCAAGTAGAGAAATAGCATGCATGCATAGTGTTTTGTCTTGATTGCAGGTTAACTTTGGAAGGAGCGGCGCAAGGAAGCGGGAAAAGCGCAACAGAGGATCTACACCAAACATAAGTAAAAAGGTTATTAGTTACTTTCCATGCGTGAGTCTTGAAAGAGGGGTTTAAGTTTTGGGGTGGTAGGTTAAAAGGTCATTTCTTTAAGGTCAAAATCTGCATGCAAATCAGACCCTAGTTTGCTAGTCCGTAGGGTATTATTTCCCAACAACACTTACCTCGTCCTTCTACTTCCAACACTTCAACTACTCCAGCTGCTTCACATGCAGCTAACGGTGTGATTGGCACTTTCCAGGACCAACCACATTCCACCTCAAGCACAAACCCCAAACCTGCTTCTTCTAATGTTCAAAATTCTCCATCTCCTGCCCCTCCCACTGGCAAGACTTCTGAGGTAAATGCAGTTCAATCTACCCCAGCTGGTAAAAACAAATCCAAAAAGGGAAGGGGTAAGAATAAGGAGGGAAAAAATACTTCTCAAGCAAAGAAAACCAAAACTACCCCTGTTGACGATCGGGATAAGCGCAAACCTCGATACCCTTGTCTTATCTATGGTGATGATCACTACATGAAGGATTGTCCATGACACGCCGAGGTCACTAAGTTCCTTCAAGGAGCTCCAAAACCACCTACCCTGACCGTTTTGTCCCAACCCTTCCCATCTCAACAACAGGATCAGTTGCTCATTCATGACCAACCCTCATCTTCTACTACATCTTATGTATTGATGTGTATTGGCAATTCAAAGCAGAGTGACATTGCACTCACTACTCGTGCCAAAGATTATTCTCTCTCGCAAGAGAAGGTTGATGATCTACCTCCTTCCTCGATACAAACCTCTCTCGCAACTCCACCTACCAACAGTCCTCTTCATATCAAACGACTGAGCCTCGACACAGTTCTTTGACCCCCCCTAAGGGCATCGTTCAGAAATTGGCTTTCAATCCACATGCTCATGCGGCCCAGAACTATAACATTGTTGAAGATCTGGCCCAAGCACCTTCCATGATGTCAGCCCTCGAAGTCCTTCAAAGTTGTCCCACGCAACGAAAGGCATTTTTGAAAGATATTGGTGGAATCGACCCGACGGATACGAATTTAATAATATTTGAATTGGAATATAACATTCCAAGGTTACCCCCTCCACTTGCCTTCCAGATCCAAGTGATTTTCTCTGACAAAAGCATTTGTTGAACTGTTATCGATGAGGGTGCCTCGACATGTGTCATGTCTCTTACTTGCTGGAAAGCCATTGGCTCTCCCCCTTTGAATGAATCCCAGAACATTGTCAAAGCCTTCAATGGCTCTGGTTTTAAGCCCTATGGTGTCCTTCCTTCATTGCCCATCACACTAGAAGGAAAAATGGTCCAAGTTGAAGTGGAAGTCTTCGACACTCCCCTTGATTACAATATTTTTCTTGGCTGCAGCTGGATCTATTCCATGCATGTAGTTGTGTCAACCCTTTTTCGAGTGGTATGTTTCCCACATCACGGGAAGGTAGTCACTATCGACCAATTAGCCTTCTTTAATTTCTATACTTGTAATTGCAATGTACCATTCATCTCTAAAACCCCACCGGGTTATGAGAACGTCGGTGTAGGCCTTATCAAAGACTCTTCGTTAATGGGTACTTTCCCCATTCCACTGCCTAATGTTCCACGCTCGCCCATTGCTTCAATAAACATGATCTCCACCTCGACTCATGAACTTCCTGTGTCTCACGACCCCTGGATAGTACCTGACCCTGGAGATTATCTTCGTTATGGAAACGAAATACTGTTAAGTCTGGTCGAATCTACCTATCAGGCCATTCAATCGGCAATACCTTCTACCCCCTCTCTTGGTGAGTTGTCTCCCGATCCTTTCCGTGTTATTTTTCCCACTGACGAGATGATCATGTCCATCATGGAGGACACCCCTTGGGACGATGGACATCATTGTTCCATCCTCTTTCTGGAGTAGCATACCATTGAGAACTATCAACGAATATCGACCCCGTTGACCGTTGTTGTCATCTCCACCGTTCCTCGGTCCACACATGATGTGTTTTCCGAAGGGAACTTAAGAAATATCTCACCCACGATTCCCCTTGACATCTTCGTTAAACCTGGGATTGTCGAAAATGTCCATATCGAAGCTTCGTGTTCTTCTGATGAAATCGTCACCTATACATCCCTTTTCAAAGAGTTTCATGACATCTTCGCTTGGAGCTACGAATAAATGATGGGTATCGACCCTGAGATTGTGATACATGAAATCAAGACATACCCCGACGCTAAACCCATCCGGAAATGCCTTCATCCAGTTCACCCTCGTAAAGAGGCTGCTATAAGGCTTGAAGTCGAGAAACTTCTTAAAGCCAGCTTTATTTATCCGGTGGCTCTCACAGAATGGGTTTCCAATCTTGTCCCAATCGACAAGAAACAAGGCACAATTCGTGTATGCGTTGATTATAGGGATATCAACAAAGCTTGTCCCAAAGACAAATTTCCTACCCCCTTTTGTTACCCATGATTTTGGTCGTCATGATGATGTATTGATGATGGTGTACTTAGGCTCTTCATAAGAACTTTCTCCTGAGAAAAATTTATTTTCATCTCTTCCAGAAAACTCATTTTTGAATACTGTTCACAGGCTGCTAGTATATTTGCCTACCAGAATGCATGATTCTCGCAGGCTGCCTTAAGCCAGGGTGCGAGAAGTTCGCACTGTGTTGAACTTCTAGGGTGAGAACTCTTTCTAAAGAAAGGAAGAAGATGAATTCTCGATGCTTCTAGAAGGGAATCTTCTAGAAGGATGAGATGGAATTCGAATGGTTATCCTAGTACTGGATTCCCTGATATTTTGGGATCATTCTTATCCAAGTAACTAATTCATTCTCTCCTATATATTGAAGGAATTATCATGGAAAAGGTTAAGCAAGATTCATTGGAGAATTAGTGAAAGAATTGTGTGAAGGACTGAAGCTACAGTAGCTTGGAGACTCCAGTAAGTTTATCCAAAGGGGTTGATCATCTTCATACTAGTGAGCAAGTGTGTGTGTCGGAGCCAAGGGCCATCAAAAGGAAGTTTGTGACATCAAGGCTTAGGTTGTAATATTTACTTTCCATTAATATGATACAGTAATATGTCCCTTTCCCATAAATCTATTTCCACTTTATTGTATAATTCCTTGATCATATACATAGATTAACTGTTGAATAGATTATGCTTTCTTCACTTTGGTTGGTTTGTGTTGTCTTGGTCTTGACTGCACGAGAGAACTGGAGTGAAGTGGGAGAAAAAAATACCACAGGAAGCGATAATAAGGTATGCTATTTGTTCTTGCCTCCTATTTAATTCAATGGTTAAAATCTAGGGAAAGAGTCATGTTCTGTCTTGCTTTGTTCTAGATCCAGGTGGATCTAGGGAGATAGGTTAATGTCCGCACCTACAGATTTATCCAATAACAAAATTGGTGACTCCACTGGGGATCGAACCCATTTTATTTGTGGCTTTTGATATTTTTCTCTGGCCATTTTCTCTGGTTTCACGTTTCTCCTGTCCTATCAATCTTTGAGTCTTTAGGATATCCTGATAGACCCTTTGGGTCCGGAGACCTTTTTAAATTTTTCTTCATTTTTCAAAATTTTGACTATGTTCAGGCATTCTCGCACTGTAATTCATTGCAGATTGTGAGAATAGGTAGAGTTCGCACTCTTCCTTTAGGTTTCAGTGCGAGGTTCTGGAACCCTACTCAAGGGTTACCTATGAGAATCGGTGATTCTCGCACTGTGTAATATTGCTTGCCTGTGAACTCAATTTTTCAAAAATTTGGATTTGAGTTTTGGTAATTTTAACTGCCTAGATCAGTTTGATTGCCTCATAAAAGTTCTTGGAACTTTTATTGATATCTTTCTTGTCTTCGTTTACATGCATGAAAAGTCTTAGGTTTTTAAGGCTTTGCTTTTCATTTGTGCCTTGACTTTCGTTTCTTGACTTTCCTTGGCAAAACCATTCTCTCTGACTTCAGACTCTGAGTGTGTTTGATTAGTTAAGAACTAGTGATTGGTTGAAAGTTGAGTTCTTGGTTTTTCTCATTTGCTTATGGGTTTGAAAGATCATTTTCTTATGCATTTGAAAAGACTAAATTGGTTTGCTCTTTGTTTTTACTTTCATTGAAAGAGTTTATTGTGTTTGTTATTGCTTGTTCATTTGGTTTTTGATTTTCTGTACTGTCGCTGTCATAGTGTGGGTCCTTTTTGAAAAGTGAACAATAAGTTTTTCTTTCAAAAAAAATTCTTTTCATTTTAGAAAACATTGAAAATCAAATTATTGAGATTGTTGAAGTATTTGAAAAAGACACAATAGAGAGTTTTCATTTGATAAGTGATTGTTTGTATTTGCATTTTAAAGGAAATTTTGCATTGTAGTTCAAGGTTGATCTGGAAAACTTTCTCTCTCTCCCATACATAGGATTCATTGAACGAAAAGTGATATTTTTCATTCTCATCCTTGCATTGTTGGGTCAGAGTCATACAACATAAGTTTCATTTCTATTACCTTTGAGTAAACAACAACTCTTAATAACACTGCGTAATCATAAAATTTATCTAGTAACTCTTTTCTAGGGCTCTTTTACACCAACATTTATCTAGGCTAGTGCTTTGGAGTAGGAAGAGAGATACACTCTCCAAAAGCACAAAACAAACAATAGCATCTTGTATTATGGAGTGTTAAATTCCATTTGTAACATCTTGTCCTGGGAAGCCCTTCTCACACAAGGGTCAAACACTAGGTCACATTTATATTGGCAGAGTTACTCACCCTACTTTGTTGATATCAGTGTAGAGATTGCACGTATTACAGGGATCACTCGGAGGTATACCCACAATGATGAGTGGAAGCCTTTTGAGTTGATTGTGGGCTAGATACCCTGCCCTTGCGTGTGGATCGGACTATCGACTGTTCCCCCAGGCTTTATTGTTGTTAGTGGTGACCTTAGTGGCCTATCTCTCTAGGTTCTTACCCGAGGTGACTATGGAGGGGAAAGTCTTCATGGTACCTGGAATTGACGTTGACCAAACTCACTCGGGCTCCTTGGAGGGTATACCCACGATTATGTGTGGGAGATTGCACCAGGGTGTAATTCCGTTAAGCAGGTTGTCAGCGTAACCTTTCCACCCTAGCCCCTTCTCATCTCGTTGTTGTGACGTTGGATTTCATTACCAACTAGTGGCTTCAAAATTAGAAGGTCTTGTTTGCCTGGTGATTGCTTCCTAGATTTTGTTTACTAGCGCGTGTTGTTTGTTTCTCGAAGTTAACCATAGGATTTTCTTCGTGAATTTTGTTACTCGTTTACAATAGCTCCCCCACGTCGTTCACGTAGAATGTAGGGTTTATCTCCAGATCATCTGGATGGTTATCAACCCTTGCCTACAGGTACACCTGAGGGCTCTCCTCAGAAAAGTGAAGTCACAGTCATCACCATACCACAAGTGGAATGAACTGACTCTCTAGAACCTTTCTGAATTACCAATACTCGAGAGGATTTTCGACTTCACCCTGGTTCTGAGTGACCATTTATGCGACTCAATTCTTCTGGAGAATTAGTTGTTACATCTTCTGGATCACCCATTGGGCCTTTTCCCAACATAGAAGGCCAAGATCCTTTTTGGTCTACAGGTGTTTTTCGAAGGGAACGTTTTGGTCCAGTTTCCCCTGTGATTTCTGAGATTAATCCACCTGTGATTTCCAAAATCTCTAATTTAGAGACAGTACCGTTAACTACCACTTATCACTTTACTGTCCCTACTGAAATGGCCCATCTCATGAATACTACAAGTGTCCCAACCGGGTTCACTATGGCTGGTCTTGCTCCTATAAACACACAACGAACGCCCAATGTCACTCCGACACTACCACCCGGATACCATGCGTTGAATGCTTCTATTCCAACACCTCCACAAACCCCATCCGGTTCTCCAGGTGGTCCTTCTTTTCCTGGGCACCCTATTCCCGGTTTTCTTCCGACACTCCCTCAATTTCCTTCTGGAAGACCTTTCTTATCTTCCACTGGCAATCCTAATCCTAGTGGCACTATCCCGTCCATTACACCAAACTTGCGGATTCCCATTGGTGGAAAAGGTGGTATGATTCAACCTCCTCTTACCAGACACATTCCAACTACTACACAACCTTCGATTGGGACACAAATTTTGGTTGGAACTCCACCTACGATAGGGGGACCAACCCCACCTTTTGGGAAAAATATACCTCCCTCTTTGGCCCAGTATTGGAATCAGATGATACAAAATCCTCCTCAAACGACTAGGGGGAAGCAGTTTCCTGTCCCTACTATAGGCCAACCATATCCAGGTATACCCAATCCTATTTGGGGTACAAATGCTCAAACTCATGTCCACGCTCAAGGTTACAATCCTGGGAGCTACTATCCTCTCCAACCACCACCGAATATGCCTGGGTATTCCCATTATGCGTAGACAACTTATGGTCCTACTGGTTTTCCGACAGGGCTTCCAACCCAAAGCCATCAGTACCCACAGGTGAATCGACAGTTACCTTTTCTTGCTACTTTGGATTTGCCAGATTTGTCTAGGATTTTAAATGATCCTATTCGTCACTCTCCCCAATGGCCTGTTATTCCAGCCAAGATTCCATCGGACATTCCTAAATTCAACGACAAAGTGGGAGAGGACCCAAACAATCACGTTATGACTTTTCACCTATGGTGTTCATCCAATTCATTGATGGATGACTCTATTCGTTTATGTCTTTTTCAATGAACCCTTATCGGTTCTGCTGCAAAGTGGTATATTGAATTTCCACAAGGTTTCTTCTCTAATTTCAACACCCTAGCTATGGATTTCCTTATGCATTACCAGTTATCGATCTGTTATGATACCGGGACTGAGATTTTGACTTCCTTCAAATAGACTAAAGGAACTCATATATCGGATCATATCCATGAGTGGCGAAGGAGACGACGTCTCATTAAACTTGAACTTCTCGATCAGTTACTGGAAGAATGGTTTACAAAATCATTTGTGAACGAAATTGGTAAAGACATTGCCATGGGTGGCATTGTCATGGAGGAGCGAGCTATAAGTCATGCTCAATATCTTGATCTCGTTTATTCGCAAATGGGAACACTTTATGATTTACTACCTAAATTACCTCATCCTAATACTTCCAACACTTTAGCTACTCCAACTGCCTCACATGCAGCTGATGGTGTGATTGGTACTGCCCAATCCCAATCACATTTTGTTTCAAGCACAACCCCTAAATATGCTTCTTCTAATGTTCAAAATGCTCCGTCTCCTGCCACTCCCACCGGCAAAACTTTTGAGGTAAATGTTGTCCAATCTACCCCAGCTGGTAAAAATAAATCTAAAAAGGGGAGAGGCAAGAATAAGGAGGGAAAAAATAATAATCAAGCAGAGAAAACTAAAACCACTCCTGTTGATGATCGGGATAAGCACAAACCATGATACCCTTGCCTTATCTATGGTGATGATCATTACATGAAGGATTTTCCACGACGTGTTGAGGTCACTAAGTTCCTTCAAGGAACTCCAAAACCACCTACACTGGCTGTCTTGTTCCAACCCTTCCCGTCTCAACAATAGGCTCAGTTGGTCATTCAAGAACAACCCTCCTCTTCTACGACATCATATGTTTTGATGTGTACTGGTTATTCTAAGCAGAACAACGTTTCACTCACAACTCGAGCTAAAGATTATTCTCCATCTAAGGAGAAGGCTGATGATTTACTTTCTAGTTTGGTACAACCCTCTCCAGTGACTCCACCTACCAACGGTCCTCTTCATCTCGAATGACTGAGCCTCGACAAAGTTCTGTGACCCCCCTAAGGGTGTTTTATGGAAATCAGCTTTCAATCCTCATGCTCGTGCAGCCCAGAACTACAACATTGTTGAAGATTTGGCCCAGGCACCTTCCGCGATGTCAGCCCTTGAAGTCCTTCAAACTTGTCTTGCACAACAGAAGGCACTGTTGAAAGATATTGGTGGAATTGACCCAAGGGATACAAATTTAATATTCTTTGACTTGGATGATCATATTCCAAGGTTACCCCCTCAACTCGCGTTCCAGATACAGGTTGTTGTCTCTGACAAGAACATTTTCCGAACTGTTATTGACGAGGGTGCCTCGACGTGTGTAATGTATTTTGCTTGTTGGAAAGCCATTGGCTCTCCTCCCTTGAATGAATCCCAGAACAATCTTAAAGCCTTCAATGGCTCTGGTTTTAAGCCCTACGGTGTTCTTCCTTCATTTCCCATTACACTCGAGGGTAAGATGGTCCAAGTTGAAGTGGAAGTCTTTGACGCTCCACTTGATTATAATCTTCTGCTTGGACGTAGCTGGATCGATTCCATGCGTGTAGTCATGTCAACACTTTTCCATGTAGTATGTTTCCCTCATCAAGGAAAGGTTGTTACCGTTGAAAAACTTGCCTTCTTCAATTCTGATACTCGTACTGGCAGCGTGCCATTTATTGCTAAAACCCCACTGGGTTATGAGAACATCGGTGTAGGTATTTTAAAGGACTCCTCGTTAATGGGTACTTTTCCCATTCCACTTCCCGATGTTCCACGCTCGTCAGTTGATTCTATAAACATGATCTCCACCATGCCTTGCGAAATTCCTGCGTCCCATGAAACTTGGATAGTCCCTAACCCTGGATATCATCTTCATTTCGGCAACGCAATGCCATTAAGTCCGGTTGAATCCACCTATCAGGCCATTCAATCGGCAACACCTTCTACCCCCTCTCTTGATGAGTTGTCTCCGGATCCTTTTCGTGTTATTTTTCCCACTGACAAGATGATCATGTCCATCATGGAGGACACCCCTTGGGATGATGGGCATCATCGTTCCATAATCTTTCTAGAACAACACACTCTTGAGAACTACCAACGGATTTCGACTCCGTCGACCGTTGTTGTCATCTCGACGGTT
The DNA here is from genome assembly GCA_009831015.1 of Picea engelmannii. Lineage (NCBI taxonomy): Eukaryota > Viridiplantae > Streptophyta > Pinopsida > Pinales > Pinaceae > Picea > Picea engelmannii. The sequence goes on from ML785023.1 coordinate 394,903, forward strand.
CCCGCGACTACACACGATGTGTTTGATTAAGGGAACTTAAGTAATATCTCACCCACGATTCCCATTGACATATCCATAAAACCTGGGATTGTCGAAAATGTCCATATTGGAGCTTCATGTTCTTCCGATGAAATCATCACCTATATGTCTCTATTCAAAGAATTTCATGACATCTTCACCTGGAGCTACGAAGAGATGCCAGGTATCGACCCTGCAATTGTTGTACATGAGATAAATACATACCCCGATGCTAAACCCGTCTGACAATTCCTTCATCCAGTTCATCCATGTAAAGCAGCTGCTATCAAACTCGAAGTTGAAAAACTTCTGAAAGCTGGATTTATTTATCCGGTGGCTCTTACAGAATGGGTTTCCAATCATGTCTCAATTGACAAGAAAGGTGGCAGTATTCATGTATGTGTTGATTATAGGGATATTAACAAAGCTTGTCCCAAAGACAATTTTCCTACCCCCTTCGTCGACCAGATTGTCGATGACTACGCCGGAAGTGAAATCTTCTCTCTCATGGATGGTTTCTCTGGCTATAATCAAATTAACATTGCTCCTGAGGATCAACATAAGACTGTCTTTATTTGTCCTTGGGGTACTTTTGCCTATAGGAAACTTCCTTTTGGTCTTAAGAACACTGGTGCGACATTTCAATGTGTTATGTCTTATGATTTTCATGATATCAAGCATATCGTTCAACCCTATTTGGACGATTTACCCACTCATTCTATGCACAGAGTCGATCACCCTACCCACCTCCGAGCCATTTTTGTTCGCTGTCGGTTCTATCGTATACGTTTAAATCCTCATAAATGCATTTTTTGCGTAGAATCCAACCATCTTCTAGGTTTTATCGTTTCACATCAAGGGATCCCGGTGGATCCTATTAAGGTTGAGGTGATCCTTAATCTCCCTCCTCCTTCTACACCGCACTAGTTGCAAAGTTTGCAGGGGAAAGAAAACTTTCTTCATCGTTTTATCCCCAATTATGCTGAGATCACTCGTGGTTTTACACGGCTACTAAAGAAATATTCAGAGTTCATCTGGGATACCATTGCCAACAATTTTTTTGAAGCTTTGAAGTTGTCCCTAACGCTAGCTCTGATTCTCTTTCCTCCCGATTAAAGTCGCGATTATTTCCTTTATCTTGCTACCTCAGATTACACTATTGGCATGGTTCTCGTCCAAGAGGATGATGTGCACGACGAACATGTTATTTACTACTTGAGTCAAAGTCTCACACCAACTGAAATCAAGTATCAACATGTCAAAAAACTGGCCTTGGCTGCCGTTCAAGCCGTCCAACGCTTCCGGCACTATATCCTCTCACGCAAAACTACGGTGATTTCTCATTGCAACCCTATGAAACACATTTTAACACGTCAATTGCTAGGGGGAAAATACTTCAAATGGATTGTCATACTCCAGGAGTTTGACTTGGAATTCGAATGCACCAAGTCAAAGAAATCCTTAGTTTTTGCTGAGTTTATATGCGATTTTTCTCACTCTGCAACGAAAAATGTAGCAGTTGATTCATTACCTGATGAATCTCTTTTCCTTATTAGCACTGAAGATATTTTGTATGGGGATACCATTATATATCTCCAAACTCAGACTTTCCGGCCTACTTTGTCTAGTACTGAACGACGTTGCATACACTATCAAGCTCGTCAATACATTATCCTCAGGGATACTCTTTACCGTCGGGGAATTGACTCTGTTTTTTGACGTTGTTTAAAATTCAACGAAGCTGAGAAAGATCTGAATGACTGCCATTCCAGAGCATGTGGTGGTCATATGTCTGGGTATGCTACTGCCCAGAAGATCTTATGCGCAGGGTATTTTTGGCCTTCTTTTTTTAACGACTGCATTACTGTCGTTCAGAAATGTCATGCCTGCCAGACCTACAATCAGAAAATTCGGTCACATCTTGCTCCTCTTCATCCGGTGGTATCAGTTGGTCCTTTTGCAAAATGGGGCATCGATTACATGACATGTCACCCTCACTCGGCCGGGGGGCATGGTTACATCATTATAGCCATTGATTACTTTACGAAATGGGCTGAGGAAATGTTGACATTCGACAATACTGGAAAGACCACAGCATTGTTTCTTTTTAATCATGTCATAGCTCATTTTGGTGTTCCCCAAGATATCATCATTGATCACGGTAACCACTTTAGGAATTTATGATGTATGAACTTATGAAAAATTTGGGTCTTTTCCATGATAACTCAACACCCTATTATCCACAAGCTAATGGTCAAGTCGAAGCGATCAACAAATTTCTCATAAATGTGCTTGGACAGATGATAGGGATTCATAAAACAAGTTGGCACACAATGTTGTTTTCGACAATGTGGGTGTACCAGACATATGTCAAGTCCACTACTAGGTTTACGCCTTTTTGGTTAGTCTATGGTGTGGAAGCCATTCTTCCTATAGAATGCGAGATACCCTCTCTGAAGCTATTTGTTGAAATCCTACCCAACACTTCTACTGAAGAAGAACATCTATTGTATCTTATGCGATTAGACGAAACTTGACGTGACGCCACTCTAGTAATAGAAGCCCAAAAAAAATGTGTCAAGGCCCAATATGACAAGCATGTCAAGCCTCGCGTTTTCTCCGAAGGTGATCTTGTTCTTCTCTATGAATAGGATCGAGATGTGTTAGGAGTTGGGAAATTCGAACCCATGTGGCGAGGTCCTTATGTTGTTCATAGAGTTTTGGAAAAGGGAGCATATGAGTTGGTAGATTACGATGCTATCCCTTTGAGTGAACCCAGGAATTGGTTGTACTTGAAGAAGTACTATGCATAAATCATCTGTGCACAAGTACTTATATTTTAATGTATCATACTTTGTGCATGTTACTATAGATTTCTTTTGGCGTTATCTGGTCTCTGCCCTTATGTGACGTTGTGTTTGATTTCCAGATGTCGGAGTCTTCGCTACACTATATTGGCTTCACTGATGGTGCTAGCCGTAGTACTCGAAACCTTGCTTTCGCTGCGTGGGCAATCTATGCCCCAACAAACGAACTTGTATCTTTACGAGGTGTGTGCCTCGGCTGTGCGACCAACAACATTGTAGAGTATAGTGTCTTTATTGAATTATTGGTTGATTCCATCTCGCTCGACATTCGTCATTTGGTTGTGCAACTTGACTCGCAGCTTGTAGTACTACAGTTAAGTAATATCTACTCTATTCAAAGTCCTACTTTGTTACGGGTGTATTTGTGAATTCACCTCTTGGAACGTTACTTTGATCACATTGAATATCAACATATTCCTAGATGTCTAAATACATTAACAGATGCATTGGCTAATTATGTATTGGACAGACATTTGAATCATTTATAAATCAAACACATCGAAATTCACACAATATAAAGTAAACCGGTAGAAGTCGTATGTATATATAATGATCAAAAGAGTTTTTTACAAAATGTTTGTTCGAAGACCAAAATGTCAAAATCTGAAGCTCATAGCTTCTACAAAAAGTGACGTCATGGATGGCATTCACGGTAACACATGAATGCCCTAGAAACCCTACGGAGCAGTSGACTGTTATCTACATTTTTGGTTATCGAGATGATATTATGATTATGTCATGATAATGGAAGATCAAACTCTTCATTAAGAACTTTTTCCTGAAGAAGGTTACACTTGTCATTTTCTCAAAAATCATATTTTGACAATAGTCCGCAGGCTGCATCTATACTCTCCTGTGAAAATCCTTCATTTCCGCAGGCTGAATTCAGCTTGACTGCGAACTTTCCGCACTGTGTCAATGGTTAGGGTGCGGACATGTTTCTAAAGGAGGAAATGAATAAGTTATCGATCCTTCTAGAAGGAATCTTCTATAAGGGTGAGTTGGAGTTCGAATGGTTGGCAAAATACCGACTTTCCAGATATCTTGGGATCATTCCCTATCCAAGTAACTAATCAATCTTCTCCTATATATTGAGGATATTACTTATGGAAAAGGTTAAGGTTAAGAACAAGAAGAAGCAAGCTAGCTAGAGATTGATTGGAGAACTTGGGCAAGACTGTATGAAGGATTGAAGCTACAGCAGCAAGAGACAACAAGTAATCATATGTGGTAGAACTTATTCATGCATGAGCAAGTGTGTGTGTCAGAGCTAGGAGCCATCGAAAGGAGATCTACAACATCAAGGCTCAGGTTGTATATTTCTCTTTCAGTTAATGCAATACATGAATATGTCCCTTTCCCATAATGATGATGTC